>CAWUDS030002219.1:3186759-3786759 GCA_963859935.3 Lathyrus sativus | reverse complement strand
TCCAATTTCACTATAAAGATCATTACAAAAGTTCCAAGTCAAAAAACTCACCAATTTCACTATAAAAATCAGACTAAAAGTTCCAAGTGAAAAAAAAACTCACCAATTTCACTAAAAAGACCATAACAAAAGTTCAAAGTGAAAAAACTCAAAAATTTCATTCTATAAACTATAACAACAGTTCAAAGTTAAAAAACTCATCAATTTCACTATAAAAACCATAAAAATATTTCCAAGTCAAAAAATCAGCAATTTTACTATAAAAACAATAATAAAAGATCTAAGTAAAAAAAACTCGCCTATTTCACAATTTCACTATAAAAACCAAAATAAAAGTTCAATGTTATAAAGCTCATCGATTTCACTAAAAAACTCTTAAAAATGTTCAAAGTTGAAAAACTCCTCCATTTTCACTATAAAACCCTGACAAAAGTTCCAAAACAAAAAAATTCATCAATTTCAATATAAAGACCATATCAATAGTTTCAAGTCAAAATTATCACATACTTGACTATAAAGACCATAACAAAAGTTGAAAGTGAAAAAACTCACCAATTTCACTATAAAGACCATTACAGAACATCCAAGTAGAAAAATCACCAACTTCACTATAAAGACCATTACGAGAGTTCAGATTTTAAAAACTCGCCAATTTCACTATAAAGACAATTTACAAAAGTTTCAAGTTAAAAAGCTCACCAATTTCACTATAAAGACCATTACAAAAGTTCCAAGTCAAAAAACTCACCGATTTCACTATAAAAACCATACTAAAAGTTCCAAGTGAAAAAAAAAAACTCACCAATTTCACTAAAAATACCATAACAAGAGTTCAAAGTGAAAAAACTCACAAATTTCATTCTAAAAACAATAACAACAGTTCAAAGTTAAAAAAACTCATCAATTTCACTCTAAAAACCATAAAAATATTTCCAAGTCAAAAAATCAGCAATTTTACTATAAAAACAAAAATAAAATATCTGAGTTAAAAAAAACTCGCCTATTTCACTATAAAAACCAAAATAAAAGTTCAATGTTATAAAGCTCATCGATTTCACTAAAAAACTCTTAAAAATGTTCAAAGTTGAAAAACTCCCCAATTTCACTATAAAACCATGACAAAAGTTCCAAAACAAAAAACTCACCAATTTCACTATAAAGACCATTTCAATAGTTTCAAGTCAAAATTATCACCAACTTGACTATAAAGACCATAACAAAAGTTGAAAGTGAAAAAACTCACCAATTTCACTATAAAGACCATTACAGAACATCCAAGTAGAAAAATCACCAATTTCACTAAAAAGACCATTACGAGAGTTCAAATTTAAAAAACTCACCAATTTCACTATAAAGACAGTTTACAAAAGTTTCCAGTTAAAAAGCTCTCCAATTTCACTATAAAGATCATTACAAAAGTTCCAAGTCAAAAAAATCACCAATTTCACTATAAAAATCAGACTAAAAGTTCCAAGTGAAAAAAAAACACCAATTTCACTAAAAAGACCATAACAAAAGTTCAAAGTGAAAAAACTCAAAAATTTCATTCTATAAACTATAACAACAGTTCAATGTTAAAAAAACTCATCAATTTCACTATAAAAACCATAAAAATATTTCCAAGTCAAAAAATCAGCAATTTTACTATAAAAACAATAATAAAAGATCTAAGTAAAAAAAACTCGCCTATTTCACAATTTCACTATAAAAACCAAAATAAAAGTTCAATGTTATAAAGCTCATCGATTTCACTAAAAAACTCTTAAAAATGTTCAAAGTTAAAAAACTCCCCAATTTCACTATAAAACCATGACAAAAGTTCCAAAACAAAAAACTCACCAATTTCACTATAAAGACCATTTCAATAGTTTCAACTCAAAATTATCACCAACTTGACTATAAAGACCATAACAAAAGTTGAAAGTGAAAAAACTCACCAATTTCACTATAAAGACCATTAGAGAACATCCATGTAGAAAAATCACCAATTTCACTACAAAGACCATTACGAGAGTTCAGATTTTAAAAAACTCGCCAATTTGACTATAAAGACAATTTACAAAGGTTTCCAGTTAAAAAGCTCACCAATTTCACTATAAAGACCATTACAAAAATTCCAAGTCAAAAAAACTCACCAATTTCACTATAAAAACCATACTAAAAGTTCCAAGTGAAAAAAAAACTCACCAATTTCACTAAAAAGACCATAGCAAAAGTTCAAAGTGAAAAAACTCACAAATTTCATTCTAAAATCAATAACAACAGTTCAAAGTTAAAAAAACTCATCAATTTCACTCTAAAAACCATAAAAATATTTCCAAGACAAAAAATCAACAATTTTACTATAAAAACAAAAACAAAAGATCTAAGTTAAAAAAAACTCGCCTATTTCACAATTTCACTATAAAAACCAAAATAAAAGTTCAATGTTATAAAGCTCATCGATTTCACTCAAAAATTCTTTAAAATGTTCAAAGTTGAAAAACTCCCCAATTTCACTATAAAACCATGACAAAAGTTCCAAAACAAAAAACTCACCAATTTCACTATAAAGACCATTTCAATAGTTTCAAGTCAAAATTATCACCAACTTGACTATAAAGACCATAACAAAAGTTGAAAGTGAAAAAACTCACCAATTTCACTATAAAGACCATTACAGAACATCCAAGTAGAAAAATCACCAATTTCACTACAAAGACCATTACGAGAGTTCAGATTTTAAAAACTCACCAATTTCATTATAAAGACAATTTACAAAAGTTTCAAGTTAAAAAGCTCACCAATTTCACTATAAAGATCATTACAAAAGTTCCAAGTCAAAAAACTCACCAATTTCACTATAAAAATCAGACTAAAAGTTCCAAGTGAAAAAAAACTCACCAATTTCACTAAAAAGACCATAACAAAAGTTCAAAGTGAAAAAACACAAAAATTTAATTCTAAAAACTATAACAACAGTTCTAAGTTAAAAAAACTCATCAATTTCACTATAAAAACCATAAAAATATTTCCAAGTCAAAAAATCAGCAATTTTACTATAAAAACAAAAATAAAAGATCTAAGTAAAAAAAACTCGCCTATTTCACAATTTCACTATAAAAACCAAAATAAAAGTTCAATGTTATAAAGCTCATCGATTTCACCCAAAAACTCTTAAAAATGTTCAAAGTTGAAAAACTCCTCAATTTCACTATAAAACCAAGTCAAAAGTTCCAAAACAAAAAACTCACCAATTTCACTATAAAGACCATTTCAATAGTTTCAAGTCAAAATTATCACCAACTTGACTATAAAGACCATAACAAAAGTTGAAAGTAAAAAAACTCACCAATTTCACTATAAAGACCATTACAGAACATCCAAGTAGAAAAATCACCAATTTCACTACAAAGACCATTACGAGAGTTCAAATTTAAAAAACTCACCAATTTCACTATAAAGACAATTTACAAAAGTTTCAAGTTAAAAAGCTCACCAATTTCACTATAAAGATCATTACAAAAGTTCCAAGTCAAAAAACTCACCAATTTCACTATAAAAATCAGACTAAAAGTTCCAAGTGAAAAAAAACTCACCAATTTCGCTAAAAAGACCATAACAAAAGATCAAAGTGAAAAAACTCAAAAATTTCATTCTATAAACTATAACAACAGTTCAAAGTTAAAAAACTCATCAATTTCACTATAAAAACCATAAAAATATTTCCAAGTCAAAAAATCAGCAATTTTACTATAAAAACAATAATAAAAGATCTAAGTAAAAAAAACTCGCCTATTTCACAATTTCACTATAAAAACCAAAATAAAAGTTCAATGTTATAAAGCTCATCGATTTCACTAAAAAACTCTTAAAAATGTTCAAAGTTGAAAAACTCCCCAATTTCACTATAAAACCATGACAAAAGTTCCAAAACAAAAAACTCACCAATTTCACTATAAAGACCATTTCAATAGTTTCAACTCAAAATTATCACCAACTTGACTATAAAGACCATAACAAAAGTTGAAAGTGAAAAAACTCACCAATTTCACTATAAAGACCATTACAGAACATCCAAGTAGAAAAATCACCAATTTCACTACAAAGACCATTACGAGAGTTCAAATTTAAAAAACTCACTAATTTCACTATAAAGACAATTTACAAAAGTTTCAAGTTAAAAAGCTCACCAATTTCACTATAAATATCATTACAAAAGTTCCAAGTCAAAAAACTCACCAATTTCACTATAAAAATCAGACTAAAAGTTCCAAGTGAAAAAAAACTCACCAATTTCACTAAAAAGACCATAACAAGAGTTCAAAGTGAAAAAACTCACAAATTTCATTCTAAAAACAATAACAACAGTTCAAAGTTAAAAAAACTCATCAATTTCACTCTAAAAACCATAAAAATATTTCCAAGTCAAAAAATCAGCAATTTTACTATAAAAAAAAATAAAAGATCTAAGTTAAAAAAAACTCGCCTATTTCACAATTTCAGTATAAAAACCAAAATAAAAGTTCAATGTTATAAAGCTCATCGATTTCACTAAAAAACTCTTAAAAATGTTCAAAGTTGAAAAACTCCCCAATTTCACTATAAAACCATGACAAAAGTTCCAAAACAAAAAACTCACCAATTTCACTATAAAGACCATTTCAATAGTTTCAAGTCAAAATTATCTCCAACTTGACTATAAAGACCATAACAAAAGTTGAAAGTGAAAAAACTCACCAATTTCACTATAAAGACCATTACAGAACATCCAAGTAGAAAAATCACCAATTTCACTACAAAGACCATTACGAGAGTTCAGATTTTAAAAACTCACAATTTGACTATAAAGACAATTTACAAAGGTTTCCATTTAAAAAGCTCACCAATTTCACTATAAAGATCATTACAAAAGTTCCAAGTCAAAAAACTCACCGATTTCACTATAAAAACCATACTAAAAATTCCAAGTGAAAAAAAACTCACCAATTTCACTAAAAAGACCATAACAAGAGTTCAAAGTGAAAAAGCTCACAAATTTCATTCTAAAAACAATAACAAAAGTTCAAAGTTAAAAAAACTCATCAATTTCACTCTAAAAACCATAAAAACATTTCCAAGTCAAAAAATCAGCAATTTTACTATAAAAACAAAAATAAAAGATCCAAGTTAAAAAAAACTCGCCTATTTCACAATTTCAGTATAAAAACCAAAATAAAAGTTCAATGTTATAAAGCTCATCGATTTCACACAAAAACTCTTAAAAATGTTCAAAGTTGAAAAACTCCCCAATTTCACTATAAAACCATGACAAAAGTTCCAAAACAAAAAATTCATCAATTTCACTATAAAGACCATATCAATAGTTTCAAGTCAAAATTATCACATACTTGACTATAAAGACCATAACAAAAGTTGAAAGTGAAAAAACTCACCAATTTCACTATAAAGACCATTATAGAACATCCAAGTAGAAAAATCACCAACTTCACTATAAAGACCATTACGAGAGTTCAGATTTTAAAAACTCGCCAATTTCACTATAAAGACAATTTACAAAAGTTTCAAGTTAAAAAGCTCACCAATTTCACTATAAAGAGCATTACAAAAGTTCCAAGTCAAAAAACTCACCGATTTCACTATAAAAACCATACTAAAAGTTCCAAGTGAAAAAAAACTCACCAATTTCACTAAAAAGACCATAACAAGAGTTCAAAGTGAAAAAAACTCACAAATTTCATTCTAAAAACAATAACAACAGTTCAAAGTTAAAAAAAACTAATCAATTTCACTCTAAAAACAATAAAAATATTTCCAAGTCAAAAAATCAGCAATTTTACTATAAAAACAAAAATAAAATATCTAAGTTAAAAAAAACTCGCCTATTTCACAATTTCACTATAAAAACCAAAATAAAAGGTCAATGTTATAAAGCTAATCGATTTCACTCAAAAACTCTTAAAAATGTTCAAAGTTGACAAACTCCCCAATTTCACTATAAAACCATGACAAAAGTTCCAAAACAAAAAACTCACCAATTTCACTATAAGACCATTTCAATAGTTTCAAGTCAAAATTATCACCAACTTGACTATAAAGACCATAACAAAAGTTGAAAGTGAAAAAACTCACTAATTTTACTATAGAGACCATTACAGAACATCCAAGTAGAAAAATCACCAATTTCACTACAAAGACCATTACGAGAGTTCAGATTTTAAAAACTCACCAATTTGACTATAAAGACAATTTACAAAGGTTTCCAGGTAAAAAGCTCACCAATTTCACTATAAAGATCATTACAAAAGTTCCAAGTCAAAAAAATCTCCAATTTCACTATAAAAATCAGACTAAAAGTTCCAAGTGAAAAAAAACTCACCAATTTCACTAAAAAGACCATAACAAAAGTTCAAAGTGAAAAATCTCAAAAATTTCATTCTATAAACTATAACAACAGTTCAAAGTTAAAAAACTCATCAATTTCACTATAAAAACCATAAAAATATTTCCAAGTCAAAAAATCAGCAATTTTACTATAAAAACAATAATAAAAGATCTAAGTAAAAAAAAACTCGCCTATTTCACAATTTCACTATAAAACCCAAAATAAAAGTTCAATGTTATAAAGCTCATCGATTTCACTAAAAAACTCTTAAAAATGTTCAAAGTTGAAAAACTCCCCAATTTCACTATAAAACCATGACAAAAGTTCCAAAACAAAAAACTCACCAATTTTTCACTATAAAGACCATTTCAATAGTTTCAAGTCAAAATTATCACCAACTTGACTATAAAAACCATAACAAAAGTTGAAAGTGAAAAAACTCACCAATTTCACTATAAAGACCATTACAGAACATCCAAGTAGAAAAATCACCAATTTCACAACAAAGAACATAACGAGAGTTCCGATTTTAAAAACTCACCAATTTCACTATAAAGACAATTTACAAAAGTTTCAAGTTAAAAAGCTCACCAATTTCACTATAAATTCCATTACAAAAGTTCCAAGTAAAAAAAACATACCAATTTCACTATAAAAACCATACTAAAAGTTCCAAGTGAGAAAAAAAAACACACCAATTTCACTAAAAAGACCATAACAAAAGTTCAAAGTGAAAAAACTCAAATATTTCATTTATAAACTATAACAACAGTTCAAAGTTAAAAAACTCATCAATTTCACTATAAAAACCATAAAAATATTTCCAAGTCAAAAAATCAGCAATTTTACTATAAAAACAAAAATAAAAGATCTAAGTTAAAAGAACTCGCCTATTTCACAATTTCACTATAAAAACCAAAATAAAAGTTCAATGTTATAAAGCTCATCAATTTCACTCAAAAACTCTTAAAAATGTTCAAAGTTTGCAAACTCCCCAATTTCACTATAAAACCATGACAAAAGTTCCAAACTAAAAAACTCACCAATTTCACTATAAAGACCATTTCAATAGTTTCAAGTCAAAATTATCAACAACTTGACTATAAAGACCATAACAAAAGTTGAAAGTGAAAAAACACACCAATTTCACTATAAAGACCATTACAGAACATCCAAGTAGAAAAATCACTAATTTCACTACAAAGACCATTACGAGAGTTCAGATTTTAAAAACTCACCAATTTCACTATAAAGACAATTTACAAAAGTTTCAAGTTAAAAAGCTCACCAATTTCACTATAAAGATCATTACAAAAGTTCCAAGTCAAAAAACTCACCAATTTCACTATAAAAATCAGACTAAAAGTTCCAAGTGAAAAATAACTCACCAATTTCACTAAAAAGACCATAACAAGAGTTCAAGGTGAAAAAACTCACAAATTTCATTCTAAAAACAATAACAACAGTTCAAAGTTAAAAAAACTCATCAATTTCACTCTAAAAACCATAAAAATATTTCCAAGTCAAAAATCAGCAATTTTACTATAAAAACAAAAATAAAAGATCTAAGTCAAAAAAACTCGCCTATTTCACAATTTCACTATAAAAACCAAAATAAAAGTTCAATGTTATAAAGCTCATCGATTTCACTCAAAAACTCTTAAAAAAATGTTCAAAGTTGAAAAACTCCCCAACTTCACTATAAAACCATGACAAAAGTTCCAAAACAAAAAACTCACCAATTTCACTATAAAGACCATTTCAATAGTTTCAAGTCAAAATTATCACCAACTTGACTATAAAGACCATAACAAAAGTTGAAAGTGAAAAAACTCACCAATTTCACTATAAAGACCATTACAGAACATCCAAGTAGTAAAATCACCAATTTCACAACAAAGACCATTACGAGAGTTCCGATTTTAAAAACTCACCAATTTCACTATAAAGACAATTTACAAAAGTTTCAAGTTAAAAAGCTCACCAATTTCACTATAAAGACCATTACAAAAGTTCCAAGTCAAAAAAACTCACCAATTTCATTATAAAAACCATACTAAAAGGTCCAAGTGAAAAAAAAACACACCAATTTCACTAAAAAGACCATAACAAAAGTTCAAAGTGAAAAAACTCAAAAATTTCATTTATAAACTATAACAACAGTTCAAAGTTAAAAAACTCATCAATTTCACTATAAAAACCATAAAAATATTTCCGAGTCAAAAAATCAGCGATTTTACTATAAAAACAAAAATAAAAGATCTAAGTTAAAAAAACTCGCCTATTTCACAATTTCACTATAAAAACCAAAATAAAAGTTCAATGTTATAAAGCTCATCGATTTCACTCAAAAACTCTTAAAAATGTTCAAAGTTGAAAAACTCCCTAAATTCACTATAAAACCATGACAAAAGTTCCAAAACAAAAAACTCACCAATTTCACTATAAAGACCATTTCAATGGTTTCAAGTCAAAATTATCACCAACATGACTATAAAGACCATAACAAAAGTTGAAAGTGAAAAAACACACCAATTTCACTATAAAGACCATTACAGAACATCCAAGTAGTAAAATCACCAATTTCACAACAAAGACCATTACGAGAGTTCTGATTTGAAAAACTCACCAATTTCACTATAAAGACAATTTACAAAAGTTTCAAGTTAAAAAGTTCACCAATTTCACTATAAAGACCATTAAAAAAGTTCCAAGTCAAAAAAACTCACCAATTTCACTATAAAAACCATACTAAAAGTTCCAAGTGAAAAAAAAAACTCACCAATTTCACTAAAAAGACCATAACAAAAGTTCAAAGTGAAAATACTCAAAAATTTCATTTATAAACTATAACAACATTTCAAAGTAAAAAAAACTCATCAATTTCACTATAAAAACCATAAAAATATTTCCAAGTCAAAAAATCAGCAATTTTACTATAAAAACAAAAATATAAGATCTAAGTTAAAAAAACTCGCCTATTTCACAATTTTACTATAAAAACCAAAATAAAAGTTCAATGTTATAAAGTTCATCGATTTCAGTCAAAAACTCTTAAAAATGTTCAAAGTTGAAAAACTCCCCAATTTCACTATAAAACCATGACAAAAGTTCCAAAACAAAAAACTCACCAATTTCACTATAAAGACCATTTCAATAGTTTCAAGTCAAAATTATCACAAGCTTGACTATAAAGACCATAACAAAAGTTGAAAGTGAAAAAACTCACCAATTTCACTATAAAGACCATTACAGAACATCCAAGTAGAAAAATCACCAATTTCACTACAAAGACCATTACGAGAGTTCAGATTTTAAAAACTCACCAATTTCACTATAAAGACAATTTACAAAAGTTTCAAGTTAAAAAGCTCACCAATTTCACTATAAAGATCATTACAAAAGTTCCAAGTCAAAAAACTCACCAATTTCACTATAAAAATCAGACTAAAAGTTCCAAGTGAAAAAAAAACTCACCAATTTCACTAAAAAGACCATAACAAAAGTTCAAAGTGACAAAAATCAAAAATTTCATTCTATAAACAATAACAACAGTTCAAAGTTAAAAAACTCCTTCATTTCACTATAAAAACCATAAAAAAAATTCCAAGTCAAAAAATCAACAATTTCACTATAAAAACCAAAATAAAATATCTAAGTTAAAAAAACTCGCCTATTTCACAATTTTACTATAAAAACCAAAATTAAAGTTCAATGTTAAAAAGCTCATCGATTTCACTCAAAAACTCTTTAAAATGTTCAAAGTTGAAAAACTCCCCAATTTCACTATAAAACCATGACAAAATTTCCAAAACAAAAAACTCACCAATTTCACTATAAAGACCAATTCAATAGTTTCAAGTCAAAATTATCACCAACTTGACTATAAAGACCATAACAAAAGTTGAAAGTGAAATAACTCACCAATTTCACTATAAAGACCATTACAGAACATCCAAGTAGTAAAATCACCAATTTGACAACAAAGACCATTACGAGAGTTCCGATTTTAAAAACTCACCAATTTCACTATAAAGACAATTTACAAAAGTTTCAAGTTAAAAAGCTCACCAATTTCACTATAAAGACCATTACAAAAGTTCCAAGTCAAAAAAACTCACCAATTTCACTATAAAAACCATACTAAAAGTTCCAAGTGAAAAAAAAACTCACCAATTTCACTAAAAAGACCATAACAAAAGTTCAAAGTGAAAAAACTCAAAAATTTCATTTATAAACTATAACAACAGTTCAAAGTAAAAAAAAACTCATCAATTTCACTATAAAAACCATAAAAATATTTCCAAGTCAAAAAATCAGCAATTTTACTATAAAAACAAAAATAAAAGATCTAAGTTAAAAAAACTCGCCTATTTCACAATTTCACTATAAAAACCAAAATAAAAGTTCAATGTTATAAAGCTCATCGATTTCACTCAAAAACTCTTAAAAATGTTCAAAGTTGAAAAACTCCCCAATTTCACTATAAAACCATGATAAAAGTTCCAAAACAAAA
The DNA here is from genome assembly GCA_963859935.3 of Lathyrus sativus. NCBI lineage: Eukaryota > Viridiplantae > Streptophyta > Magnoliopsida > Fabales > Fabaceae > Lathyrus > Lathyrus sativus. The sequence goes on along the minus strand of CAWUDS030002219.1, from coordinate 3,775,879 downwards.
AACTCACCAATTTCACTATAAAGACCATTTCAATAGTTTCAAGTCAAAATTATCACCAACTTGACTATAAAGACCACAACAAAAGTTGAAAGTTAAAAAATTCACCAATTTCACTATAAAGACCATTTACAAAAGTTTCAACTTAAAAAGCTCACCAATCTCACTATAAAGATCATTACAAAAGTTCCAAGTCAAAAAACTCACCAATTTCACTATAAAAATCAGACTAAAAGTTCCAAGTGAAAAAAAACTCACCAATTTCACTAAAAAGACCATAACAAAAGTTCAAAGTGAAAAAAATCAAAAATTTCATTCTATAAACAATAACAACAGTTCAAAGTTAAAAAACTCCTTCATTTCACTATAAAAACCATAAAAAAAATTCCAAGTCAAAAAATCAGCAATTTCACTATAAAAACCAAAATAAAATATCTAAGTTAAAAAAACTCGCCTATTTCACAATTTTACTATAAAAAAAATAAAATAAAAGTTCAATGTTAAAAAGCTCATCGATTTCACTCAAAAACTCTTTAAAATGTTCAAAGTTGAAAAACTCCCCAATTTCACTATAAAACCATGACAAAGTTTCCAAAACAAAAAACTCACCAATTTCACTATAAAGACCATTTCAATAGTTTCAAGTCAAAATTATCACCAACTTGACTATAAAGACCATAACAAAAGTTGAAAGTGAAAAAACTCACCAATTTCACTATAAAGACCATTACAGAACATCCAAGTAGTAAAATCACCAATTTGACAACAAAGACCATTACGAGAGTTCCGATTTTAAAAACTCACCAATTTCACTATAAAGACAATTTACAAAAGTTTCAAGTTAAAAAGCTCACCAATTTCACTATAAAGACCATTACAAAAGTTCCAAGTCAAAAAAACTCACCAATTTCACTATAAAAACCATACTAAAAGTTCCAAGTGAAAAAAAAAACTCACCAATTTCACTAAAAAGACCATAACAAAAGTTCAAAGTGAAAAAACTCAAAAATTTCATTTATAAACTATAACAACAGTTCAAAGTAAAAAAAACTCATCAATTTCACTATAAAAACCATAAAAATATTTCCAAGTCAAAAAATCAGCAATTTTACTATAAAAACAAAAATAAAAGATCTAAGTTAAAAAAACTCGCCTATTTCACAATTTCACTATAAAAACCAAAATAAAAGTTCAATGTTATAAAGCTCATCGATTTCACTCAAAAACTCTTAAAAATGTTCAAAGTTGAAAAACTCCCCAATTTCACTATAAAACCATGATAAAAGTTCCAAAACAAAAAACTCACCAATTTCACTATAAAGACCATTTCAATAGTTTCAAGTCAAAATTATCACCAACTTGACTATAAAGACCATAACAAAAGTTGAAAGTTAAAAAATTCACCAATTTCACTATAAAGACCATTTACAAAAGTTTCAACTTAAAAAGCTCACCAATCTCACTATAAAGATCATTACAAAAGTTCCAAGTCAAAAAACTCACCAATTTCACTATAAAAATCAGACTAAAAGTTCCAAGTGAAAAAAAACTCACCAATTTCACTAAAAAGACCATAACAAAAGTTCAAAGTGAAAAAAATCAAAAATTTCATTCTATAAACAATAACAACAGTTCAAAGTTAAAAAAACTCCTTCATTTCACTATAAAAACCATAAAAAAAATTCCAAGTCAAAAAATCAGCAATTTCACTATAAAAACCAAAATAAAATATCTAAGTTAAAAAAACTCGCCTATTTCACAATTTTACTATAAAAAAAAAATTAAAAGTTCAATGTTAAAAAGCTCATCGATTTCACTCAAAAACTCTTTAAAACGTTCAAAGTTGAAAAACTCCCTAATTTCACTATAAAACCATGACAAAGTTTCCAAAACAAAAAACTCACCAATTTCACTATAAAGACCATTTCAATAGTTTCAAGTCAAAATTATCACCAACTTGACTATAAAGACCATAACAAAAGTTGAAAGTGAAAAAACTCACCAATTTCACTATAAAGACCATTACAGAACATCCAAGTAGTAAAATCACCAATTTGACAACAAAGACCATTACGAGAGTTCCGATTTTAAAAACTCACCAATTTCACTATAAAGACAATTTACAAAAGTTTCAAGTTAAAAAGCTCACCAATTTCACTATAAAGACCATTACAAAAGTTCCAAGTCAAAAAAACTCACCAATTTCACTATAAAAACCATACTAAAATTTCCAAGTGAAAAAAAAACTCACCAATTTCACTAAAAAGACCATAACAAAAGTTCAAAGTGAAAAAACTCAAAAATTTCATTTATAAACTATAACAACAGTTCAAAGTTAAAAAACTCATCAATTTCACTATAAAAACCATAAAAATATTTCCAAGTCAAAAAATCAGCAATTTTACTATAAAAACAAAAATAAAAGATCTAAGTTAAAAAAAACTCGCCTATTTCACAATTTTACTATAAAAACCAAAATAAAAGTTCAATGTTAAAAAGCTCATCGGTTTCACTCAAAAACTCTTAAAAATGTTCAAAGTTGAAAAACTCCCCAATTTCACTATAAAACCATGACAAAGTTTCCAAAACAAAAAACTCACCAATTTCACTATAAAGACCATTTCAATAGTTTCAAGTCAAAATTATCACCAACTTGACTATAAAGACCATAACAAAAGTTGAAAGTGAAAAAACTCACCAATTTCACTATAAAGACCATTACAGAACATCCAAGTAGTAAAATCACCAATTTGACAACAAAGACCATTACGAGAGTTCCGATTTTAAAAACTCACCAATTTCACTATAAAGACAATTTACAAAAGTTTCAAGTTAAAAAGCTCACCAATTTCACTATAAAGACCATTACAAAAGTTCCAAGTCAAAAAAACTCACCAATTTCACTATAAAAACCATACTAAAAGTTCCAAGTGAAAAAAAAACTCACCAATTTCACTAAAAAGACCATAACAAAAGTTCAAAGTGAAAAAACTCAAAAATTTCATTTATAAACTATAACAACAGTTCAAAGTAAAAAAAAAACTCATCAATTTCACTATAAAAACCATAAAAATATTTCCAAGTCAAAAAATCAGCAATTTTACTATAAAAACAAAAATAAAATATCTAAGTTAAAAAAACTCGCCTATTTCACAATTTCACTATAAAAACCAAAATAAAAGTTCAATGTTATAAAGCTCATCGATTTCACTCAAAAACTCTTAAAAATGTTCAAAGTTGAAAAACTCCCCAATTTCACTATAAAACCATGATAAAAGTTCCAAAACAAAAAACTCACCAATTTCACTATAAAGACCATTTCAATAGTTTCAAGTCAAAATTATCACCAACTTGACTATAAAGACCATAACAAAAGTTGAAAGTTAAAAAATTCACCAATTTCACTATAAAGACCATTTACAAAAGTTTCAACTTAAAAAGCTCACCAATCTCACTATAAAGATCATTACAAAAGTTCCAAGTCAAAAAACTCACCAATTTCACTATAAAAATCAGACTAAAAGTTCCAAGTGAAAAAAAACTCACCAATTTCACTAAAAAGACCATAACAAAAGTTCAAAGTGAAAAAAATCAAAAATTTCATTCTATAAACAATAACAACAGTTCAAAGTTAAAAAACTCCTTCATTTCACTATAAAAACCATAAAAAAAATTCCAAGTCAAAAAATCAGCAATTTCACTATAAAAACCAAAATAAAATATCTAAGTTAAAAAAACTCGCCTATTTCACAATTTTACTATAAAAAAAAAAAATAAAAGTTCAATGTTAAAAAGCTCATCGATTTCACTCAAAAACTCTTTAAAATGTTCAAAGTTGAAAAACTCCCCAATTTCACTATAAAACCATGACAAAGTTTCCAAAACAAAAAACTCACCAATTTCACTATAAAGACCATAACAAAAGTTGAAAGTGAAAAAACTCACCAATTTCACTATAAAGACCATTACAGAACATCCAAGTAGTAAAATCCCCAATTTGACAACAAAGACCATTACGAGAGTTCCGATTTTAAAAACTCACCAATTTCACTATAAAGACAATTTACAAAAGTTTCAAGTTGAAAAGCTCACCAATTTCACTATAAAGACCATTACAAAAGTTCCAAGTCAAAAAAACTCACCAATTTCACTATAAAAACCATACTAAAATTTCCAAGTGAAAAAAAAACTCACCAATTTCACTAAAAAGACCATAACAAAAGTTCAAAGTGAAAAAACTCAAAAATTTCATTTATTAACTATAACAACAGTTCAAAGTTAAAAAACTCATCAATTTCACTTTAAAAACCATAAAAATATTTCCAAGTCAAAAAATCAGCAATTTTACTATAAAAACAAAAATAAAAGATCTAAGTTAAAAAAAACTCGCCTATTTCTCAATTTTACTATAAAAAATAAAAATAAAAGTTCAATGTTAAAAAGCTCATCGATTTCACTCAAAAACTCTTTAAAATGTTCAAAGTTGAAAAACTCCCCAATTTCACTATAAAACCATGACAAAGTTTCCAAAACAAAAAACTCACCAATTTCACTATAAAGACCATTTCAATAGTTTCAAGTCAAAATTATCACCAACTTGACTATAAAGACCATAACAAAAGTTGAAAGTGAAAAAACTCACCAATTTCACTATAAAGACCATTACAGAACATCCCAGTAGTAAAATCACCAATTTGACAACAAAGACCATTACGAGAGTTCCGATTTTAAAAACTCACCAATTTCACTATAAAGACAATTTACAAAAGTTTCAAGTTAAAAAGCTCACCAATTTCACTATAAAGACCATTACAAAAGTTCCAAGTCAAAAAAACTCACCAATTTCACTATAAAAACCATACTAAAAGTTCCAAGTGAAAAAAAAACTCACCAATTTCACTAAAAAGACAATAACAAAAGTTCAAAGTGAAAAAACTAAAAAATTTCATTTATAAACTATAACAACAGTTCAAAGTAAAAAAAACTCATCAATTTCACTATAAAAACCATAAAAATATTTCCAAGTCAAAAAATCAGCAATTTTACTATAAAAACAAAAATAAAAGATCTAAGTTAAAAAAACTCGCCTATTTCACAATTTCACTATAAAAACCAAAATAAAAGTTCAATGTTATAAAGCTCATCGATTTCACTCAAAAACTCTTAAAAATGTTCAAAGTTGAAAAACTCCCCAATTTCACTATAAAACCATGATAAAAGTTCCAAAACAAAAAACTCACCAATTTCACTATAAAGACCATTTCAATAGTTTCAAGTCAAAATTATCACCAACTTGACTATAAAGACCATAACAAAAGTTGAAAGTTAAAAAATTCACCAATTTCACTATAAAGACCATTTACAAAAGTTTCAACTTAAAAAGCTCACCAATCTCACTATAAAGATCATTACAAAAGTTCCAAGTCAAAAAACTCACCAATTTCACTATAAAAATCAGACTAAAAGTTCCAAGTGAAAAAAAACTCACCAATTTCACTAAAAAGACCATAACAAAAGTTCAAAGTGAAAAAAATCAAAAATTTCATTCTATAAACAATAACAACAGTTCAAAGTTAAAAATATCCTTCATTTCACTATAAAAACCATAAAAAAAATTCCAAGTCAAAAAATCAGCAATTTCACTATAAAAACCAAAATAAAATATCTAAGTTAAAAAAACTCGCCTATTTCACAATTTTACTATAAAAAAAAAAATAAAAGTTCAATGTTAAAAAGCTCATCGATTTCACTCAAAAACTCTTTAAAATGTTCAAAGTTGAAAAACTCCCCAATTTCACTATAAAACCATGACAAAGTTTCCAAAACAAAAAACTCACCAATTTCACTATAAAGACCATTTCAATAGTTTCAAGTCAAAATTATCACCAACTTGTCTATAAAGACCATAACAAAAGTTGAAAGTGAAAAAACTCACCAATTTCACTATAAAGACCATTACAGAACATCCAAGTAGTAAAATCCCCAATTTGACAACAAAGACCATTACGAGAGTTCCGATTTTAAAAACTCACCAATTTCACTATAAAGACAATTTACAAAAGTTTCAAGTTGAAAAGCTCACCAATTTCACTATAAAGACCATTACAAAAGTTCCAAGTCAAAAAAACTCACCAATTTCACTATAAAAACCATACTAAAATTTCCAAGTGAAAAAAAAACTCACCAATTTCACTAAAAAGACCATAACAAAAGTTCAAAGTGAAAAAACTCAAAAATTTCATTTATTAACTATAACAACAGTTCAAAGTTAAAAAACTCATCAATTTCACTTTAAAAACCATAAAAATATTTCCAAGTCAAAAAATCAGCAATTTTACTATAAAAACAAAAATAAAAGATCTAAGTTAAAAAAAACTCGCCTATTTCTCAATTTTACTATAAAAAATAAAAATAAAAGTTCAATGTTAAAAAGCTCATCGATTTCACTCAAAAACTCTTTAAAATGTTCAAAGTTGAAAAACTCCCCAATTTCACTATAAAACCATGACAAAGTTTCCAAAACAAAAAACTCACCAATTTCACTATAAAGACCATTTCAATAGTTTCAAGTCAAAATTATCACCAACTTGACTATAAAGACCATAACAAAAGTTGAAAGTGAAAAAACTCACCAATTTCACTATAAAGACCATTACAGAACATCCCAGTAGTAAAATCACCAATTTGACAACAAAGACCATTACGAGAGTTCCGATTTTAAAAACTCACCAATTTCACTATAAAGACAATTTACAAAAGTTTCAAGTTAAAAAGCTCACCAATTTCACTATAAAGACCATTACAAAAGTTCCAAGTCAAAAAAACTCACCAATTTCACTATAAAAACCATACTAAAAGTTCCAAGTGAAAAAAAAACTCACCAATTTCACTAAAAAGACCATAACAAAAGTTCAAAGTGAAAAAACTAAAAAATTTCATTTATAAACTATAACAACAGTTCAAAGTAAAAAAAACTCATCAATTTCACTATAAAAACCATAAAAATATTTCCAAGTCAAAAAATCAGCAATTTTACTATAAAAACAAAAATAAAAGATCTAAGTTAAAAAAACTCGCCTATTTCACAATTTCACTATAAAAACCAAAATAAAAGTTCAATGTTATAAAGCTCATCGATTTCACTCAAAAACTCTTAAAAATGTTCAAAGTTGAAAAACTCCCCAATTTCACTATAAAACCATGATAAAAGTTCCAAAACAAAAAACTCACCAATTTCACTATAAAGACCATTTCAATAGTTTCAAGTCAAAATTATCACCAACTTGACTATAAAGACCATAACAAAAGTTGAAAGTTAAAAAATTCACCAATTTCACTATAAAGACCATTTACAAAAGTTTCAACTTAAAAAGCTCACCAATCTCACTATAAAGATCATTACAAAAGTTCCAAGTCAAAAAACTCACCAATTTCACTATAAAAACCATACTAAAAGTTCCAAGTGAAAAAAAAAACTCACCAATTTCACTAAAAAGACCATAACAAAAGTTCAAAGTGAAAAAACTCAACTTTCATTTATAAACTATAACAACAGTTCAAAGTTAAAAAACTCATCAATTTCACTATAAAAACCATAAAAATATTTCCAAGTCAAAAAATCAGCAATTTTACTATAAAAACAATAATAAAAGATCTAAGTAAAAAAAACTCGCCTATTTCACAATTTCACTATAGAAACCAAAATAAAAGTTCAATGTTATAAAGCTCATCGATTTCATTAAAAAACTCTTAAAAATGTTCAAAGTTGAAAAACTCCCCAATTTCATTATAAAACCATGACAAAAGTTCCAAAACAAAAAACTCACCAATTTCACTATAAAGACCATTTCAATAGTTTCAAGTCAAAATTATCACCAACTTGACTATAAAGACCATAACAAAAGTTGAAAGTGAAAAAACTCACTAATTTCACTATAAAGACCATTACAGAACATCCAAGTAGTAAAATCACCAATTTCACAACAAAGACCATTACGAGAGTTCTGATTTTAAAAACTCACCAATTTAACTATAAAGACAATTTACAAAAGTTTCAAGTTAAAAAGTTCACCAATTTCACTATAAAGACCATTAAAAAAGTTCCAAGTCAAAAAAACTCACCAATTTCACTATAAAAACCATACTAAAAGTTCCAAGTAAAAAAAAAAACTCACCAATTTCACTAAAAAGACCATAACAAAAGTTCAAAGTGAAAAAACTCAAAAATTTCATTTATAAACTATAACAACAATTCAAAGTAAAAAAAACTCATCAATTTCACTATAAAAACCATAAAAATATTTCCAAGTCAAAAAATCAGCAATTTTACTATAAAAACAAAAATATAAGATCTAAGTTAAAAAAACTCGCCTATTTCACAATTTCACTATAAAAACCAAAATAAAAGTTCAATGTTATAAAGCTCATCGATTTCACTCAAAAACTCTTAAAAGTGTTCAAAGTTGAAAAACTCCCCATTTTCACTATAAAACCATGACAAAAGTTCCAAAACAAAAAACTCACCAATTTCACTATAAAGACCATTTCAATAGTTTCAAGTCAAAATTATCACCAGCTTGACTATAAAGACCATAACAAAAGTTGAAAGTGAAAAAACTCACTAATTTCAATATAAAGACCATTACAGAACATCCAAGTAGAAAAATCACCAATTTCACTACAAAGACCATTACGAGAGTTCAGATTTTAATAACTCACCAATTTCACTATAAAGACAATTTAAAAAAGTTTCAAGTTAAGAAGCTCACCAATTTCACTATAAAGATCATTACAAAAGTTCTAAGTCAAAAAACTCACCAATTTCACTATAAAAACCATACTAAAAGTTCCAAGTGAAAAAAAAAACTCACCAATTTCACTAAAAAGACCATAACAAAAGTTCAAAGTGAAAAAACTCAAATTTCATTTATAAACTATAACAACAGTTCAAAGTTAAAAAACTCATCAATTTCACTATAAAAACCATAAAAATATTTCCAAGTCAAAAAATCAGCAATTTTACTATAAAAACAATAATAAAAGATCTAAGTAAAAAAAACTCGCCTATTTCACAATTTCACTATAGAAACCAAAATAAAAGTTCAATGTTATAAAGCTCATCGATTTCATTAAAAAACTCTTAAAAATGTTCAAAGTTGAAAAACTCCCCAATTTCATTATAAAACCATGACAAAAGTTCCAAAACAAAAAACTCACCAATTTCACTATAAAGACCATTTCAATAGTTTCAAGTCAAAATTATCACCAACTTGACTATAAAGACCATAACAAAAGTTGAAAGTGAAAAAACTCACTAATTTCACTATAAAGACCATTATAGAACATCCAAGTAGTAAAATCACCAATTTCACAACAAAGACCATTACGAGAGTTCTGATTTTAAAAACTCACCAATTTAACTATAAAGACAATTTACAAAAGTTTCAAGTTAAAAAGTTCACCAATTTCACTATAAAGACCATTAAAAAAGTTCCAAGTCAAAAAAACTCACCAATTTCACTATAAAAACCATACTAAAAGTTCCAAGTGAAAAAAAAAACTCACCAATTTCACTAAAAAGACCATAACAAAAGTTCAAAGTGAAAAAACTCAAAAATTTCATTTATAAACTATAACAACAATTCAAAGTAAAAAAAACTCATCGATTTCACTATAAAAACCATAAAAATATTTCCAAGTCAAAAAATCAGCAATTTTACTATAAAAACAAAAATATAAGATCTAAGTTAAAAAAACTCGCCTATTTCACAATTTCACTATAAAAACCAAAATAAAAGTTCAATGTTATAAAGCTCATCGATTTCACTCAAAAACTCTTAAAAATGTTCAAAGTTGAAAAACTCCCCATTTTCACTATAAAACCATGACAAAAGTTCCAAAACAAAAAACTCACCAATTTCACTATAAAGACCATTTCAATAGTTTCAAGTCAAAATTATCACCAGCTTGACTATAAAGACCATAACAAAAGTTGAAAGTGAAAAAACTCACTAATTTCACTATAAAGACCATTACAGAACATCCAAGTAGAAAAATCACCAATTTCCCTACAAAGACCATTACGAGAGTTCAGATTTTAAAAACTCACCAACTTCACTATAAAGACAATTTAAAAAAGTTTCAAGTTAAGAAGCTCACCAATTTCACTATAAAGATCATTACAAAAGTTCTAAGTCAAAAAACTCACCAATTTCACTATAAAAACCATACTAAAAGTTCCAAGTGAAAAAAAAACTCACCAATTTCACTAAAAACACCATATCAAAAGTTCAAAGTGAAAAAACTCAAATTTCATTTATAAACTATAACAACAGTTCAAAGTTAAAAAACTCATCAATTTCACTATAAAAACCATAAAAATATTTCCAAGTCAAAAAATCAGCAATTTTACTATAAAAACAATAATAAAAGATCTAAGTAAAAAAAACTCGCCTATTTCACAATTTCACTATAGAAACCAAAATAAAAGTTCAATGTTATAAAGCTCATCGATTTCACTAAAAAACATTTAAAAATGTTCAAAGTTGAAAAACTCCCCAATTTCATTATAAAACCATGACAAAAGTTCCAAAACAAAAAACTCACCAATTTCACTATAAAGACCATTTCAATAGTTTCAAGTCAAAATTATCACCAACTTGACTATAAAGACCATAACAAAAGTTGAAAGTGAAAAAACTCACTAATTTCACTATAAAGACCATTACAGAACATCCAAGTAGTAAAATCACCAATTTCACAACAAAGACCATTACGAGAGTTCTGATTTTAAAAACTCACCAATTTCACTATAAAGACAATTTACAAAAGTTTCAAGTTAAAAAATTCACCAATTTCACTATAAAGACCATTACAAAAGTTCCAAGTCAAAAAAATTCACCAATTTCACTATAAAAACCATACTAAAAGTTCCAAGTGAAAAAAAAACTCACCAATTTCACTAAAAAGACCATAACAAAATCACCAATTTCACAACAAAGACCATTACGAGAGTTCTGATTTTAAAAACTCACCAATTTCACTATAAAGACAATTTACAAAAGTTTCAAGTTAAAAAATTCACCAATTTCACTATAAAGACCATTACAAAAGTTCCAAGTCAAAAAAACTCACCAATTTCAGTATAAAAACCATACTAAAAGTTCCAAGTGAAAAAAAAAACTCACCAATTTCACTAAAAAGACCATAACAAAAGTTCAAAGTGAAAAAACTAAAAAATTGCATTTATAAACTATAACAACAATTCAAAGTTAAAAAACTCATCAATTTCACTATAAAAACCATAAAAATATTTCCAAGTCAAAAAATCAGCAATTTTACTATAAAAACAAAAATATAAGATCTAAGTTAAAAAAACTCGCCTATTTCACAATTTCACTATAAAAACCAAAATAAAAGTTCAATGTTATAAAGCTCATCGCTTTCACTCAAAAACTCTTTAAAATGTTCAAAGTTGAAAAACTCCCTAATTTCACTATAAAACCATGACAAAAGTTCCAAAACAAAAAACTCACCAATTTCACTATAAAGACCATTTCATTAGTTTCAAGTCAAAATTATCACCAACTTGACTATAAAGACCATAACAAAAGTTGAAAGTGAAAAAACTCACCAATTTCACTATAAAGACCATTACAGAACATCCAAGTAGTAAAATCACCAATTTCACAACAAAGACCATTACATGAGTTCTGATTTTAAAAACTCACCAATTTCACTATAAAGACAATTTACAAAAGTTTCAAGTTAAAAAGTTCACCAATTTCACTATAAAGACCATTAAAAAAGTTCCAAGTCAAAAAAACTCACCAATTTCACTATAAAAACCATACTAAAAGTTCCAAGTGAAAAAAAAAACTCACCAATTTCACTAAAAAGACCATAACAAAAGTTCAAAGTGAAAAAACTCAAAAATTTCATTTATAAACTATAACAACAATTCAAAGTAAAAAAACTCATCAATTTCACTATAAAAACCATAAAAATATTTCCAAGTCAAAAAATCAGCAATTTTACTATAAAAACAAAAATATAAGATCTAAGTTAAAAAAACTCGCCTATTTCACAATTTCACTATAAAAACCAAAATAAAAGTTCAATGTTATAAAGCTCATCGATTTCACTCAAAAACTCTTAAAAATGTTCAAAGTTGAAAAACTCCCCATTTTCACTATAAAACCATGACAAAAGTTCCAAAACAAAAAACTCACCAATTTCACTATAAAGACCATTTCAATAGTTTCAAGTCAAAATTATCACCAGCTTGACTATAAAGACCATAACAAAAGTTGAAAGTGAAAAAACTCACCAATTTCACTATAAAGACCGTTACAGAACATCCAAGTAGAAAAATCACCAATTTCACTACAAAGACCATTACGAGAGTTCAGATTTTAAAAACTCACCAATTTCACTATAAAGACAATTTAAAAAAGTTTCAAGTTAAGAAGCTCACCAATTTCACTATAAAGATCATTACAAAAGTTCTAAGTCAAAAAACTCACCAATTTCACTATAAAAACCATACTAAAAGTTCCAAGTGAAAAAAAAAACTCACCAATTTCACTAAAAACACCATAACAAAAGTTCAAAGTGAAAAAACTCAAATTTCATTTATAAACTATAACAACAGTTCAAAGTTAAAAAACTCATCAATTTCACTATAAAAACCATAAAAATATTTCCAAGTCAAAAAATCAGCAATTTTACTATAAAAACAATAATAAAAGATCTAAGTAAAAAAAACTCGCCTATTTCACAATTTCACTAGAGAAACCAAAATAAAAGTTCAATGTTATAAAGCTCATCGATTTCACTAAAAAACTCTTAAAAATGTTCAAAGTTGAAAAACTCCCCAATTTCATTATAAAACCATGACAAAAGTTCCAAAACAAAAAACTCACCAATTTCACTATAAAGACCATTTCAATAGTTTCAAGTCAAAATTATCAGCAACTTGACTATAAAGACCATAACAAAAGTTGAAAGTGAAAAAACTCACTAATTTCACTATAAAGACCATTACAGAACATCCAAGTAGTAAAATCACCAATTTCACAACAAAGACCATTACGAGAGTTCTGATTTTAAAAACTCACCAATTTCACTATAAAGACAATTTACAAAAGTTTCAAGTTAAAAAATTCACCAATTTCACTATAAAGACCATTACAAAAGTTCCAAGTCAAAAAAATTCACCAATTTCACTATAAAAACCATACTAAAAGTTCCAAGTGAAAAAAAAACTCACCAATTTCACTAAAAAGACCATAACAAAATCACCAATTTCACAACAAAGACCATTACGAGAGTTCTGATTTTAAAAACTCACCAATTTCACTATAAAGACAATTTACAAAAGTTTCAAGTTAAAAAATTCACCAATTTCACTATAAAGACCATTACAAAAGTTCCAAGTCAAAAAAACTCACCAATTTCAGTATAAAAACCATACTAAAAGTTCCAAGTGAAAAAAAAAACTCACCAATTTCACTAAAAAGACCATAACAAAAGTTCAAAGTGAAAAAACTAAAAAATTGCATTTATAAACTATAACAACAGTTCAAAGTTAAAAAACTCATCAATTTCACTATAAAAACCATAAAAATATTTCCAAGTCAAAAAATCAGCAATTTTACTATAAAAACAAAAATATAAGATCTAAGTTAAAAAAACTCGCCTATTTCACAATTTCACTATAAAAACTAAAATAAAAGTTCAATGTTATAAAGCTCATCGCTTTCACTCAAAAACTCTTTAAAATGTTCAAAGTTGAAAAACTCCCTAATTTCACTATAAAACCATGACAAAAGTTCCAAAACAAAAAACTCACCAATTTCACTATAAAGACCATTTCATTAGTTTCAAGTCAAAATTATCACCAACTTGACTATAAAGACCATAACAAAAGTTGAAAGTGAAAAAACTCACCAATTTCACTATAAAGACCATTACAGAACATCCAAGTAGTAAAATCACCAATTTCACAACAAAGACCATTACATGAGTTCTGATTTTAAAAACTCACCAATTTCACTATAAAGACAATTTACAAAAGTTTCAAGTTAAAAAGTTCACCAATTTCACTATAAAGACCATTAAAAAAGTTCCAAGTCAAAAAAACTCACCAATTTCACTATAAAAACCATACTAAAAGTTCCAAGTGAAAAAAAAAACTCACCAATTTCACTAAAAAGACCATAACAAAAGTTCAAAGTGAAAAAACTCAAAAATTTCATTTATAAACTATAACAACAATTCAAAGTAAAAAAACTCATCAATTTCACTATAAAAACCATAAAAATATTTCCAAGTCAAAAAATCAGCAATTTTACTATAAAAACAAAAATATAAGATCTAAGTTAAAAAAACTCGCCTATTTCACAATTTCACTATAAAAACCAAAATAAAAGTTCAATGTTATAAAGCTCATCGATTTCACTCAAAAACTCTTAAAAATGTTCAAAGTTGAAAAACTCCCCATTTTCACTATAAAACCATGACAAAAGTTCCAAAACAAAAAACTCACCAATTTCACTATAAAGACCATTTCAATAGTTTCAAGTCAAAATTATCACCAGCTTGACTATAAAGACCATAACAAAAGTTGAAAGTGAAAAAACTCACCAATTTCACTATAAAGACCATTACAGAACATCCAAGTAGAAAAATCACCAATTTCACTACAAAGACCATTACGAGAGTTCAGATTTTAAAAACTCACCAATTTCACTATAAAGACAATTTAAAAAAGTTTCAAGTTAAGAAGCTCACCAATTTCACTATAAAGATCATTACAAAAGTTCTAAGTCAAAAAACTCACCAATTTCACTATAAAAACCATACTAAAAGTTCCAAGTGAAAAAAAAAACTCACCAATTTCACTAAAAACACCATAACAAAAGTTCAAAGTGAAAAAACTCAAATTTCATTTATAAACTATAACAACAGTTCAAAGTTAAAAAACTCATCAATTTCACTATAAAAACCATAAAAATATTTCCAAGTCAAAAAATCAGCAATTTTACTATAAAAACAATAATAAAAGATCTAAGTAAAAAAAACTCGCCTATTTCACAATTTCACTAGAGAAACCAAAATAAAAGTTCAATGTTATAAAGCTCATCGATTTCACTAAAAAACTCTTAAAAATGTTCAAAGTTGAAAAACTCCCCAATTTCATTATAAAACCATGACAAAAGTTCCAAAACAAAAAACTCACCAATTTCACTATAAAGACCATTTCAATAGTTTCAAGTCAAAATTATCAGCAACTTGACTATAAAGACCATAACAAAAGTTGAAAGTGAAAAAACTCACTAATTTCACTATAAAGACCATTACAGAACATCCAAGTAGTAAAATCACCAATTTCACAACAAAGACCATTACGAGAGTTCTGATTTTAAAAACTCACCAATTTCACTATAAAGACAATTTACAAAAGTTTCAAGTTAAAAAATTCACCAATTTCACTATAAAGACCATTACAAAAGTTCCAAGTCAAAAAAATTCACCAATTTCACTATAAAAACCATACTAAAAGTTCCAAGTGAAAAAAAAACTCACCAATTTCACTAAAAAGACCATAACAAAATCACCAATTTCACAACAAAGACCATTACGAGAGTTCTGATTTTAAAAACTCACCAATTTCACTATAAAGACAATTTACAAAAGTTTCAAGTTAAAAAATTCACCAATTTCACTATAAAGACCATTACAAAAGTTCCAATTCAAAAAAACTCACCAATTTCAGTATAAAAACCATACTAAAAGTTCCAAGTGAAAAAAAAAACTCACCAATTTCACTAAAAAGACCATAACAAAAGTTCAAAGTGAAAAAACTAAAAAATTTCATTTATAAACTATAACAACAGTTCAAAGTTAAAAAACTCATCAATTTCACTATAAAAACCATAAAAATATTTCCAAGTCAAAAAATCAGCAATTTTACTATAAAAACAAAAATATAAGATCTAAGTTAAAAAAACTCGCCTATTTCACAATTTCACTATAAAAACCAAAATAAAAGTTCAATGTTATAAAGCTCATCGCTTTCACTCAAAAACTCTTTAAAATGTTCAAAGTTGAAAAACTCCCTAATTTCACTATAAAACCATGACAAAAGTTCCAAAACAAAAAACTCACCAATTTCACTATAAAGACCATTTCATTAGTTTCAAGTCAAAATTATCACCAACTTGACTATAAAGACCATAACAAAAGTTGAAAGTGAAAAAACTCACCAATTTCACTATAAAGACCATTACAGAACATCCAAGTAGTAAAATCACCAATTTCACAACAAAGACCATTACATGAGTTCTGATTTTAAAAACTCACCAATTTCACTATAAAGACAATTTACAAAAGTTTCAAGTTAAAAAGTTCACCAATTTCACTATAAAGACCATTAAAAAAGTTCCAAGTCAAAAAAACTCACCAATTTCACTATAAAAACCATACTAAAAGTTCCAAGTGAAAAAAAAAACTCACCAATTTCACTAAAAAGACCATAACAAAAGTTCAAAGTGAAAAAACTCAAAAATTTCATTTATAAACTATAACAACAATTCAAAGTAAAAAAACTCATCAATTTCACTATAAAAACCATAAAAATATTTCCAAGTCAAAAAATCAGCAATTTTACTATAAAAACAAAAATATAAGATCTAAGTTAAAAAAACTCGCCTATTTCACAATTTCACTATAAAAACCAAAATAAAAGTTCAATGTTATAAAGCTCATCGATTTCACTCAAAAACTCTTAAAAATGTTCAAAGTTGAAAAACTCCCCATTTTCACTATAAAACCATGACAAAAGTTCCAAAACAAAAAACTCACCAATTTCACTATAAAGACCATTTCAATAGTTTCAAGTCAAAATTATCACCAGCTTGACTATAAAGACCATAACAAAAGTTGAAAGTGAAAAAACTCACCAATTTCACTATAAAGACCATTACAGAACATCCAAGTAGAAAAATCACCAATTTCACTACAAAGACCATTACGAGAGTTCAGATTTTAAAAACTCACCAATTTCACTATAAAGACAATTTATAAAAGTTTCAAGTTAAAAAGCTCACCAATTTCACTATAAAGATCATTACAAAAGTTCTAAGTCAAAAAACTCACCAATTTCACTATAAAAACCATACTAAAAGTTCCAAGTGAAAAAAAAACTCACCAATTTCACTAAAAAGACCATAACAAAAGTTCAAAGTGAAAAAACTCAAATTTCATTTATAAACTATAACAACAGTTCAAAGTTAAAAAACTCATCAATTTCACTATAAAAACCATAAAAATAGTTCCAAGTCAAAAAATCAGCAATTTTACTATAAAAACAATAATAAAAGATCTAAGTAAAAAAAACTCGCCTATTTCACAATTTCACTATAGAAACCAAAATAAAAGTTCAATGTTATAAAGCTCATCGATTTCACTAAAAAACTCTTAAAAATGTTCAAAGTTGAAAAACTCCCCAATTTCACTATAAAACCATGACAAAAGTTCCAAAACAAAAAACTCACCAATTTCACTATAAAGACCATTTCAATAGTTTCAAGTCAAAATTATCACCAACTTGACTATAAAGACCATAACAAAAGTTGAAAGTGAAAAAACTCACCAATTTCACTATAAAGACCATTACAGAACATCCAAGTAGTAAAATCACCAATTTCACAACAAAGACCATTACGAGAGTTCTGATTTTAAAAACTCACCAATTTCACTATGAAGACAATTTACAAAAGTTTCAAGTTAAAAAATTCACCAATTTCACTATAAAGACCATTAAAAAAGTTCCAAGTCAAAAAAACTCACCAATTTCACTATAAAAACCATACTAAAAGTTCCAAGTGAAAAAAAAAACTCACCAATTTCACTAAAAAGACCATAACAAAAGTTCAAAGTGAAAAAACTCAAAAATTTCATTTATAAACTATAACAACAATTCAAAGTAAAAAAAACTCATCAATTTCACTATAAAAACCATAAAAATATTTCCAAGTTAAAAAATCAGCAATTTTACTATAAAAACAAAAATATAAGATCTAAGTTAAAAAAACTCGCCTATTTCACAATTTCACTATAAAAACCAAAATAAAAGTTCAATGTTATAAAGCTCATCGATTTCACTCAAAAACTCTTAAAAATGTTCAAAGTTGAAAAACTCCCCATTTTCACTATAAAACCATGACAAAAGTTCCAAAACAAAAAACTCACCAATTTCACTATAAAGACCATTTCAATAGTTTCAAGTCAAAATTATCACCAGCTTGACTATAAAGACCATAACAAAAGTTGAAAGTGAAAAAACTCACCAATTTCACTATAAAGACCATTACAGAACATCCAAATAGAAAAATCACCAATTTCACTACAAAGACCATTACGAGAGTTCAGATTTTAAAAACTCACCAATTTCACTATAAAGACAATTTATAAAAGTTTCAAGTTAAAAAGCTCACCAATTTCACTATAAAGATCATTACAAAAGTTCTAAGTCAAAAAACTCACCAATTTCACTATAAAAACCATACTAAAAGTTCCAAGTGAAAAAAAAAACTCACCAATTTCACTAAAAAGACCATAACAAAAGTTCAAAGTGAAAAAACTCAAATTTCATTTATAAACTATAACAACAGTTCAAAGTTAAAAAAACTCATCAATTTCACTATAAAAACCATAAAAATAGTTCCAAGTCAAAAAATCAGCAATTTTACTATAAAAACAATAATAAAAGATCTAAGTAAAAAAAACTCGCCTATTTCACAATTTCACTATAGAATCCAAAATAAAAGTTCAATGTTATAAAGCTCATCGATTTCACTAAAAAACTCTTAAAAATGTTCAAAGTTGAAAAACTCCCCAATTTCACTATAAAACCATGACAAAAGTTCCAAAACAAAAAACTCACCAATTTCACTATAAAGACCATTTCAATAGTTTCAAGTCAAAATTATCACCAACTTGACTATAAAGACCATAACAAAAGTTGAAAGTGAAAAAACTCACCAATTTCACTATAAAGACCATTACAGAACATCCAAGTAGTAAAATCACCAATTTCACAACAAAGACCATTACGAGAGTTCTGATTTTAAAAACTCACCAATTTCACTATGAAGACAATTTACAAAAGTTTCAAGTTAAAAAATTCACCAATTTCACTATAAAGACCATTAAAAAAGTTCCAAGTCAAAAAAACTCACCAATTTCACTATAAAAACCATACTAAAAGTTCCAAGTGAAAAAAAAAACTCACCAATTTCACTAAAAAGACCAAACAAAAGTTCAAAGTGAAAAAACTCAAAAATTTCATTTATAAACTATAACAACAATTCAAAGTAAAAAAAACTCATCAATTTCACTATAAAAACCATAAAAATATTTCCAAGTCAAAAAATCAGCAATTTTACTATAAAAACAAAAATATAAGATCTAAGTTAAAAAAACTCGCCTATTTCTCAATTTCACTATAAAAACCAAAATAAAAGTTCAATGTTATAAAGCTCATCGATTTCACTCAAAAACTCTTAAAAATGTTCAAAGTTGAAAAACTCCCCATTTTCACTATAAAACCATGACAAAAGTTCCAAAACAAAAAACTCACCAATTTCACTATAAAGACCATTTCAATAGTTTCAAGTCAAAATTATCACCAGCTTGACTATAAAGACCATAACAAAAGTTGAAAGTGAAAAAACTCACCAATTTCACTATAAAGACCATTACAGAACATCCAAGTAGAAAAATCACCAATTTCACTATAAAGACCATTACGAGAGTTCAGATTTTAAAAACTCACCAATTTCACTATAAAGATCATTACAAAATTGCCAAGTCAAAAAACTCACCAATTTCACTATAAAAATCAGACTAAAAGTTCCAAGTGAAAAAAAACTCACCAATTTCACTAAAAAGACCATAACAAAAGTTCAAAGTGAAAAAACTCACAAATTTCATTCTAAAAACAATAACAACAGTTCAAAGTTAAAAAAACTCATCAATTTCACTATAAAAACCATAAAAATATTTCCAAGTCAAAAAATCAGCAATTTTACTATAAAAACAAAAATAAAAGATCTAAGTTAAAAAAAACTCGCCTATTTCACAATTACACTATAAAAACCAAAATAAAAGTTCAATGTTATAAAGCTCATCGATTTCACTCAAAAACTCTTAAAAATGTTCAAAGTTGAAAAACTCCCCAATTTCACTATAAAACCATGGAAAAGTTCCCAAACAAAAAACTCACCAATTTCACTATAAAGACCATTTCAATAGTTTCAAGTCGAAATTATCACCAACTTGACTATAAAGACCATAACAAAAGTTGAAAGTGAAAAAACTCACCAATTTCACTATAAAGACCATTACAGAACATCCAAGTAGAAAAATCACCAATTTCACTACAAAGACCATTACGAGAGTTCAGATTTTAAAAACTCACCAATTTCACTATAAAGACAATTTACAAAAGTTTCAAGTTAAAAAGTCACCAATTGTACTATAAAGACCATTACAAAAGTTCCAAGTCAAAAAAACTCACCAATTTCACTATAAAAACCATACTAAAAGTTCCAAGTGAAAAAAAAAACTCACCAATTTCACTAAAAAGACCATAACAAAAGTTCAAAGAGAAAAAACTCAAAAATTTCATTCTATAAACTATAACAACAGTTCAAAGTTAAAAAACTCATCAATTTCACTATAAAAACCATAAAAATATTTCCAAGTCAAAAAATCAGCAATTTTACTATAAAAACAAAAATAAAAGATCTAAGTTAAAAAAAACTCGCCTATTTCACAATTACACTATAAAAACCAAAATAAAAGTTCAATGTTATAAAGCTCATTGATTTCACTCAAAAACTCTTAAAAATGTTCAAAGTTGAAAAACTCCCCAATTTCACTATAAAACCATGAAAAAGTTCTAAAACAAAAAACTCACCAATTTCACTATAAAGACCATTTCAATAGTTTCAAGTCAAAATTATCACCAACTTGACTATAAAGACCATAACAAAAGTTGTAAGTGAAAAAACTCACCAATTTCACTATAAAGACAATTTACAAAAGTTTCAAGTTAAAAAGTCACCAATTTCACTATAAAGACCATTACAAAATTTCCAAGTCAAAAAACTCACCAATTTCACTATAAAAATCATACTAAAAGTTCCAAGTGAAAAAAAACTCACCAATTTCACTAAAAAGACCATAACAAAAGTTCAAAGTGAAAAAAATCATAAATTTCATTCTATAAACAATAACAACAGATCAAAGTTAAAAAAACTCCTTAATTTCACTATAAAAACCATTAAAAAAATTCCAAGTAAAAAAATCAACAATTTCACTATAAAAATCAAAATAAAATATCTAAGTTAAAAAAACTCGCCTATTTCACAATTTTACTATAAAAACCAAAATAAAAGTTCAATGTTATAAAGCTCATCGATTTCACTAAAAAACTCTTTAAAATGTTCAAAGTTGAAAAACTCCCCAATTTCACTATAAAACCATGACAAAAGTTCCAAAACAAAAAACTCACCAATTTCACTATAAAGACCATTTCAATAGTTTCAAGTCAAAGTTATCACCAACTTGACTATAAAGACCATAACAAAAGTTGAAAGTGAAAAAACTCACCAATTTCACTATAAAGACCATTACAGAACATCCAAGTAGAAAAATCACCAATTTCACTACAAAGACCATTACGAGAGTTCAGATTTTAAAAACTCACCAATTTCACTATAAAGATCATTACAAAATTGCCAAGTCAAAAAACTCACCAATTTCACTATAAAAACCATACTAAAAGTTCCAAGTGAAAAAAAAAACTCACGAATTTCACTAAAAAGACCATAACAAAAGTTCAAAGTGAAAAAACTCACAAATTTCATTCTAAAAACAATAACAACAGTTCAAAGTTAAAAAAACTCATCAATTTCACTATAAAAACCATAAAAATATTTCCAAGTCAAAAAATCAGCAATTTTACTATAAAAACAAAAATAAAAGATCTAACAAAAAAAAACTCGCCTATTTCACAATTTCACTATAAAAACCAAAATAAAAGTTCAATGTTATAAAGCTCATCGATTTCACTCAAAAACTCTTAAAAATGTTCAAAGTTGAAAAACTCCCCAATTTCACTATAAAACCATGACAAAAGTTCCAAAACAAAAAACTCACCAATTTCACTATAAAGACCATTTCAATAGTTTCAAGTCAAAATTATCACCAGTTTGACTATAAAGACCATAACAAAAGTTGAAAGTGAAAAAACTCACCAATTTCACTATAAAGACCATTACAGAACATCCAAGTAGTAAAATCACCAATTTCACAACAAAGACCATTACGAGAGTTCTGATTTTAAAAACTCACCAATTTCACTATAAAGACAATTTACAAAAGTTTCAAGTTAAAAAATTCACCAATTTCACTATAAAGACCATTACAAAAGTTCCAAGTCAAAAAAATTCACCAATTTCACTATAAAAACCATACTAAAAGTTCCAAGTCAAAAAAAACTCACCAATTTCACTAAAAAGACCATAACAAAATCACCAATTTCACAACAAAGACCATTACGAGAGTTCTGATTTTAAAAACTCACCAATTTCACTATAAAGACCATTTACAAAAGTTTCAAGTTAAAAAATTCACCAATTTCACTATAAAGACCATTACAAAAGTTCCAAGTCAAAAAAACTCACCAATTTCAGTATAAAAACCATACTAAAAGTTCCAAGTGAAAAAAAAACTCACCAATTTCACTAAAAAGACCATAACAAAAGTTCAAAGTGAAAAAACTCTAAAATTTCATTTATAAACTATAACAACAGTTTAAAGTAAAAAAACTCAGCAATTTCACTATAAAAACCATAAAAATATTTCCAAGTCAAAAAATCAGCCATTTTACTATAAAAACAAAAATAAAAGATCTAAGTTAAAAAAACTCGCCTATTTCGCAATTTCACTATAAAAACCAAAATAAAAGTTCATTGTTATAAAGCTCATCGATTTCACTCAAAAACTCTTAAAAATATTCAAAGTTGAAAAACTCCCCAATTTAACTATAAAACCATGATAAAAGTTCCAAAACAAAAAACTCACCAATTTCACTATAAAGACCATTTCAATAGTTTCAAGTCAAAATTATCACCAACTTGACTATAAAGACCATAACAAAAGTTGAAAGTTAAAAAACTCACCAATTTCACTATAAAGACCATTACAGAACATCCAAGTAGAAAAATCACCAATTTCACTACAAAGACCATTACGAGAGTTCAGATTTTAAAAACTCACCAATTTCACTATAAAGACAATTTACAAAAGTTTCAAGTTAAAAAGCTCACCAATTTCACTATAAAAGACCATTACAAAAGTTCCAAGTCAAAAAACTCACCAATTTCACTATAAAAATCAGACTAAAAGTTCCAAGTGAAAAAAAACTCACCAATTTCTCTAAAAAGACCATCACAAAAGTTCAAAGTGAAAAAAATCAAAAATTTCATTCTATAAACAATAACAACAGTTCAAAGTTAAAAAAACTCCTTCATTTCACTATAAAAACCATAAAAATATTTCCAAGTCAAAAAATCAACAATTTTACTATAAAAACCAAAATAAAAGATCTAAGTTAAAAAAACTCGCCTATTTCACAATTTCACTATAAAAACCAAAATAAAAGTACAATGTTATAAAGCTCATCGATTTCAGTCAAAAACTCTTAAAAATGTTCAAAGTTGAAAAACTCCCCAATTTCACTATAAAACCATGACAAAAGTTCCAAAACAAAAAACTCACCAATTTCACTATAAAGACCATTTCAATAGTTTCAAGTCAAAATTATCACCAACTTGACTATAAAGACCATAACAAAAGTTGAAAGTGAAAAAACTCTCCAATTTCACTATAAAGACCATTACAGAACATCCAAGTAGAAAAATCACCAATTTCACTACAAAGACCATTACGAGAGTTCAGATTTTAAAAACTCACCAATTTCATTCTAAAAACAATAACAACAGTTCAAAGTTAAAAAAAACTCATCAATTTCACTATAAAAACCATAAAAATATTTCCAAGTCAAAAAATCAGCAATTTTACTATAAAAACAAAAATAAAAGATCTAAGTTAAAAAAAACATGCCTATTTCAAAATTACACTATAAAAACCAAAATAAAAGTTCAATGTTATAAAGCTCATTGATTTCACTCAAAAACTCTTAAAAATGTTCAAAGTTGAAAAACTCCCCAATTTCACTATAAAACCATGAAAAAGTTCTAAAACAAAAAACTCACCAATTTCACTATAAAGACCATTTCAATAGTTTCAAGTCAAAATTATCACCAACTTGACTATAAAGACCATAACAAAAGTTGTAAGTGAAAAAACTCACCAATTTCACTATAAAGACAATTTACAAAAGTTTCAAGTTAAAAAGTCACCAATTTCACTATAAAGACCATTACAAAATTTCCAAGTCAAAAAACTCACCAATTTCACTATAAAAATCATACTAAAAGTTCCAAGTGAAAAAAAACTCACCAATTTCACTAAAAAGACCATAACAAAAGTTCAAAGTGAAAAAAACTCACAAGATCATCCAACTAGAAAAGATCACAAATTTCACAACAAAGACCATTACGAGAGTTCAGATTTTAAAAACTCACCAATTTCACTATAAAGACAATTTACAAAAGTTTCAAGTTAAAAAGCTCACCAATTTCACTATAAAGATCATTACAAAAGTTCAAAGTCAAAAAACTCACCAATTTCACTATAAAAACCATACTAAAAGTTCCAGGTGAAAAAAAAACTCACCAATTTCACTAAAAAGACCATAACAAAAGTTCAAAGTGAAAAAACTCACAAATTTCATTCTAAAAACAATAACAACATTTCAAAGTTAAAAAACTCATCAATTTCACTATAAAAACCATAAAAATATTTCCAAGACAAAAAATCAGCAATTTTACTATAAAAACCAAAATAAAAGATCTAAGTTAAAAAAACTCGCCTATTTCACAATTTCACTATAAAAACCAAAATAAAAGTTCAATGTTATAAAGCTCATCGATTTCAGTCAAAAACTCTTAAAAATGTTCAAAGTTGAAAAACTCCCCAATTTCACTATAAAACCATGACAAAAGTTCCAAAACAAAAAACTCACCAATTTCACTATAAAGACCATTTCAATAGTTTCAAGTCAAAATTATCGACAACTTGACTATAAAGACCATAACAAAAGTTGAAAGTGAAAAAACTCACCAATTTCACTATAAAGACCATTACAGAACATCCAAGTAGAAAAATCACCAATTTCACTACAAAGACCATTACGAGAGTTCAGATTTTAAAAACTCACAATTTGACTATAAAGAAAATTTACAAAGGTTTCCAGTTAAAAAGCTCACCAATTTCACTATAAAGATCATTACAAAAGTACCAAGTCAAAAAACTCATCAATTTCACTATAAAAATCAGACTAAAAGTTCCAAGTGAAAAAAAACTCACCAATTTCACTAAAAAGACCATAACAAAAGTTCAAAGTGAAAAAATCACAAATTTCATTCTATAAACAATAACAACAGTTCAAAGTTAAAAAACTCATCAATTTCACTATAAAAACCATAAAAATATTTCCAAGTCAAAAAATCAGCAATTTTACTATAAAAACAAAAATAAAAGATCTAAGTTAAAAAAACTCGCCTATTTCACAATTTCACTATAAAAACCAAAATAAAAGTTCAATGTTATAAAGCTCATCGATTTCACTCAAAAACTCTTAAAAATGTTCAAAGTTGAAAAACTCCCCAATTTCACTATAAAACCATGACAAAAGTTCCAAAACAAAAAACTCACCAATTTCACTATAAAGACCATTTCAATAGTTTCAAGTCAAAATTATCACCAGTTTGACTATAAAGACCATAACAAAAGTTGAAAGTGAAAAAACTCACCAATTTCACTATAAAGACCATTACAGAACATCCAAGTAGTAAA
Source organism: Lathyrus sativus (assembly GCA_963859935.3). NCBI lineage: Eukaryota > Viridiplantae > Streptophyta > Magnoliopsida > Fabales > Fabaceae > Lathyrus > Lathyrus sativus. The sequence goes on along the minus strand of CAWUDS030002219.1, from coordinate 3,749,827 downwards.
ATCACCAATTTCACAACAAAGACCATTACGAGAGTTCTGATTTTAAAAACTCACCAATTTCACTATAAAGACAATTTACAAAAGTTTCAAGTTAAAAAATTCACCAATTTCACTATAAAGATCATTAAAAAAGTTCCAAGTCAAAAAACTCACCGATTTCACTATAAAAACCATACTAAAAGTTCCAAGTGAAAAAAACTCACCAATTTCACTAAAAAGACCATAACAAGAGTTCAAAGTGAAAAAACTCACAAATTTCATTCTAAAAACAATAACAACACTTCAAAGTTAAGAAAACTCATCAATTTCACTCTAAAAACCATAAAAATATTTCCAAGTCAAAAAATCAGCAATTTTACTATAAAAACAAAAATAAAAGATCTAAGTTAAAAAAAACTCGCCTATTTCACAATTTCAGTATAAAAACCAAAATAAAAGTTCAATGTTATAAAGCTCATCGATTTCACTCAAAAACTCTTAAAAATGTTCAAAGTTGAAAAACTCCCCAATTTCACTATAAAACCATGACAAAAGTTCCAAAACAAAAAACTCACCAATTTCACTATAAAGACCATTTCAATAGTTTCAAGTCAAAATTATCACATACTTGACTATAAAGACCATAACAAATGTTGAAAGTGAAAAAACTCACCAATTTCACTATAAAGACCATTATAGAACATCCAAGTAGAAAAATCACCAATTTCACTATAAAGACCATTACGAGAGTTCAGATTTTAAAAACTCGCCAATTTCACTATAAAGACAATTTACAAAAGTTTCAAGTTAAAAAGCTCACCAATTTCACTATAAAGATCATTAAAAAAGTTCCAAGTCAAAAAACTCACCGATTTCACTATAAAAACCATACTAAAAGTTCCAAGTGAAAAAAACTCACCAATTTCACTAAAAAGACCATAACAAGAGTTCAAAGTGAAAAAACTCACAAATTTCATTCTAAAAACAATAACAACAGTTCAAAGTTAAAAAAACTCATCAATTTCACTCTAAAAACCATAAAAATATTTCCAAGTCAAAAAATCAGCAATTTTACTATAAAAACAAAAATAAAAGATCTAAGTTAAAAAAAACTCGCCTATTTCACAATTTCAGTATAAAAACCAAAATAAAAGTTCAATGTTATAAAGCTCATCGATTTCACTCAAAAACTCTTAAAAATGTTCAAAGTTGAAAAACTCCCCAATTTCACTATAAAACCATGACAAAAGTTCCAAAACAAAAAATTCATCAATTTCACTATAAAGACCATATCAATAGTTTCAAGTCAAAATTATCACATACTTGACTATAAAGACCATAACAAAAGTTGAAAGTGAAAAAACTCACCAATTTCACTATAAAGACCATTATAGAACATCCAAGTAGAAAAATCACCAATTTCACTATCAAGACCATTACAAGAGTTCAGATTTTAAAAACTCGTCAATTTCACTATAAAGACAATTTACAAAAGTTTCAAGTTAAAAAGCTCACCAATTTCACTATAAAGATCATTAAAAAAGTTCCAAGTCAAAAAACTCACCGATTTCACTATAAAAACCATACTAAAAGTTCCAAGTGAAAAAAACTCACCAATTTCACTAAAAAGACCATAACAAGAGTTCAAAGTGAAAAAACTCACAAATTTCATTCTAAAAACAATAACAACAGTTCAAAGTTAAAAAAACTCATCAATTTCACTCTAAAAACCATAAAAATATTTCCAAGTCAAAAATTCAGCAATTTTACTATAAAAACAAAAATAAAAGATCTAAGTTAAAAAAACTCGCGTATTTCACAATTTCAGTATAAAAACCAAAATAAAAGTTCAATGTTATAAAGCTCATCGATTTCACTCAGAAACTCTTAAAAATGTTCAAAGTTGAAAAACTCCCCAATTTCACTATAAAACCATGACAAAAGTTCCAAAACAAAAAACTCACCAATTTCACTATAAAGACCATTTCAATAGTTTCAAGTCAAAATTATCACCAACTTGACTATAAAGACCATAACAAAAGTTGAAAGTGAAAAAACTCACCAATTTCACTATAAAGACCATTACAGAACATCCAAGTAGAAAAATCACCGATTTCACTACAAAGACCATTACGAGAGTTCAGATTTTAAAAACTCACAATTTGACTATAAAGAAAATTTACAAAGGTTTCCAGTTAAAAAGCTCACCAATTTCACTATAAAGATCATTACAAAAGTACCAAGTCAAAAAACTCATCAATTTCACTATAAAAATCAGACTAAAAGTTCCAAGTGAAAAAAAACTCACCAATTTCACTAAAAAGACCATAACAAAAGTTCAAAGTGAAAAAATCACAAATTTCATTCTATAAACAATAACAACAGTTCAAAGTTAAAAAACTCATCAATTTCACTATAAAAACCATAAAAATATTTCCAAGTCAAAAAATCAGCAATTTTACTATAAAAACAAAAATAAAAGATCTAAGTTAAAAAAACTCGCCTATTTCACAATTTCACTATAAAAACCGAAATAAAAGTTCAATGTTATAAAGCTCATCGATTTCACTCAAAAACTCTTAAAAATGTTCAAAGTTGAAAAACTCCCCAATTTCACTATAAAACCATGAAAAAGTTCTAAAACAAAAAAATCACCAATTTCACTATAAAGACCATTTCAATAGTTTCAAGTCAAAATTATCACCAACTTGACTATAAAGACCATAACAAAAGTTGAAAGTGAAAAAACTCACCCATTTCACTATAAAGACCATTACAGAACATCCAAGTAGAAAAATCACCAATTTCACTACAAAGACCATTACGAGTGTTCAGATTTTAAAAACTCACCAATTTCACTATAAAGACAATTTACAAAAGTTTCAAGTTAAAAAGTCACCAATTTCACTATAAAGACCATTACAAAAGTTCCAAGTAAAAAAAACTCACCAATTTCACTATAAAAACCATACGAAAAGTTCCAAGTGAAAAAAAAACTCACCAATTTCACTAAAAAGACCATAACAAAAGTTCAAAGTGAAAAAACTCAAAAATTTCATTCTATAAACTATAACAACAGTTCAAAGTTAAAAAACTCATCAATATCACTATAAAAACCATAAAAATATTTCCAAGTCAAAAAATCAGCAATTTTACTATAAAAACAAAAATAAAAGATCTAAGTAAAAAAAAACTCGCCTATTTCACAATTTCACTATAAAAACCAAAATAAAAGTTCAATGTTATAAAGCTCATCGATTTCACTCAAAAACTCTTAAAAATGTTCAAAGTTGAAAAACTCCCCAATTTCACTATAAAACCATGACAAAAGTTCCAAAACAAAAAACTCACCAATTTCACTATAAAGACCATTTCAATAGTTTCAAGTCAAAATTATCACATACTTGACTATAAAGACCATTACAAAAGTTGAAAGTGAAAAAACTCACCAATTTCACTATAAAGACCATTATAGAACATCCAAGTAGAAAAATCACCAATTTCACTATAAAGACGATTACGAGAGTTCAGATTTTAAAAACTCGTCAATTTCACTATAAAGACAATTTACAAAAGTTTCAAGTTAAAAAGCTCACCAATTTCACTATAAAGATCATTAAAAAAGTTCCAAGTCAAAAAACTCACCGATTTCACTATAAAAACCATACTAAAAGTTCCAAGTGAAAAAAACTCACCAATTTCACTAAAAAGACCATAACAAGAGTTCAAAGTGAAAAAACTCACAAATTTCATTCTAAAAACAATAACAACAGTTCAAAGTTAAAAAAACTCATCAATTTCACTCTAAAAACCATAAAAATATTTCCAAGTCAAAAATTCAGCAATTTTACTATAAAAACAAAAATAAAAGATCTAAGTTAAAAAAAACTCGCGTATTTCACAATTTCAGTATAAAAACCAAAATAAAAGTTCAATGTTATAAAGCTCATCGATTTCACTCAGAAACTCTTAAAAATGTTCAAAGTTGAAAAACTCCCCAATTTCACTATAAAACCATGACAAAAGTTCCAAAACAAAAAACTCACCAATTTCACTATAAAGACCATTTCAATAGTTTCAAGTCAAAATTATCACCAACTTGACTATAAAGACCATAACAAAAGTTGAAAGTGAAAAAACTCACCAATTTCACTATAAAGACCATTACAGAACATCCAAGTAGAAAAATCACCAATTTCACTACAAAGACCATTACGAGAGTTCAGATTTTAAAAACTCACAATTTGACTATAAAGAAAATTTACAAAGGTTTCCAGTTAAAAAGCTCACCAATTTCACTATAAAGATCATTACAAAAGTACCAAGTCAAAAAACTCATCAATTTCACTATAAAAATCAGACTAAAAGTTCCAAGTGAAAAAAAACTCACCAATTTCACTAAAAAGACCATAACAAAAGTTCAAAGTGAAAAAATCACAAATTTCATTCTATAAACAATAACAACAGTTCAAAGTTAAAAAACTCATCAATTTCACTATAAAAACCATAAAAATATTTCCAAGTCAAAAAATCAGCAATTTTACTATAAAAACAAAAATAAAAGATCTAAGTTAAAAAAACTCGCCTATTTCACAATTTCACTATAAAAACCGAAATAAAAGTTCAATGTTATAAAGCTCATCGATTTCACTCAAAAACTCTTTAAAATGTTCAAAGTTGAAAAACTCCCCAATTTCACTATAAAACCATGAAAAAGTTCTAAAACAAAAAACTCACCAATTTCGCTATAAAGACCATTTCAATAGTTTCAAGTCAAAATTATCACCAACTTGACTATAAAGACCATAACAAAAGTTGAAAGTGAAAAAACTCACCCATTTCACTATAAAGACCATTAAAGAACATCCAAGTAGAAAAATCACCAATTTCACTACAAAGACCATTACGAGTGTTCAGATTTTAAAAACTCACCAATTTCACTATAAAGACAATTTACAAAAGTTTCAAGTTAAAAAGTCACCAATTTCACTATAAAGACCATTACAAAAGTTCCAAGTAAAAAAAACTCACCAATTTCACTATAAAAACCATACTAAAAGTTCCAAGTGAAAAAAAAACTCACCAATTTCACTAAAAAAACCATAACAAAAGTTCAAAGTGAAAAAACTCAAAAATTTCATTCTATAAACTATAACAACAGTTCAAAGTTAAAAAACTCATCAATATCACAATAAAAACCATAAAAATATTTCCAAGTCAAAAAATCAGCAATTTTACTATAAAAACAAAAATAAAAGATCTAAGTAAAAAAAAACTCGCCTATTTCACAATTTCACTATAAAAACCAAAATAAAAGTTCAATGTTATAAAGCTCATCGATTTCACTCAAAAACTCTTAAAAATGTTCAAAGTTGAAAAACTCCCCAATTTCACTATAAAACCATGACAAAAGTTCCAAAACAAAAAACTCACCAATTTCACTATAAAGACCATTTCAATAGTTTCAAGTCAAAATTATCACATACTTGACTATAAAGACCATTACAAAAGTTGAAAGTGAAAAAACTCACCAATTTCACTATAAAGACCATTATAGAACATCCAAGTAGAAAACTCACCTATTTCCCTATAAAGACGATTACGAGAGTTCAGATTTTAAAAACTCGCCAATTTCACTATAAAGACAATTTACAAAAGTTTCAAGTTAAAAAGCTCGCCAATTTCACTATAAAGATCATTAAAAAAGTTCCAAGTCAAAAAACTCACCGATTTCACTATAAAAACCATACTAAAAGTTCCAAGTGAAAAAAAACTCACCAATTTCACTAAAAAGACCATAACAAGAGTTCAAAGTGAAAAAACTCACAAATTTCATTCTAAAAACAATAAAAACAGTTCAACGTTAAAAAAACTCATTAATTTCACTATAAAAACCATAAGTCAAAAAATCAGCAATTTTACTATAAAAACAAAAATAAAAGATCTAAGTTAAAAAAACTCGCCTATTTCACAATTTCACTATAAAAACCAAAATAAAAGTACAATGTTATAAAGCTCATCGATTTCACTCAAAAACTCTTAAAAATGTTCAAAGTTGAAAAACTCCCCAATTTCACTATAAAACCATGACAAAATTTCCAAAACAAAAAACTCATCAATTTCACTATAAAGACCATTTCAATAGTTTCAAGTCAAAATTATCACATACTTGACTATAAAGACCATAACAAAAGTTGAAAGTGAAAAAACTCACCAATTTCACTATAAAGACCATTATAGAACATCCAAGTAGAAAAATCACCTATTTCACTACAAAGACCATTACGAGAGTTCAGATTTTAAAAACTCACCAATTTCACTATAAAGACAATTTACAAAAGTTTCAAGTTAAAAAGCTCACCAATTTCACTATAAAGAGCATTACAAAAGTTCAAAGTCAAAAAACTCACCAATTTCACTATAAAAACCATACTAAAAGTTCCAAGTGAAAAAAAACTCACCAATTTCACTAAAAAGACCATAACAAAATTTCAAAGTGAAAAAACTCAAAAATTTCATTCTATAAACAATAAAAACAGTTCAACGTTAAAAAAACTCATTAATTTCACTATAAAAACCATAAAAAAAAATCAGCAATTTCACCATAAAAAACAAAAATAAAAGATCTAAGTTCAAAAAACTCGCCTATTTCACAATTTCACTATAAAAACCAAAATAAAAGTACAATGTTATAAAGCTCATCGATTTCACTCAAAAACTCTTAAAAATGTTCAAAGTTGAAAAACTCCCCAATTTCACTATAAAACCATGACAAAAGTTCCAAAACAAAAAACTCACCAATTTCACTATAAAGACCATTAAAATAGTTTCAAGTCAAAATTATCACCAACTTGATTATAAAGACCATAACAAAAGTTGAAAGTGAAAAAACTCACCAATTTCACTATAAAGACCATTATATAACATCCAAGTAGAAAAATCACCTATTTCACTACAAAGACCATTACGAGAGTTCAGATTTTAAAAACTCACCAATTTCACTATAAAGACAATTTACAAAAGTTTCAAGTTAAAAAGCTCACCAATTTCACTATAAAGAGCATTACAAAAGTTCAAAGTCAAAAAACTCACCAATTTCACTATAAAAACCATACTAAAAGTTCCAGGTGAAAAAAAACTCACCAATTTCACTAAAAAGACCATAACAAAAGTTTAAAGTGAAAAAACTCAAAAATTTCATTCTATAAACTATAACAACAGTTCAAAGTTAAAAAACTCCTCAATTTCACTATAAAAACCATAAAAATATTTCCAAGTCAAAAAATCAGCAATTTTACTATAAAAACAAAAATAAAATATCTAAGTTAAAAAAACTCGCCTATTTCACAATTTTACTATAAAAACCAAAATAAAAGTTCAATGTTATAAAGCTCATCGATTTCACTCAAAAACTCTTAAAAATGTTCAAAGTTGAAAAACTCTCCAATTTCACTATAAAACCATGACAAAAGTTCCAAAACAAAAAACTCACCAATTTCATTATAAAGACCATTTCAATAGTTTCAAGTCAAAATTATCACATACTTGACTATAAAGACCATAACAAAAGTTGAAAGTTAAAAAACTCACCAATTTCACTATAAAGACCATTATAGAACATCCAAGTAGAAAAATCACCAATTTCACTATAAAGACCATTACGAGAGTTCAGATTTTAAAAACTCGCCAATTTCACTATAAAGACAATTTACAAAAGTTTCAAGTTAAAAAGCTCACCAATTTCACTATAAAGATCATTAAAAAAGTTCCAAGTCAAAAAACTCACCGATTTCACTATAAAAACCATACTAAAAGTTCCAAGTGAAAAAAACTCACCAATTTCACTAAAAAGACCATAACAAGAGTTCAAAGTGAAAAAACTCACAAATTTCATTCTAAAAACAATAACAACAGTTCAAAGTTAAAAAAACTCATCAATTTCACTCTAAAAACCATAAAAATATTTCCAAGTCAAAAAATCAGCAATTTTACTATAAAAACAAAAATAAAAGATCTAAGTTAAAAAAAACTCGCCTATTTCACAATTTCAGTATAAAAACCAAAATAAAAGTTCAATGTTATAAAGCTCATCGATTTCACTAAAAAACTCTTAAAAATGTTCAAAGTTGAAAAACTCCCCAATTTCACTATAAAACCATGACAAAAGTTCCAAAACAAAAAACTCACCAATTTCACTATAAAGACCATTTCAATAGTTTCAAGTCAAAATTATCACCAACTTGACTATAAAGACCATAACAAAAGTTGAAAGTGAAAAAACTCACCAATTTCACTATAAAGACCATTACAGAACATCCAAGTAGAAAAATCACCAATTTCACTACAAAGACCATTACGAGAGTTCAGATTTTAAAAACTCACAATTTGACTATAAAGAAAATTTACAAAGGTTTCCAGTTAAAAAGCTCACCAATTTCACTATAAAGATCATTACAAAAGTACCAAGTCAAAAAACTCATCAATTTCACTATAAAAATCAGACTAAAAGTTCCAAGTGAAAAAAAACTCACCAATTTCACTAAAAAGACCATAACAAAAGTTCAAAGTGAAAAAATCACAAATTTCATTCTATAAACAATAACAACAGTTCAAAGTTAAAAAACTCATCAATTTCACTATAAAAACCATAAAAATATTTCCAAGTCAAAAAATCAGCAATTTTACTATAAAAACAAAAATAAAAGATCTAAGTTAAAAAAACTCGCCTATTTCACAATTTCACTATAAAAACCGAAATAAAAGTTCAATGTTATAAAGCTCATCGATTTCACTCAAAAACTCTTAAAAATGTTCAAAGTTGAAAAACTCCCCAATTTCACTATAAAACCATGAAAAAGTTCTAAAACAAAAAACTCACCAATTTCACTATAAAGACCATTTCAATAGTTTCAAGTCAAAATTATCACCAACTTGACTATAAAGACCATAACAAAAGTTGAAAGTGAAAAAACTCACCAATTTCACTATAAAGACCATTACAGAACATCCAAGTAGAAAAATCACCAATTTCACTACAAAGACCATTACGAGAGTTCAGATTTTAAAAACTCACCAATTTCACTATAAAGACAATTTACAAAAGTTTCAAGTTAAAAAGTCACCAATTTCACTATAAAGACCATTACAAAAGTTCCAAGTAAAAAAAACTCACCAATTTCACTATAAAAACCATACTAAAAGTTCCAAGTGAAAAAAAAACTCACCAATTTCACTAAAAAGACCATAACAAAAGTTCAAAGTGAAAAAACTCAAAAATTTCATTCTATAAACTATAACAACAGTTCAAAGTTAAAAAAACTCATCAATATCACAATAAAAACCATAAAAATATTTCCAAGTCAAAAAATCAGCAATTTTACTATAAAAACAAAAATAAAAGATCTAAGTAAAAAAAAACTCGCCTAATTCACAATTTCACTATAAAAACCAAAATAAAAGTTCAATGTTATAAAGCTCATCGATTTCACTCAAAAACTCTTAAAAATGTTCAAAGTTGAAAAACTCCCCAATTTCACTATAAAACCATGACAAAAGTTCCAAAACAAAAAACTCATCAATTTCACTATAAAGACCATTTCAATAGTTTCAAGTCAAAATTATCACATACTTGACTATAAAGACCATAACAAAAGTTGAAAGTGAAAAAACTCACCAATTTCACTATAAAGACCATTATAGAACATCCAAGTAGAAAAATCACCTATTTCACTACAAAGACCATTACGAGAGTTCAGATTTTAAAAACTCACCAATTTCACTATAAAGACAATTTACAAAAGTTTCAAGTTAAAAAGCTCACCAATTTCACTATAAAGAGCATTACAAAAGTTCAAAGTCAAAAAACTCACCAATTTCACTATAAAAACCATACTAAAAGTTCCAAGTGAAAAAAAACTCACCAATTTCACTAAAAAGACCATAACAAAAGTTCAAAGTGAAAAAACTCACAAATTTCATTCTATAAACAATAAAAACAGTTCAACGTTAAAAAAACTCATTAATTTCACTATAAAAACCATAAGTCAAAAAATCAGCAATTTTACTATAAAAACAAAAATAAAAGATCTAAGTTAAAAAAACTCGCCTATTTCACAATTTCACTATAAAAACCAAAATAAAAGTACAATGTTATAAAGCTCATCGATTTCACTCAAAAACTCTTAAAAATGTTCAAAGTTGAAAAACTCCCCAATTTCACTATAAAACCATGACAAAAGTTCCAAAACAAAAAACTCATCAATTTCACTATAAAGACCATTTCAATAGTTTCAAGTCAAAATTATCACATACTTGACTATAAAGACCATAACAAAAGTTGAAAGTGAAAAAACTCACCAATTTCACTATAAAGACCATTATAGAACATCCAAGTAGAAAAATCACCTATTTCACTACAAAGACCATTACGAGAGTTCAGATTTTAAAAACTCACCAATTTCACTATAAAGACAATTTACAAAAGTTTCAAGTTAAAAAGCTCACCAATTTCACTATAAAGAGCATTACAAAAGTTCAAAGTCAAAAAACTCACCAATTTCACTATAAAAACCATACTAAAAGTTCCAGGTGAAAAAAAACTCACCAATTTCACTAAAAAGACCATAACAAAAGTTTAAAGTGAAAAAACTCAAAAATTTCATTCTATAAACTATAACAACAGTTCAAAGTTAAAAAACTCCTCAATTTCACTATAAAAACCATAAAAATATTTCCAAGTCAAAAAATCAGCAATTTTACTATAAAAACAAAAATAAAATATCTAAGTTAAAAAAACTCGCCTATTTCACAATTTTACTATAAAAACCAAAATAAAAGTTCAATGTTATAAAGCTCATCGATTTCACTCAAAAACTCTTAAAAATGTTCAAAGTTGAAAAACTCTCCAATTTCACTATAAAACCATGACAAAAGTTCCAAAACAAAAAACTCACCAATTTCATTATAAAGACCATTTCAATAGTTTCAAGTCAAAATTATCACCAACTTGACTATAAAGACCATAACAAAAGTTGAAAGTGAAAAAACTCACAAATTTCACTATAAAGACCATTACAGAACATTTAAGTAGTAAAATCACCAATTTTACTACAAAGAACATTACGAGAGTTCAGATTTTAAAAACTCACCAATTTCACTATAAAGACCATTACAAAAGTTCCAAGTCAAAAAAAGTCACCAATTTCACTATAAAAACCATACTAAAAGTTCCAAGTCAACAAATCAGGAATTTTACTATAAAAACAAAAATAAAAGATCTAAGTAAAAAAAACTCGCCTATTTCACAATTTCACTACAAAAACCAAAATAAAAGTTCAATGTTATAAATCTCATCGATTTCACTCAAAAACTCTTTAAAATGTTTAAACATTAAAAACTCCCCAATTTCATTATAAAACCATGACAATAGTTCCAAAACAAAAAACTCATCAATTTCACTATAAAGACCATTTCAATAGTTTCAAGTCAAAATTATCACATACTTGACTATAAAGACCATAACAAAAGTTGAAATTGAAAAAACTCACCAATTTCACTATAAAGACCGTTATAGAACATCCAAGTAGAAAAATCACCTATTTCACTACAAAGACCATTACGAGAGTTCAGATTTTAAAAACTCACCAATTTCACTATAAAGACAATTTACAAAAGTTTCAAGTTAAAAAGCTCACCAATTTCACTATAAAGAGCATTACAAAAGTTCAAAGTCAAAAAACTCACCAATTTCACTATAAAAACCATACTAAAAGTTCCAGGTGAAAAAAAAACTCACCAATTTCACTAAAAATACCATAACAAAAGTTCAAAGTGAAAAAACTCACAAATTTCATTCTATAAACAATAACAACAGTTCAAAGTTAAAAAAACTCATTAATTTCACTATAAAAAACATAAAAAAAAAATTCCAAGTCAAAAAATCATCAATTTCAACATAAAAAACAAAAATAAAAGATCTAACTTAAAAAAACTCGCCTATTTCACAATTTCACTATAAAAACCAAAATAAAAGTACAATGTTACAAAAGCTCATCGATTTCACTCAAAAACTCTTAAAAATGTTCAAAGTTGAAAACTCCCCAATTTCACTATAAAACTATGACAAAAGTTCCAAAACAAAAAATTCACCAATTTCACTATAATGACCATTTCAATAGTTTCAAGTCAAAATTATCACCAACTTGACTATAAAGACCATAACAAAAGTTGAAAGTGAAAAAACTCACCAATTACTATAAAGACCATTACAGATCATCCAACTAGAAAAATCACCAATTTCACAACCAAGACCATTACGAGAGTTCAGATTTTAAAAACTCACCAATTTCACTATAAAGACAATTTACAAAAGTTTCAAGTTAAAAAGCTCACGAATTTCACTATAAAGATCATTACAAAAGTTCCAAGTCAAAAAACTCACCAATTTCACTATAAAAACCATACTAAATGTTCCATGTGAAAAAAAACTCACCAATTTCACTAAAAACACCATAACAAAAGTTCAAAGTGAAAAAACTCACTAATTTCATTCTAAAAACAATAACAACATTTCAAAGTTAAAAAACTCATCAATTTCACTCTAAAAACCATAAAAATATTTCCAAGTCAGAAAATCAGCAATTTTACTATAAAAACAAAAATAAAAGATCTAAGTTAAAAAAACTCGCCTATTTCACAATTTCACTATGAAAACCAAAATAAAAGTTCAATGTTATAAAGCTCATCGATTTCACTCAAAAACTCTTTAAAATGTTCAAAGTTGAAAAACTCCCCAATTTCACTATAAAACCATGACAAAAGTTCCAAAACAAAAAACTCATCAATTTCACTATAAAGACCATTTCAATAGTTTCAATTCAAAATTATCACATACTTGACTATAAAGACCATAACAAAAGTTGAAAGTGAAAAAACTCACCAATTTCACTATAAAGACCATTATAGAACATCCAAGTAGAAAAATCACCAATTTCACTACAAAGACCATTACGAGAGTTCAGATTTTAAAAACTCACCAATTTCACTATAAAGACAATTTACAAAAGTTTCAAGTTAAAAAGCTCACCAATTTCACTATAAATACCATTACAAAAGTTCAAAGTCAAAAAACTCACCAATTTCATTATAAAAACCATACTAAAAGTTCCAAGTGAAAAAAAAACTCACCAATTTCACTAAAAGACCATAACAAAAGTTCAAAGTGAAAAAACTCACAAATTTCATTCTAAAAACTTTAACAACAGTTCAAAGTTAAAAAACTCATCAATTTCACTATAAAAACCATAAAAATATTTCCAAGTCAAAAAATCAGCAATTTTACTATAAAAACAAAAGTAAAAGACCTAAGTTAAAAAAACTCGCCTATTTCACAATTTCACAATAGAAACCAAACTAAAAGTACAATGTTATAAAGCTCATCGATTTCACTCAAAAACTCTTAAAAATGTTCAAAGTTGAAAAACTCCCCAATTTCACTATAAAACCATGACAAAAGTTCCAAAACAAAAAACTCACCAATTTCACTATAAAAACCATTTCAATAGTTTCAAGTCAAAATTATCACCAACTTGACTATAAAGACCATAACAAAAGTTGAAAGTGAAAAAACTCACCAATTACTATAAAGACCATTACAGATCATCCAACTAGAAAAATCACCAATTTCACAACCAAGACCATTACGAGAGTTCAGATTTTAAAAACTCACCAATTTCACTATAAAGATAATTTACAAAAGTTTCAAGTTAAAAAGCTCACCAATTTCACTATAAAGATCATTACAAAAGTTCCAAGTCAAAAAACTCACCAATTTCACTATAAAAACCATACTAAATGTTCCATGTGAAAAAAAACTCAACAATTTCACTAAAAACACCATAACAAAAGTTTAAAGTGAAAAAACTCACTAATTTCATTCTAAAAACAATAACAACATTTCAAAGTTAAAAAACTCATCAATTTCACTCTAAAAACCATAAAAATATTTCCAAGTCAGAAAATCAGCAATTTTACTATAAAAACAAAAATAAAAGATCTAAGTTAAAAAAAACTCGCCTATTTCACAATTTCACTATGAAAACCAAAATAAAAGTTCAATGTTATAAAGCTCATCGATTTCACTCAAAAACTCTTAAAAATGTTCAAAGTTGAAAAACTCCCCAATTTCACTATAAAACCATGACAAAAGTTCCAATACAAAAAACTCACCAATTTTACTATAAAGACCATTAAAATAGTTTCAAGTCAAAATTATCACCAACTTGATTATAAAGACCATAACAAAAGTTGAAAGTGAAAAAACTCATTAATTTCACTATAAAGACCATTATAGAACATCCAAGTAGAAAAATCACCTATTTCACTACAAAGACCATTACGAGATTTCAGATTTTAAAAACTCACCAATTTCATTATAAAGACAATTTACAAAAGTTTCAAGTTAAAAAGCTCACCAATTTCACTATAAAGAGCATTACAAAAGTTCAAAGTCAAAAAACTCACCAATTTCACTATAAAAACCATACTAAAAGTTCCAAGTGAAAAAAAACTCACCAGTTTCACTAAAAAGACCATAACAAAAGTTCAAAGATAAAAAACTCACAAATTTCATTCTATAAACAATAACAACAGTTCAAAGTTAAAAAAAAAACTCATTAATTTCACTATAAAAACCATAAAAAAAATTTCCAAGTCAAAAAATCAGCAATTTCATCATAAAAAACAAAAATAAAAGATCTAACTTAAAAAAACTCGCATATTTCACAATTTTATATGAAAACCAAAATAAAAGTTCAATGTTATAAAGCTCATCGATTTCACTCAAAAACTCTTAAAAATGTTCAAAGTTGAAAAACTCCCCAATTTCACTAAAAAACCATGACAAAAGTTCCAAAACAAAAAACTCACCAATTTCACTATAAAGACCATTAAAATAGTTTTAAGTCAAAATTATCACCAACTTGATTATAACGACCATAACAAAAGTTGAAAGTGAAAAAACTCACCAATTTCACTATAAAGACCATTACATAACATCCAAGTAGAAAAATCACCTATTTCACTACAAAGACCATTACGAGAGTTCAGATTTTAAAAACTCACCAATTTCACTATAAAGATAATTTACAAAAGTTTCAAGTTAAACAGCTCACAAATTTCACTATAAAGACCATTACAAAAGTTCCAAGTCAAAAAAACTCACCAATTTCACTATAAAAACCATACTAAAAGTTCTAAGTGAAAAAAAAACTCACCAATTTCACTAAAAAGACCATAACAAAAGTTCAAAGTGAAAAAACTCAAATTTCATTCTATAAACTATAACAACAGTTCAAAGTTAAAAAACTCATCAATTTCACTATAAAAACCATAAAAATATTTCCAAGTCAAAAAATCAGCAATTTTACTATAAAAACAAAAATAAAAGATCTAAGTAAAAAAAAACTCGCCTATTTCACAATTTCACTATAAAAACCACAATAAAAGTTCAATGTTATAAAGCTCATCGATTTCACTCAAAAACTCTTAAAAATGTTCAAAGTTGAAAAACTCCCCAATTTCACTTTAAAACCATGACAAAAGTTCCAAAACAAAAAACTCATCAATTTCACTATAAAGACCATTTCAATAGTTTCAAGTCAAAATTATCACATTCTTGACTTATAAAGACCATAACAAAAGTTGAAAGTGAAAAAACTCACCAAGTTCACTATAAAGACCATTATAGAACATCCAAGTAGAAAAATCACTATTTCACTACAAAGACCATTACGAGAGTTCAGATTTTAAAAACTCACCAATTTCACTATAAAGAAAATTTACAAAAGTTTCAAGTTAAAAAGCTCACCAATTTCACCATAAAAAGCATTGCAAAAGTTCAAAGTCAAAAAACTCACCAATTTCACTATAAAAACCATACTAAAAGTTCCAAGTGAAAAAAAACTCACCAATTTCACTAAAAAGACCATAACAAAAGTTCAAAGTGAAAAAACTCACAAATTTCATTCTATAAACAATAACAACAGTTCAAAGTTAAAAAAACTCATTAATTACACTATAAAAACCATAAAAAAAATTTCCAAGTCAAAAAATCAGCAATTTCACCATAAAAAACAAAAATAAAAGATCTAACTTAAAAAAACTCGCATATTTCACAATTTCATATGAAAACCAAAATAAAAGTTCAATGTTATAAAGCTCATCGATTTCACTCAAAAACTCTTAAAAATGTTCAAAGTTGAAAAACTCCCCAATTTCACTAAAAAACCATGACAAAAGTTCCAAAACAAAAAACTCACCAATTTCACTATAAAGACCATTAAAATAGTTTTAAGTCAAAATTATCACCAACTTGATTATAACGACCATAACAAAAGTTGAAAGTGAAAAAACTCACCAATTTCACTATAAAGACCATTACATAACATCCAAGTAGAAAAATCACCTATTTCACTACAAAGACCATTACGAGAGTTCAGATTTTAAAAACTCACCAATTTCACTATAAAGATAATTTACAAAAGTTTCAAGTTAAACAGCTCACAAATTTCACTATAAAGACCATTACAAAAGTTCCAAGTCAAAAAAACTCACCAATTTCACTATAAAAACCATACTAAATGTTCTAAGTGAAAAAAAAACTCACCAATTTCACTAAAAAGACCATAACAAAAGTTCAAAGTGAAAAAACTCAAATTTCATTCTATAAACTATAACAATAGTTCAAAGTTAAAAAACTCATCAATTTCACTCTAAAAACCATAAAAATATTTCCAAGTCAAAAAATCAGCAATTTTACTATAAAAACAAAAATAAAAGATCTAAGTAAAAAAAAACTCGCCTATTTCACAATTTCACTATAAAAACCACAATAAAAGTTCAATGTTATAAAGCTCATCGATTTCACTCAAAAACTCTTTAAAATGTTCAAAGTTGAAAAACTCCCCAATTTCACTATAAAACCATGACAAAAGTTCCAAAACAAAAAACTCATCAATTTCACTATAAAGACCATTTCAATAGTTTCAATTCAAAATTATCACATACTTGACTATAAAGACCATAACAAAAGTTGAAAGTGAAAAAACTCACCAATTTCACTATAAAGACCATTATAGAACATCCAAGTAGAAAAATCACCAATTTCACTACAAAGACCATTACGAGAGTTCAGATTTTAAAAACTCACCAATTTCACTATAAAGACAATTTACAAAAGTTTCAAGTTAAAAAGCTCACCAATTTCACTATAAATACCATTACAAAAGTTC
This sequence comes from Lathyrus sativus, assembly GCA_963859935.3. Taxonomy (NCBI): domain Eukaryota; kingdom Viridiplantae; phylum Streptophyta; class Magnoliopsida; order Fabales; family Fabaceae; genus Lathyrus; species Lathyrus sativus. The sequence continues at coordinate 3,732,560 of CAWUDS030002219.1, read as the reverse complement.
AAAGTCAAAAAACTCACCAATTTCATTATAAAAACCATACTAAAAGTTCCAAGTGAAAAAAAAACTCACCAATTTCACTAAAAGACCATAACAAAAGTTCAAAGTGAAAAAACTCACAAATTTCATTCTAAAAACTTTAACAACAGTTCAAAGTTAAAAAACTCATCAATTTCACTATAAAAACCATAAAAATATTTCCAAGTCAAAAAATCAGCAATTTTACTATAAAAACAAAAGTAAAAGACCTAAGTTAAAAAAACTCGCCTATTTCACAATTTCACAATAGAAACCAAACTAAAAGTACAATGTTATAAAGCTCATCGATTTCACTCAAAAACTCTTAAAAATGTTCAAAGTTGAAAAACTCCCCAATTTCACTATAAAACCATGACAAAAGTTCCAAAACAAAAAACTCACCAATTTCACTATAAAAACCATTTCAATAGTTTCAAGTCAAAATTATCACCAACTTGACTATAAAGACCATAACAAAAGTTGAAAGTGAAAAAACTCACCAATTACTATAAAGACCATTACAGATCATCCAACTAGAAAAATCACCAATTTCACAACCAAGACCATTACGAGAGTTCAGATTTTAAAAACTCACCAATTTCACTATAAAGATAATTTACAAAAGTTTCAAGTTAAAAAGCTCACCAATTTCACTATAAAGATCATTACAAAAGTTCCAAGTCAAAAAACTCACCAATTTCACTATAAAAACCATACTAAATGTTCCATGTGAAAAAAAACTCAACAATTTCACTAAAAACACCATAACAAAAGTTTAAAGTGAAAAAACTCACTAATTTCATTCTAAAAACAATAACAACATTTCAAAGTTAAAAAACTCATCAATTTCACTCTAAAAACCATAAAAATATTTCCAAGTCAGAAAATCAGCAATTTTACTATAAAAACAAAAATAAAAGATCTAAGTTAAAAAAAACTCGCCTATTTCACAATTTCACTATGAAAACCAAAATAAAAGTTCAATGTTATAAAGCTCATCGATTTCACTCAAAAACTCTTAAAAATGTTCAAAGTTGAAAAACTCCCCAATTTCACTATAAAACCATGACAAAAGTTCCAATACAAAAAACTCACCAATTTTACTATAAAGACCATTAAAATAGTTTCAAGTCAAAATTATCACCAACTTGATTATAAAGACCATAACAAAAGTTGAAAGTGAAAAAACTCATTAATTTCACTATAAAGACCATTATAGAACATCCAAGTAGAAAAATCACCTATTTCACTACAAAGACCATTACGAGATTTCAGATTTTAAAAACTCACCAATTTCATTATAAAGACAATTTACAAAAGTTTCAAGTTAAAAAGCTCACCAATTTCACTATAAAGAGCATTACAAAAGTTCAAAGTCAAAAAACTCACCAATTTCACTATAAAAACCATACTAAAAGTTCCAAGTGAAAAAAAACTCACCAGTTTCACTAAAAAGACCATAACAAAAGTTCAAAGATAAAAAACTCACAAATTTCATTCTATAAACAATAACAACAGTTCAAAGTTAAAAAAAAAACTCATTAATTTCACTATAAAAACCATAAAAAAAATTTCCAAGTCAAAAAATCAGCAATTTCATCATAAAAAACAAAAATAAAAGATCTAACTTAAAAAAACTCGCATATTTCACAATTTTATATGAAAACCAAAATAAAAGTTCAATGTTATAAAGCTCATCGATTTCACTCAAAAACTCTTAAAAATGTTCAAAGTTGAAAAACTCCCCAATTTCACTAAAAAACCATGACAAAAGTTCCAAAACAAAAAACTCACCAATTTCACTATAAAGACCATTAAAATAGTTTTAAGTCAAAATTATCACCAACTTGATTATAACGACCATAACAAAAGTTGAAAGTGAAAAAACTCACCAATTTCACTATAAAGACCATTACATAACATCCAAGTAGAAAAATCACCTATTTCACTACAAAGACCATTACGAGAGTTCAGATTTTAAAAACTCACCAATTTCACTATAAAGATAATTTACAAAAGTTTCAAGTTAAACAGCTCACAAATTTCACTATAAAGACCATTACAAAAGTTCCAAGTCAAAAAAACTCACCAATTTCACTATAAAAACCATACTAAAAGTTCTAAGTGAAAAAAAAACTCACCAATTTCACTAAAAAGACCATAACAAAAGTTCAAAGTGAAAAAACTCAAATTTCATTCTATAAACTATAACAACAGTTCAAAGTTAAAAAACTCATCAATTTCACTATAAAAACCATAAAAATATTTCCAAGTCAAAAAATCAGCAATTTTACTATAAAAACAAAAATAAAAGATCTAAGTAAAAAAAAACTCGCCTATTTCACAATTTCACTATAAAAACCACAATAAAAGTTCAATGTTATAAAGCTCATCGATTTCACTCAAAAACTCTTAAAAATGTTCAAAGTTGAAAAACTCCCCAATTTCACTTTAAAACCATGACAAAAGTTCCAAAACAAAAAACTCATCAATTTCACTATAAAGACCATTTCAATAGTTTCAAGTCAAAATTATCACATTCTTGACTTATAAAGACCATAACAAAAGTTGAAAGTGAAAAAACTCACCAAGTTCACTATAAAGACCATTATAGAACATCCAAGTAGAAAAATCACTATTTCACTACAAAGACCATTACGAGAGTTCAGATTTTAAAAACTCACCAATTTCACTATAAAGAAAATTTACAAAAGTTTCAAGTTAAAAAGCTCACCAATTTCACCATAAAAAGCATTGCAAAAGTTCAAAGTCAAAAAACTCACCAATTTCACTATAAAAACCATACTAAAAGTTCCAAGTGAAAAAAAACTCACCAATTTCACTAAAAAGACCATAACAAAAGTTCAAAGTGAAAAAACTCACAAATTTCATTCTATAAACAATAACAACAGTTCAAAGTTAAAAAAACTCATTAATTACACTATAAAAACCATAAAAAAAATTTCCAAGTCAAAAAATCAGCAATTTCACCATAAAAAACAAAAATAAAAGATCTAACTTAAAAAAACTCGCATATTTCACAATTTCATATGAAAACCAAAATAAAAGTTCAATGTTATAAAGCTCATCGATTTCACTCAAAAACTCTTAAAAATGTTCAAAGTTGAAAAACTCCCCAATTTCACTAAAAAACCATGACAAAAGTTCCAAAACAAAAAACTCACCAATTTCACTATAAAGACCATTAAAATAGTTTTAAGTCAAAATTATCACCAACTTGATTATAACGACCATAACAAAAGTTGAAAGTGAAAAAACTCACCAATTTCACTATAAAGACCATTACATAACATCCAAGTAGAAAAATCACCTATTTCACTACAAAGACCATTACGAGAGTTCAGATTTTAAAAACTCACCAATTTCACTATAAAGATAATTTACAAAAGTTTCAAGTTAAACAGCTCACAAATTTCACTATAAAGACCATTACAAAAGTTCCAAGTCAAAAAAACTCACCAATTTCACTATAAAAACCATACTAAAAGTTCTAAGTGAAAAAAAAACTCACCAATTTCACTAAAAAGACCATAACAAAAGTTCAAAGTGAAAAAACTCAAATTTCATTCTATAAACTATAACAATAGTTCAAAGTTAAAAAACTCATCAATTTCACTATAAAAACCATAAAAATATTTCCAAGTCAAAAAATCAGCAATTTTACTATAAAAACAAAAATAAAAGATCTAAGTAAAAAAAAACTCGCCTATTTCACAATTTCACTATAAAAACCACAATAAAAGTTCAATGTTATAAAGCTCATCGATTTCACTCAAAAACTCTTAAAAATGTTCAAAGTTGAAAAACTCCCCAATTTCACTTTAAAACCATGACAAAAGTTCCAAAACAAAAAACTCATCAATTTCACTATAAAGACCATTTCAATAGTTTCAAGTCAAAATTATCACATTCTTGACTTATAAAGACCATAACAAAAGTTGAAAGTGAAAAAACTCACCAAGTTCACTATAAAGACCATTATAGAACATCCAAGTAGAAAAATCACCTATTTCACTACAAAGACCATTACGAGAGTTCAGATTTTAAAAACTCACCAATTTCACTATAAAGAAAATTTACAAAAGTTTCAAGTTAAAAAGCTCACCAATTTCACCATAAAAAGCATTGCAAAAGTTCAAAGTCAAAAAACTCACCAATTTCACTATAAAAACCATACTAAAAGTTCCAAGTGAAAAAAAACTCACCAATTTCACTAAAAAGACCATAACAAAAGTTCAAAGTGAAAAAACTCACAAATTTCATTCTATAAACAATAACAACAGTTCAAAGTTAAAAAAACTCATTAATTACACTATAAAAACCATGAAAAAATTTCCAAGTCAAAAAATCAGCAATTTTACCATAAAAAACAAAAATAAAAGATCTAACTTAAAAAAACTCGCCTATTTCACAATTTCACTATAAAAACCAAAATAAAAGTTCAATGTTATAAAGCTCATCGATTTCACTCAAAAACTCTTAAAAATGTTCAAAGTTGAAAAACTCCCCAATTTCACTATAAAACCATGACAAAAGTTCCAAAACAAAAAACTCACCAATTTCACTATAAAGACCATTAAAATAGTTTCAAGTCAAAATTATCACCAACTTGACTATAAAGACCATAACAAAAGTTGAAAGTTAAAAAACTCACCAATTTCACTATAAAGACCATTACAGAACATCCAAGTAGAAAAATCACCTATTTCACTACAAAGACCATTACAAGAGTTCAGATTTTAAAAACTCACCAATTTCACTATAAAGATAATTTACAAAAGTTTCAAGTTAAAAAGCTCACCAATTTCACTATAAAGAGCATTACAAAAGTTCAAAGTAAAAAACTCACCAATTTCACTATAAAAACCATACTAAAAGTTCCAAGTGAAAAAAACACTCCCCAATTTCACTAAAAAGACCATAACAAAAGTTCAAAGTGAAAAAACTCACAAATTTCATTCTTAAGACAATAACAACATTTCAAAGTTAAAAAACTCATCAATTTCACTCTAAAAACCATAAAAATATTTCCAAGTCAAAAAATCAGCAATTTTACTATAAAAACAAAAATAAAAGATCTAAGTTAAAAAAACTCGCCTATTTCACAATTTCACTATGAAAACCAAAATATAAAGCTCATCGATTTCACTCAAAAACTCTTAAAAATGTTCAAAGTTGAAAAACTCCCCAATTTCACTATAAAACCATGACAAAAGTTCAAAAACAAAAAACTCATCAATTTCACTATAAAGACCATTTCAATAGTTTCAAGTCAAAATTATCACATACTTGACTATAAAGACCATAACAAAAGTTGAAAGTGAAAAAACTCACCAATTTCACTATAAAGACCATTACAGAACATCCAAGTAGAAAAATCACCAATTTCACTACAAAGACCATTACGAGAGTTCCGATTTTAAAAACTCACCAATTTCAATATAAAGACAATTTACAAAAGTTTCAAGTTAAAAAGCTCACCAATTTCACTATAAAGAGCATTACAAAAGTTCAAAGTCAAAAAACTCACCAATTTCACTATAAAAATCATACTAAAAGTTCCAAGTAAAAAAAAAACTCACCAATTTCACTAAAGAGACCATAACAAAAGTTCAAAGTTTAAAAAACTCACAAATTTCATTCTAAAAACAATAACAACAGTTTAAAGTTAAAAAACTCATCAATTTCACTGTAAAAACCATAAAAATATTTCCAAGTCAAAAAATCAGCAATTTTACTATAAAAACAAAAATAAAAGATCTAAGTTAAAAAAACTCGCCTATTTCACAATTTCACTATAGAACCAAAATAAAAGTTCAATGTTATAAAGCTCATCGATTTCACTCAAAAACTCTTAAAAATGTTCAAAGTTGAAAAACTCCGCAATTTCACTATAAAACCATGACAAAAGTTCCAAAACAAAAAAACTCAACAATTTCACTATAAAAACCATTTCAATAGTTTCAAGTCAAAATTATCACCAACTTGACTATAAAGACCATAACAAAAGTTGAAAGTGAAAAAACGTACCAATTTCACTATAAAGACCATTACAGAACATCCAAGTAGTAAAATCACCAATTTCACTACAAAGACCATTACGAGAGTTCCGATTTTAAAAACTCACCAATTTCACTATAAAGATAATTTACAAAAGTTTCAAGTTAAAAAGCTCACCAATTTCACTATAAAGACCATTACAAAAGTTCCAAGTCAAAAAAACTCACCAATTTCACTATAAAAACCATACTAAAAGTTCCAAGTGAAAAAAAAACTCACCAATTTCACTAAAAAGACCATAACAAAAGTTCAAAGTGAAGAAACTCACAAATTTCATTCTAAAAACAATAACAACAGTTCAAAGTTAAAAAAACTCATCAATTTCACTATAAAAACCATAAAAATATTTCCAAGGCAAAAAATCAGCAATTTTACTATAAAAACAAAAATAAAAGATCTAAGTTAAAAAAACTCGCCTATTTCACAATTTCACTATAAAAACCAAAATAAAAGTTCAATGTTATAAAGCTCATCGATTTCACTCAAAAACTCTTTAAAATGTTCAAAGTTGAAAAACTCCCCAATTTCACTATAAAACCATGACAAAAGTTCCAAAACAAAAAAACTCAACAATTTCACTATAAAAACCATTTCAATAGTTTCAAGTCAAAATTATCACCAACTTGACTATAAAGACCATAACAAAAGTTGAAAGTTAAAAAACTCACCAATTTCACTATAAAGACCCTTACAGAACATCCAAGTAGTAAAATCACCAATTTCTCTACAAAGACCATTACGAGAGTTCAGATTTTAAAAACTGACCAATTTCACTATAAAGACAATTTACAAAAGTTTCAAGTTAAAAAGCTCACAAATTTCACTATAAAGAGCATTACAAAAGTTCAAAGTAAAAAAACTCACCAATTTCACTATAAAAACCATACTAAAAGTTCCAAGTGAAAAAAACACTCACCAATTTCACTAAAAAGACCATAACAAAAGTTCAAAGTGAAAAAACTCACAAATTTCATTCTTAAGACAATAACAACATTTCAAAGTTAAAAAACTCATCAATTTCACTCTAAAAACCATAAAAATATTTCCAAGTCAAAAAATCAGCAATTTTACTATAAAAACAAAAATAAAAGATCTAAGTAAAAAAAACTCGCCTATTTCACAATTTCACTATAAAAACCAAAATAAAAGTTCAATGTTATAAAGTTCATCGATTTCACTCAAAAACTCTTAAAAATGTTCAAAGTTGAAAAACTCCTCAATTTCACTATAAAACCATGACAAAAGTTCCAAAACAAAAAACTCATCAATTTCACTATAAAGACCATTTCAATAGTTTCAAGTCAAAATTATCACCAACTTGATTATAAAGACCATAACAAAAGTTGAAAGTGAAAAAACTCACCAATTTCACTATAAAGGCCATTACAGAACATCCAAGTAGAAAAATCACCTATTTCACTACAAAGACCATTACAAGAGTTCAGATTTTAAAAACTCACCAATTTCACTATAAAGATAATTTACAAAAGTTTCAAGTTAAAAAGCTCACCAATTTCACTATAAAGAGCATTACAAAAGTTCAAAGTAAAAAAACTCACCAATTTGACTATAAAAACCATACTAAAAGTTCCAAGTGAAAAAAACACTCACCAATTTCACTAAAAAGACCTTAACAAAAGTTCAAAGTGAAAAAACTCACAAATTTCATTCTTAAGACAATAACAACATTTCAAAGTAAAAAAACTCATCAATTTCACTATAAAAACCATAAAAATATTTCCAAGTCAAAAAATCAGCAATTTTACTATAAAAACAAAAATAAAAGATCTAAGTTAAAAAAACTCGCCTATTTCACAATTTCACTATAAAAACCAAAATAAAAGTTCAATGTTATAAAGCTCATCGATTTCACTCAAAAACTCTTAAAAATGTTCAAAGTTGAAAAACTCCCCAATTTCACTATAAAACCATGACAAAAGTTCCAAAACAAAAAACTCAACAATTTCACTATAAAAACCATTTCAATAGTTTCAAGTCAAAATTATCACCAACTTGACTATAAAGACCATAACAAAAGTTGAAAGTTAAAAAACTCACCAATTTCACTATAAAGACCATTACAGAACATCCAAGTAGTAAAATCACCAATTTCTCTACAAAGACCATTACGAGAGTTCAGATTTCAAAAACTGACCAATTTCACTATAAAGACAATTTACAAAAGTTTCAAGTTAAAAAGCTCACAAATTTCACTATAAAGACCATTACAAAATTTCCAAGTCAAAAAAACTCACCAATTTCACTATAAAAACCATACTAAAAGTTCTAAGTGAAAAAAAAACTCACCAATTTCACTAAAAAGACCATAACAAAAGTTCAAAGTGAAAAAACTCAAAAATTTCATTCTATAAACTATAACAACAGTTCAAAGTTAAAAAACTCATCAATTTCACTATAAAAACCATAAAAATATTTCCAAGTCAAAAAATCAGCAATTTTACTATAAAAACAAAAATAAAAGATCTAAGTAAAAAAAACTCGCCTATTTCACAATTTCACTATAAAAACCAAAATAAAAGTTCAATGTTATAAAGTTCATCGATTTCACTCAAAAACTCTTAAAAATGTTCAAAGTTGAAAAACTCCCCAATTTCACTATAAAACCATGACAAAAGTTCCAAAACAAAAAACTCATCAATTTCACTTTAAAGACCATTTCAATAGTTTCAAGTCAAAATTATCACATTCTTGACTATAAAGACCATAACAAAAGTTGAAAGTGAAAAAACTCACCAATTTCAATATAAAGACCATTATAGAACATCCAAGTAGAAAAATCACCTATTTCACTACAAAGACCATTACGAGAGTTCAGATTTTAAAAACTCACCAATTTCACTATAAAGAAAATTTACAAAAGTTTCAAGTTAAAAAGCTCACCAATTTCACCATAAAGAGCATTGCAAAAGTTCAAAGTCAAAAAACTCACCAATTTCACTATAAAAACCATACTAAAAGTTCCAAGTGAAAAAAAACTCACCAATTTCACTAAAAAGACCATAACAAAAGTTCAAAGTGAAAAAACTCACAAATTTAATTCTATAAACAATAACAACAGTTCAAAGTTAAAAAAACTCATTAATTTCACTATAAAAACCATAAAAAAATTTCCAAGTCAAAAAATCAGCAATTTTACCATAAAAAACAAAAATAAAAGATCTAACTTAAAAAAACTCGCCTATTTCACAATTTCACTATAAAAACCAAAATAAAAGTTCAATGTTATAAAGCTCATCGATTTCACTCAAAAACTCTTTAAAATGTTCAAAGTTGAAAAACTCCCCAATTTCACTATAAAACCATGACAAAAGTTCCAAAACAAAAAACTCACCAATTTCACTATAAAGACCATTAAAATAGTTTCAAGTCAAAATTATCACCAACTTGATTATAAAGACCATAACAAAAGTTGAAAGTGAAAAAACTCACCAATTTCACTATAAAGACCATTACAGAACATCCAAGTAGAAAAATCACCTATTTCACAACAAAGACCATTACAAGAGTTCAGATTTTAAAAACTCACCAATTTCACTATAAAGATAATTTACAAAAGTTTCAAGTTAAAAAGCTCACCAATTTCACTATAAAGAGCATTACAAAAGTTCAAAGTAAAAAAACTCACCAATTTCACTATAAAAACCATACTAAAAGTTCCAAGTGAAAAAAACACTCACCAATTTCACTAAAAAGACCATAACAAAAGTTCAAAGTGAAAAAACTCACAAATTTCATTCTTAAGACAATAACAACATTTCAAAGTTAAAAAACTCATCAATTTCACTCTAAAAACCATAAAAATATTTCCAAGTCAAAAAATCAGCAATTTTACTATAAAAACAAAAATAAAAGATCTAAGTTAAAAAAACTCGCCTATTTCACAATTTCACTATGAAAACCAAAATATAAAGCTCATCGATTTCACTCAAAAACTCTTAAAAATGTTCAAAGTTGAAAAACTCCCCAATTTCACTATAAAACCATGACAAAAGTTCCAAAATAAAAAACTCATCAATTTCACTATAAAGACCATTTCAATAGTTTCAAGTCAAAATTATCACATTCTTGACTATAAAGACCATAACAAAAGTTGAAAGTGAAAAAACTCACCAATTTCAATATAAAGACCATTATAGAACATCCAAGTAGAAAAATCACCTATTTCACTACAAAGACCATTACGAGAGTTCAGATTTTAAAAACTCACCAATTTCACTATAAAGAAAATTTACAAAAGTTTCAAGTTAAAAAGCTCACCAATTTCACCATAAAGAGCATTGCAAAAGTTCAAAGTCAAAAAACTCACCAATTTCACTATAAAAACCATACTAAAAGTTCCAAGTGAAAAAAAACTCACCAATTTCACTAAAAAGACCATAACAAAAGTTCAAAGTGAAAAAACTCACAAATTTAATTCTATAAACAATAACAACAGTTCAAAGTTAAAAAAACTCATTAATTTCACTATAAAAACCATAAAAAAATTTCCAAGTCAAAAAATCAGCAATTTTACCATAAAAAACAAAAATAAAAGATCTAACTTAAAAAAACTCGCCTATTTCACAATTTCACTATAAAAACCAAAATAAAAGTTCAATGTTATAAAGCTCATCGATTTCACTCAAAAACTCTTTAAAATGTTTAAAGTTGAAAAACTCCCCAATTTCACTATAAAACCATGACAAAAGTTCCAAAACAAAAAACTCACCAATTTCACTATAAAGACCATTAAAATAGTTTCAAGTCAAAATTATCACCAACTTGATTATAAAAACCATAACAAAAGTTGAAAGTGAAAAAACTCACCAATTTCACTATAAAGACCATTATAGAACATCCAAGTAGAAAAATCACCTATTTCACAACAAAGACCATTACAAGAGTTCAGATTTTAAAAACTCACCAATTTCACTATAAAGATAATTTACAAAAGTTTCAAGTTAAAAAGCTCACCAATTTCACTATAAAGAGCATTACAAAAGTTCAAAGTAAAAAAACTCACCAATTTCACTATAAAAACCATACTAAAAGTTCCAAGTGAAAAAAACACTCACCAATTTCACTAAAAAGACCATAACAAAAGTTCAAAGTGAAAAAACTCACAAATTTCATTCTTAAGACAATAACAACATTTCAAAGTTAAAAAACTCATCAATTTCACTCTAAAAACCATAAAAATATTTCCAAGTCAAAAAATCAGCAATTTTACTATAAAAACAAAAATAAAAGATCTAAGTTAAAAAAACTCGCCTATTTCACAATTTCACTATGAAAACCAAAATATAAAGCTCATCGATTTCACTCAAAAACTCTTAAAAATGTTCAAAGTTGAAAAACTCCCCAATTTCACTATAAAACCATGACAAAAGTTCCAAAACAAAAAACTCATCAATTTCACTATAAAGACCATTTCAATAGTTTCAAGTCAAAATTATCACATTCTTGACTATAAAGACCATAACAAAAGTTGAAAGTGAAAAAACTCACCAATTTCAATATAAAGACCATTATAGAACATCCAAGTAGAAAAATCACCTATTTCACTACAAAGACCATTACGAGAGTTCAGATTTTAAAAACTCACCAATTTCACTATAAAGAAAATTTACAAAAGTTTCAAGTTAAAAAGCTCACCAATTTCACCATAAAGAGCATTGCAAAAGTTCAAAGTCAAAAAACTCACCAATTTCACTATAAAAACCATACTAAAAGTTCCAAGTGAAAAAAAACTCACCAATTTCACTAAAAAGACCATAACAAAAGTTCAAAGTGAAAAAACTCACAAATTTAATTCTATAAACAATAACAACAGTTCCAAGTTAAAAAAACTCATTAATTTCACTATAAAAACCATAAAAAAATTTCCAAGTCAAAAAATCAGCAATTTTACCATAAAAAACAAAAATAAAAGATCTAACTTAAAAAAACTCGCCTATTTCACAATTTCACTATAAAAACCAAAATAAAAGTTCAATGTTATAAAGCTCATCGATTTCACTCAAAAACTCTTTAAAATGTTCAAAGTTGAAAAACTCCCCAATTTCACTATAAAACCATGACAAAAGTTCCAAAACAAAAAACTCACCAATTTCACTATAAAGACCATTAAAATAGTTTCAAGTCAAAATTATCACCAACTTGATTATAAAGACCATAACAAAAGTTGAAAGTGAAAAAACTCACCAATTTCACTATAAAGACCATTACAGAACATCCAAGTAGAAAAATCACCTATTTCACAACAAAGACCATTACAAGAGTTCAGATTTTAAAAACTCACCAATTTCACTATAAAGATAATTTACAAAAGTTTCAAGTTAAAAAGCTCACCAATTTCACTATAAAGAGCATTACAAAAGTTCAAAGTAAAAAAACTCACCAATTTCACTATAAAACCATACTAAAAGTTCCAAGTGAAAAAAACACTCACCAATTTCACTAAAAAGACCATAACAAAAGTTCAAAGTGAAAAAACTCACAAATTTCATTCTTAAGACAATAACAACATTTCAAAGTTAAAAAACTCATCAATTTCACTCTAAAAACCATAAAAATATTTCCAAGTCAAAAAATCAGCAATTTTACTATAAAAACAAAAATAAAAGATCTAAGTTAAAAAAACTCGCCTATTTCACAATTTCACTATGAAAACCAAAATATAAAGCTCATCGATTTCACTCAAAAACTCTTAAAAATGTTCAAAGTTGAAAAACTCCCCAATTTCACTATAAAACCATGACAAAAGTTCCAAAACAAAAAACTCAACAATTTCACTATAAAAACCATTTCAATAGTTTCAAGTCAAAATTATCACCAACTTGACTATAAAGACCATAACAAAAGTTGAAAGTTAAAAAACTCACCAATTTCACTATAAAGACCATTACAGAACATCCAAGTAGTAAAATCACCAATTTCTCTACAAAGACCATTACGAGAGTTCAGATTTTAAAAACTGACCAATTTCACTATAAAGACAATTTACAAAAGTTTCAAGTTAAAAAGCTCACAAATTTCACTATAAAGACCATTACAAAAGTTCCAAGTCAAAAAAACTCACCAATTTCACTATAAAAACCATACTAAAAGTTCTAATTGAAAAAAAAAAAAAACTCACCAATTTCACTAAAAAGACCATAACAAAAGTTCAAAGTGAAAAAACTCAAAAATTTCATTCTATAAACTATAACAACAGTTCAAAGTTAAAAAACTCATCAATTTCACTATAAAAACCATAAAAATATTTCCAAGTCAAAAAATCAGCAATTTTACTATAAAAAATAAAATAAAAGATCTAAGTAAAAAAAACTCGCCTATTTCACAATTTCACTATAAAAACCAAAATAAAAGTTCAATGTTATAAAGTTCATCGATTTCACTCAAAAACTCTTAAAAATGTTCAAAGTTGAAAAACTCCCCAATTTCACTATAAAACCATGACAAAAGTTCCAAAACAAAAAACTCATCAATTTCACTATAAAGACCATTTCAATAGTTTCAAGTCAAAATTATCACATTCTTGACTATAAAGACCATAACAAAAGTTGAAAGTGAAAAAACTCACCAATTTCAATATAAAGACCATTATAGAACATCCAAGTAGAAAAATCACCTATTTCACTACAAAGACCATTACGAGAGTTCAGATTTTAAAAACTCACCAATTTCACTATAAAGAAAATTTACAAAAGTTTCAAGTTAAAAAGCTCACCAATTTCACCATAAAGAGCATTGCAAAAGTTCAAAGTCAAAAAACTCACCAATTTCACTATAAAAACCATACTAAAAGTTCCAAGTGAAAAAAAACTCACCAATTTCACTAAAAAGACCATAACAAAAGTTCAAAGTGAAAAAACTCACAAATTTAATTCTATAAACAATAACAACAGTTCAAAGTTTAAAAAACTCATTAATTTCACTATAAAAACCATAAAAAAATTTCCAAGTCAAAAAATCAGCAATTTTACCATAAAAAACAAAAATAAAAGATCTAACTTAAAAAAACTCGCCTATTTCACAATTTCACTATAAAAACCAAAATAAAAGTTCAATGTTATAAAGCTCATCGATTTCACTCAAAAACTCTTTAAAATGTTCAAAGTTGAAAAACTCCCCAATTTCACTATAAAACCATGACAAAAGTTCCAAAACAAAAAACTCAACAATTTCACTATAAAAACCATTTCAATAGTTTCAAGTCAAAATTATCACCAACTTGACTATAAAGACCATAACAAAAGTTGAAAGTTAAAAAACTCACCAATTTCACTATAAAGACTATTACAGAACATCCAAGTAGTAAAATCACCAATTTCTCTACAAAGACCATTACGAGAGTTCAGATTTCAAAAACTGACCAATTTCACTATAAAGACAATTTACAAAAGTTTCAAGTTAAAAAGCTCACAAATTTCACTATAAAGACCATTACAAAATTTCCAAGTCAAAAAAACTCACCAATTTCACTATAAAAACCATACTAAAAGTTCCAAGTGAAAAAAACACTCACCAATTTCACTAAAAAGACCATAACAAAAGTTCAAAGTGAAAAAACTCACAAATTTCATTCTTAAGACAATAACAACATTTCAAAGTTAAAAAACTCATCAATTTCACTCTAAAAACCATAAAAATATTTCCAAGTCAAAAAATCAGCAATTTTACTATAAAAACAAAAATAAAAGATCTAAGTTAAAAAAACTCGCCTATTTCACAATTTCACTATGAAAACCAAAATATAAAGCTCATCGATTTCACTCAAAAACTCTTAAAAATGTTCAAAGTTGAAAAACTCCCCAATTTCACTATAAAACCATGACAAAAGTTCCAAAACAAAAAACTCATCAATTTCACTATAAAGACCATTTCAATAGTTTCAAGTCAAAATTATCACATTCTTGACTATAAAGACCATAACAAAAGTTGAAAGTGAAAAAACTCACCAATTTCAATATAAAGACCATTATAGAACATCCAAGTAGAAAAATCACCTATTTCACTACAAAGACCATTACGAGAGTTCAGATTTTAAAAACTCACCAATTTCACTATAAAGAAAATTTACAAAAGTTTCAAGTTAAAAAGCTCACCAATTTCACCATAAAGAGCATTGCAAAAGTTCAAAGTCAAAAAACTCACCAATTTCACTATAAAAACCATACTAAAAGTTCCAAGTGAAAAAAAACTCACCAATTTCACTAAAAAGACCATAACAAAAGTTCAAAGTGAAAAAACTCACAAATTTAATTCTATAAACAATAACAACAGTTCAAAGTTTAAAAAACTCATTAATTTCACTATAAAAACCATAAAAAAATTTCCAAGTCAAAAAATAAGCAATTTTACCATAAAAAACAAAAATAAAAGATCTAACTTAAAAAAACTCGCCTATTTCACAATTTCACTATAAAAACCAAAATAAAAGTTCAATGTTATAAAGCTCATCGATTTCACTCAAAAACTCTTTAAAATGTTCAAAGTTGAAAAACTCCCCAATTTCACTATAAAACCATGACAAAAGTTCCAAAACAAAAAACTCACCAATTTCACTATAAAGACCATTAAAATAGTTTCAAGTCAAAATTATCACCAACTTGATTATAAAGACCATAACAAAAGTTGAAAGTGAAAAAACTCACCAATTTCACTATAAAGACCATTACAGAACATCCAAGTAGAAAAATCACCTATTTCACTACAAAGACCATTACAAGAGTTCAGATTTTAAGAACTCACCAATTTCACTATAAAGATAATTTACAAAAGTTTCAAGTTAAAAAGCTCACCAATTTCACTATAAAGAGCATTACAAAAGTTCAAAGTAAAAAAACTCACCAATTTCACTATAAAAACCATACTAAAAGTTCCAAGTGAAAAAAACACTCACCAATTTCACTAAAAAGACCATAACAAAAGATCAAAGTGAAAAAACTCACAAATTTCATTCTTAAGACAATAACAACATTTCAAAGTTAAAAAACTCATCAATTTCACTCTAAAAATCATAAAAATATTTCCAAGTCAAAAAATCAGCAATTTTACTATAAAAACAAAAATAAAAGATCTAAGTTAAAAAAACTCGCCTATTTCACAATTTCACTATGAAAACCAAAATATAAAGCTCATCGATTTCACTCAAAAACTCTTAAAAATGTTCAAAGTTGAAAAACTCCCCAATTTCACTATAAAACCATGACAAAAGTTCCAAAACAAAAAACTCAACA
This sequence comes from Lathyrus sativus, assembly GCA_963859935.3. Lineage (NCBI taxonomy): Eukaryota > Viridiplantae > Streptophyta > Magnoliopsida > Fabales > Fabaceae > Lathyrus > Lathyrus sativus. Next base: position 3,716,220 of record CAWUDS030002219.1, on the reverse strand, counting down.
ATTTCACTATAAAAACCATTTCAATAGTTTCAAGTCAAAATTATCACCAACTTGACTATAAAGACCATAACAAAAGTTGAAAGTTAAAAAACTCACCAATTTCACTATAAAGACCATTACAGAACATCCAAGTAGTAAAATCACCAATTTCTCTACAAAGACCATTACGAGAGTTCAGATTTTAAAAACTGACCAATATCACTATAAAGACAATTTATAAAAGTTTCAAGTTAAAAAGCTCACAAATTTCACTATAAAGACCATTACAAAAGTTCCAAGTCAAAAAAACTCACCAATTTCACTATAAAAACCATACTAAAAGTTCTAAGTGAAAAAAAAAACTCACCAATTTCACTAAAAAGACCATAACAAAAGTTCAAAGTGAAAAAACTCAAAAATTTCATTTTATAAACTATAACAACAGTTCAAAGATAAAAAACTCATCAATTTCACTATAAAAACCATAAAAATATTTCCAAGTCAAAAAATCAGCAATTTTACTATAAAAACAAAAATAAAAGATCTAAGTAAAAAAAACTCGCCTATTTCACTATAAAAACCAAAATAAAAGTTCAATGTTATAAAGTTCATCGATTTCACTCAAAAACTCTTAAAAATGTTCAAAGTTGAAAAACTCCCCAATTTCACTATAAAACCATGACAAAAGTTCCAAAACAAAAAACTCATCAATTTCACTATAAAGACCATTTCAATAGTTTCAAGTCAAAATTATCACCAACTTGATTATAAAGACCATAACAAAAGTTGAAAGTGAAAAAACTCACCAATTTCACTATAAAGACCATTACAGAACATCCAAGTAGAAAAATCACCTATTTCACTACAAAGACCATTACAAGAGTTCAGATTTTAAAAACCCACCAATTTCACTATAAAGATAATTTACAAAAGTTTCAAGTTAAAAAGCTCACCAATTTCACTATAAAGAGCATTACAAAAGTTCAAAGTAAAAAAACTCACCAATTTCACTATAAAAACCATACTAAAAGTTCCAAGTGAAAAAAACACTCACCAATTTCACTAAAAAGACCATAACAAAAGTTCAAAGTGAAAAAACTCACAAATTTCATTCTTAAGACAATAACAACATTTCAAAGTAAAAAAACTCATCAATTTCACTATAAAAACCATAAAAATATTTCCAAGTCAAAAAATCAGCAATTTTACTATAAAAACAAAAATAAAAGATCTAAGTTAAAAAAACTCGCCTATTTCACAATTTCACTATAAAAACCAAAATAAAAGTTCAATGTTATAAAGCTCATCGATTTCACTCAAAAACTCTTAAAAATGTTCAAAGTTGAAAAACTCCCCAATTTCACTATAAAACCATGACAAAAGTTCCAAAACAAAAAACTCAACAATTTCACTATAAAAACCATTTCAATAGTTTCAAGTCAAAATTATCACCAACTTGACTATAAAGACCATAACAAAAGTTGAAAGTTAAAAAACTCACCAATTTCACTATAAAGACTATTACAGAACATCCAAGTAGTAAAATCACCAATTTCTCTACAAAGACCATTACGAGAGTTCAGATTTCAAAAACTGACCAATTTCACTATAAAGACAATTTACAAAAGTTTCAAGTTAAAAAGCTCACAAATTTCACTATAAAGACCATTACAAAATTTCCAAGTCAAAAAAACTCACCAATTTCACTATAAAAACCATACTAAAAGTTCTAAGTGAAAAAAAAACTCACCAATTTCACTAAAAAGACCATAACAAAAGTTCAAAGTGAAAAAACTCAAAAATTTCATTCTATAAACTATAACAACAGTTCAAAGTTAAAAAACTCATCAATTTCACTATAAAAACCATAAAAATATTTCCAAGTCAAAAAATCAGCAATTTTACTATAAAAACAAAAATAAAAGATCTAAGTAAAAAAAACTCGCCTATTTCACAATTTCACTATAAAAACCAAAATAAAAGTTCAATGTTATAAAGTTCATCGATTTCACTCAAAAACTCTTAAAAATGTTCAAAGTTGAAAAACTCCCCAATTTCACTATAAAACCATGACAAAAGTTCCAAAACAAAAAACTCATCAATTTCACTATAAAGACCATTTCAATAGTTTCAAGTCAAAATTATCACATTCTTGACTATAAAGACCATAACAAAAGTTGAAAGTGAAAAAACTCACCAATTTCAATATAAAGACCATTATAGAACATCCAAGTAGAAAAATCACCTATTTCACTACAAAGACCATTACGAGAGTTCAGATTTTAAAAACTCACCAATTTCACTATAAAGAAAATTTACAAAAGTTTCAAGTTAAAAAGCTCACCAATTTCACCATAAAGAGCATTGCAAAAGTTCAAAGTCAAAAAACTCACCAATTTCACTATAAAAACCATACTAAAAGTTCCAAGTGAAAAAAAACTCACCAATTTCACTAAAAAGACAATAACAAAAGTTCAAGTGAAAAAACTCATAAATTTAATTCTATAAACAATAACAACAGTTCAAAGTTAAAAAAACTCATTAATTTCACTATAAAAACCATAAAAAAATTTCCAAGTCAAAAAATCAGCAATTTTAACATAAAAAACAAAAATAAAAGATCTAAGTTAAAAAAACTCGCCTATTTCACAATTTCACTATAAAAACCAAAATAAAAGTTCAATGTTATAAAGCTCATCGATTTCACTCAAAAACTCTTTAAAATGTTCAAAGTTGAAAAACTCCCCAATTTCACTATAAAACCATGACAAAAGTTCCAAAACAAAAAACTCACCAATTTCACTATAAAGACCATTAAAATAGTTTCAAGTCAAAATTATCACCAACTTGATTATAAAGACCATAACAAAAGTTGAAAGTGAAAAAACTCACCAATTTCACTATAAAGACCATTACAGAACATCCAAGTAGAAAAATCACCTATTTCACTACAAAGACCATTACAAGAGTTCAGATTTTAAAAACTCACCAATTTCACTATAAAGATAATTTACAAAAGTTTCAAGTTAAAAAGCTCACCAATTTCACTATAAAGAGCATTACAAAAGTTCAAAGTAAAAAAACTCACCAATTTCACTATAAAAACCATACTAAAAGTTCCAAGTGAAAAAAACACTCACCAATTTCACTAAAAAGACCATAACAAAAGTTCAAAGTGAAAAAACTCACAAATTTCATTCTTAAGACAATAACAACATTTCAAAGTTAAAAAACTCATCAATTTCACTCTAAAAACCATAAAAATATTTCCAAGTTAAAAAATCAGCAATTTTACTATAAAAACAAAAATAAAAGATCTAAGTTAAAAAAACTCGCCTATTTCACAATTTCACTATGAAAACCAAAATATAAAGCTCATCGATTTCACTCAAAAACTCTTAAAAATGATCAAAGTTGAAAAACTCCCCAATTTCACTATAAAACCATGACAAAAGTTCCAAAACAAAAAACTCAACAATTTCACTATAAAAACCATTTCAATAGTTTCAAGTCAAAATTATCACCAACTTGACTATAAAGACCATAACAAAAGTTGAAAGTTAAAAAACTCACCAATTTCACTATAAAGACCATTACAGAACATCCAAGTAGTAAAATCACCAATTTCTCTACAAAGACCATTACGAGAGTTCAGATTTTAAAAACTGACCAATTTCACTATAAAGACAATTTACAAAAGTTTCAAGTTAAAAAGCTCACAAATTTCACTATAAAGACCATTACAAAAGTTCCAAGTCAAAAAAACTCACCAATTTCACTATAAAAACCATACTAAAAGTTCTAAGTGAAAAAAAAAAACTCACCAATTTCACTAAAAAGACCATAACAAAAGTTCAAAGTGAAAAAACTCAAAAATTTCATTCTATAAACTATAACAACAGTTCAAAGTTAAAAAACTCATCAATTTCACTATAAAAACCATAAAAATATTTCCAAGTCAAAAAATCAGCAATTTTACTATAAAAACAAAAATAAAAGATCTAAGTAAAAAAAACTCGCCTATTTCACAATTTCACTATAAAAACCAAAATAAAAGTTCAATGTTATAAAGTTCATCGATTTCACTCAAAAACTCTTAAAAATGTTCAAAGTTGAAAAACTCCCCAATTTCACTATAAAACCATGACAAAAGTTCCAAAACAAAAAACTCATCAATTTCACTATAAAGACCATTTCAATAGTTTCAAGTCAAAATTGTCACATTCTTGACTATAAAGACCATAACAAAAGTTGAAAGTGAAAAAACTCACCAATTTCACTATAAAGACCATTATAGAACATCCAAGTAGAAAAATCACCTATTTCACTACAAAGACCATTACGAGAGTTCAGATTTTAAAAACTCACCAATTTCATTATAAAGAAAATTTACAAAAGTTTCAAGTTAAAAAGCTCACCAATTTCACCATAAAGAGCATTGCAAAAGTTCAAAGTCAAAAAACTCACCAATTTCACTATAAAAACCATACTAAAAGTTCCAAGTGAAAAAAAAACTCACCAATTTCACTAAAAAGACCATAACAAAAGTTCAAAGTGAAGAAACTCACAAATTTCATTCTATAAACAATAACAACAGTTCAAAGTTAAAAAAACTCATTAATTTCACTATAAAAACCATAAAAATATTTCCAAGTCAAAAAATCAGCAATTTTACCATAAAAAACAAAAATAAAAGATCTAACTTAAAAAAACTCGCCTATTTCACAATTTCACTATAAAAACCAAAATAAACGTTCAATGTTATAAAGCTCATCGATTTCACTCAAAAACTCTTAAAAATGTTCAAAGTTGAAAAACTCCCCAATTTCACTATAAAACCATGACAAAAGTTCCAAAACAAAAAACTCAACAATTTCACTATAAAAACCATTTCAATAGTTTCAAGTCAAAATTATCACCAACTTGACTATAAAGACCATAACAAAAGTTGAAAGTTAAAAAACTCACCAATTTCACTATAAAGACCATTACAGAACATCCAAGTAGTAAAATCACCAATTTCACTACAAAGACTATTACGAGAGTTCAGATTTTAAAAACTCACCAATTTCATTATAAAGACAATTTACAAATGTTTCAAGTTAAAAAGCTCACCAATTTCACTATAAAGACTATTACAAAAGTTCTAAGTCAAAAAACTCACCAATTTCACTATAAAAACCATACTAAAAGTTCCAAGTGAAAAAAACACTAACCAATTTCACTAAAAAGACCGTAACAAAAGTTCAAAGTGAAAAAACTCACAAATTTCATTCTAAAAACAATAACAACATTTCAAAGTTAAAAAACTCATCAATTTCACTATAAAAACCATAAAAATATTTCCAAGTCAAAAAATCAGCAATTTTACTATAAAAACAAAAATAAAAGATCTAAGTTAAAAAAACTCGCCTATTTCACAATTTCACTATGAAAACCAAAATAAAAGTTCAATGTTATAAAGCTCATTGATGTCACTCAAAAACTCTTAAAAATGTTCAAAGTTGAAAAACTCCCCAATTTCACTATAAAACCATGACAAAAGTTCCAAAACAAAAAACTCACCAATTTCACTATAAAGACCATTTCAATAGTTTCAAGTCAAAATTATCACATACTTGACTATAAAGACCATAACAAAAGTTGAAAGTGAAAAAACTCACCAATTTCACTATAAAGACCATTACAGAACATCCAAGTGAAAAATCACAAATTTCACTACAAAGACCATTACGAGAGTTCCGATTTTAAAAACTCACCAATTTCACTATAAAGACAATTTACAAAATTTTCAAGTTAAAAAGCTCAGCAGTTTCACTATAAAGAGCATTACAAAAGTTCAAAGTCAAAAAACTCACCAATTTCACTATAAAAACCATACTAAAAGTTCCAAGTGAAAAAAAACTCACAAATTTCACTAAAAAGACCATAACAAAAGTTCGAAGTGAAAAAACTCAAAAATTTCATTCTAAAAACAATAACAACAGTTCAAAGTTAAAAAAACTCATCAATTTCACTATAAAAACCATAAAAAAATTTCCAAGTCAAAAAATCAGCAATTTTACTATAAAAACAAAAATAAAAGATCTAAGTTAAAAAAAACTTGCCTATTTCACAATTTCAATATGAAAACCAAAATATTAAAGCTCATCGATTTCACTCAAAAACTCTTAAAAATGTTCAAAGTTGAAAAACTCCCCAATTTCACTATAAAACCATGACAAAAGTTCAAAAACAAAAAACTCATCAATTTCACTATAAAGACCATTTCAATAGTTTCAAGTCAAAATTATCACATACTTGACTATAAAGACCATAACAAAATTTGAAAGTGAAAAAACTCACCAATTTCACTATAAAGACCATTACAGAACATCCAAGTAGAAAAATCACCAATTTCACTACAAAGACCATTACGAGAGTTCCGATTTTAAAAACTCACCAATTTCACTATAAAGAAAATTTACAAAAGTTTCAAGTTAAAAAGCTCACCAATTTCACTATAAAGAGCATTATAAAAGTTCAAAGTCAAAAAACTCACCAATTTCACTATAAAAACCATACTAAAAGTTCCAAGTGAAAAAAAACTCACCAATTTCACTAAAAAGACCATAACAAAAGTTCAAAGTGAAAAAACTCACAAATTTCATTCTATAAACAATAACAACAGTTCAAAGTTAAAAAAACTCATTAATTTCACTATAAAAACCATAAAAAAAATTTCCAAGTCAAAAAATCAGCAATTTCACCATAAAAAACAAAAATAAAAGATCTAACTTAAAAAAACACGCCTATTTCACAATTTCACTATAAAAACCAAAATAAAAGTACAATGTTATAAAGCTCATCGATTTCACTCAAAAACTCTTTAAAATGTTCAAAGTTGAAAAACTCCCCAATTTCACTATAAAACCATGACAAAAGTTCCAAAACAAAAAATTCACCAATTTCACTATAAAGACTATTTCAATAGTTTCAAGTCAAAATTATCACCAACTTGACTATAAAGACCATAACAAAAGTTGAAAGTGAAAAAACTCACCATTTACTATAAAGACCATTACACATCATCCAACTAGAAAAATCACCAATTTCACAACAAAGACCATTACGAGAGTTCATATTTTAAAAACTCACCAATTTCCTTATAAAGATACTTTACAAAAGTTTCAAGTTAAAAAGCACACCAATTTCACTATAAAGATCATTACAAAAGTTCCAAGTCAAAAAACTCACCAATTTCACTATAAAAACCATACTAAAAGTTCCATGTGAAAAAAAACTCACCAATTTCACTAAAAAGACCATAACAAAAGTTCAAAGTGAAAAAACTCACAAATTTCATTCTATAAACAATAACAACAGTTCAAAGTTAAAAAAAAACTCATTAATTTCACTATAAAAACCATAAAAAAATTTCCAAGTCAAAAAATCAACAATTTAACTATAAAAACAAAAATAAAAGATCTAAGTTAAAAAAACTCGCCTATTTCACAATTTCACTATGAAAACCAAAATAAAAGTTCAATGTTATAAAGCTCATCGATTTCACTCAAAAACTCTTAAAAATGTTCAAAGTTGAAAAACTCCCCAATTTCACTATAAAACCATGACAAAAGTTCCAAAACAAAAAACTCACCAATTTAACTATAAAGACCATTTCAATAGTTCCAAGTCAAAATTATCACATACTTGACTATAAAGACCATAACAAAAGTTGAAAGTGAAAAAACTCACCAATTTCAGTATAAAGACCATTACAGAACATCCAAGTAGAAAAATCACCAATTTCACTACAAAGACCATTACGAGAGTTCCGATTTTAAAAACTCACCAATTTCACTACAAAGACAATTTACAAAAGTTTCAAGTTAAAAAGCTCACCAATTTCACTATAAAGAGCATTACAAAAGTTCAAAGTCAAAAAACTCACCAATTTCACTATAAAAACCATACTAAAAGTTCCAAGTGAAAAAAAAAACTCACCAATTTCACTAAAAAAACCATAACAAAAGTTCAAAGTGAAAAAACTCAAAAATTTCATGCTAAAAACAATAACAATAGTTCAAAGTTAAAAAACTCATCAATTTCACTATAAAAACCATAAAAATATTTCCAAGTCAAAAAATCAGCAATTTCACCATAAAAAACAAAAATAAAAGATCTAACTTAAAAAAACTCGCCTATTTCACAATTTCACTATAAAAACCAAAATAAAAGTACAATGTTATAAAGCTCATCGATTTCACTCAAAAACTCTTAAAAATGTTCAAAGTTGAAAAACTCCCCAATTTCACTATAAAACCATGACAAAAGTTCCAAAACAAAAAATTCACCAATTTCACTATAAAGACTATTTCAATAGTTTTAAGTCAAAATTATCACCAACTTGACTATAAAGACCATAACAAAAGTTGAAAGTGAAAAAACTCACCAATTTCACTATAAAGACCATTACAGAACATCCAAGTAGTAAAATCACCAATTTCACAACAAAGACCATTACGAGAGTTCATATTTTAAAAACTCACCAATTTCACTATAAAGATAATTTACAAAAGTTTCAAGTTAAAAAGCTCACCAATTTCACCATAAAGATCATTACAAAAGTTCCAAGTCAAAAAACTCACCAATTTCACTATAAAAACCATACTAAAAGTTCCATGTGAAAAAAAACTCACCAATTTCACTAAAAAGACCATAACAAAAGTTCAAAGTGAAAAAACTCACAAATTTCATTCTAAAAACAATAACAACATTTCAAAGTTAAAAAACTCATCAATTTCACTCTAAAAACCATAAAAATATTTCCAAGTCAAAAAATCAACAATTTTACTATAAAAACAAAAATAAAAGATCTAAGTTAAAAAAAACTCGCCTATTTCACAATTTCACTATGAAAACCAAAATAAAAGTTCAATGTTATAAAGCTCATCGATTTCACTCAAAAACTCTTTAAAATGTTCAAAGTTGAAAAACTCCCCAATTTCACTATAAAACCATGACAAAAGTTCCAAAACAAAAAACTCACCAATTTTACTATAAAAACCATTTCAATAGTTTCAAGTCAAAATTATCACCAACTTGACTATAAAGACCATAACAAAAGTTGAAAGTGAAAAAACTCACCAATTTCACTATAAAGACTTTTACAGAACATCCAAGTAGTAAAATCACCAATTTCACTACAAAGACCATTACGAGAGTTCCGATTTTAAAAACTCACCAATTTCACTATAAAGACAATTTACAAAAGTTTCAAGTTAAAAAGCTCACCAATTTCACTATAAAGACCATTACAAAAGTTCCAAGTCAAAAAAACTCACCAATTTCACTATAAAAACCATACTAAAAGTTCCAAGTGAAAAAAAAAACTCACCAATTTCACTAAAAAGACCATAACAAAAGTTCAAAGTGAAAAAACTCAAAAATTTCATTCTATAAACTATAACAATAGTTCAAAGTTAAAAAACTCATCAATTTCATTATAAAAACCATAAAAATATTTCCAAGTCAAAAAATCAGCAATTTTACTATAAAAACAAAAATAAAAGATCTAAGTTAAAAAAACTCGCCTATTTCGCAATTTCACTAAAAAAAACCAAAATAAAAGTTCAATATTATAAAGCTCATCGATTTCACTCAAAAACTCTTAAAAATGTTCAAAGTTGAAAATCTCCCCAATTTCACTATAAAACCATGACAAAAGTTCCAAAACAAAAAACTCACCAATTTCACTATAAAAACCATTTCAATAGTTTCAAGTCAAAATTATCACCAACTTGACTATAAAGACCATAACAAAAGTTGAAAGTGAAAAAACTCACCAATTTCACTATAAAGACCATTATTGAACATCCAAGTAGTAAAATCACCAATTTCACTACAAAGACCATTACGAGAGTTCCGATTTTAAAAACTCACCAATTTCACTATAAAGACAATTTACAAAAGTTTCAAGTTAAAAAGCTCACCAATTTCATTATAAAGACCATTACAAAAGTTCCAAGTCAAAAAAACTCACCAATTTCACTATAAAAACCATACTAAAGGTTCCAAGTGAAAAAAAACTCATCAATTTCACTAAAAAGACCATAACAAAAGTTCAAAGTGAAAAAACTCAAAAATTTCATTCTATAAACTCTAACAACATTTCAAACTTAAAACTCTTCAATTTCACTATAAAAACCATAAAAATATTTCCAAGTCAAAAAATCAGCAATTTTACTATAAAAACAAAAATAAAAGATCTAAGTTAAAAAACCTCGCATATTTCACAATTTTACTATAAAAAGCAAAATAAAAGTTCAATGTTAAAAAGCTCATCGATTTCACTCAAAAACTCATAAAAATGTTCAAAGTTGAAAAACTCCCCAATTTCTCTATAAAACCATGATAAAAGTTCCAAAAGAAAAAACTCACCAATTTCACTATAAAGACCATTTCAATAGTTCCAAGTCAAAATTATCACCAACTTGACTATAAAGACCATAACAGAAGTTGAAAGTGAAAAAACTCACCAATTTCACTATAAAGACCTTTACAGAACATCCAAGTAGAAAAATCACCAATTTCACTACAAAGACCATTACGAGAGTTCATATTTTAAAAACTCACCAATTTCACTATAAAGACCATTTACAAAAGTTTCAAGTTAAAAAGCTCACCAATTTCACTATAAAGAGCATTACAAAAGTTCAAAGTCAAAAAACTCACCAATTTCACTATAAAAACCATACTAAAGGTTCCAAGTGAAAAAATAACTCACCAATTTCACTAAAAAGACCATAACAAAAGTTCAAAGTGAAAAAACTCACAAATTTCATTCTATAAACTATAACAACAGTTCAAAGTTAAAAAAACTCATTAATTTCACTATAAAAACCATAAAAAAAATTTCCAAGTCAAAAAATCAGCAATTTCACCATAAAAAACAAAAATAAAAGATCTAACTTAAAAAAACACGCCTATTTCACAATTTCACTAGAAAAACCAAAATAAAAGTACAATGTTATAAAGCTCATCGATTTCACTCAAAAACTCTTTAAAATGTTCAAAGTTGAAAAACTCCCCAATTTCACTATAAAACCATGACAAAAGTTCCAAAACAAAAAATTCACCAATTTCACTATAAAGACTATTTCAATAGTTTCAAGTCAAAATTATCACCAACTTGACTATAAAGACCATAACAAAAGTTTAAAGTGAAAAAACTCACCAATTACTATAAAGACCATTACACATCATCCAACTAGAAAAATCACCAATTTCACAACAAAGACCATTACGAGAGTTCATATTTTAAAAACTCACCAATTTCATTATAAAGATAATTTACAAAAGTTTCAAGTTAAAAAGCACACCAATTTCACTATAAAGATCATTACAAAAGTTCCAAGTCAAAAAACTCACGAATTTCACTATAAAAACCATACTAAAAGTTCCATGTGAAAAAAAAACTCACCAATTTCACTAAAAAGACCATAACAAAAGTTCAAAGTGAAAAAACTCACAAATTTCATTCTAAAAACAATAACAACATTTCAAAGTTAAAAAAGTCATCAATTTCACTATAAAAACCATAAAAATATTTCCAAGTCAAAAAATCAGCAATTTTACTATAAAAACAAAAGTTAAAAATCTAAGTTAAAAAAACTCGCCTATTTCACAATTTCACTATGAAAACCAAAATAAAAGTTCAATGTTATAAAGCTCATCGATTTCACTCAAAAACTCTTAAAAATGTTCAAAGTTGAAAATCTCCCCAATTTCACTATAAACCCATGACAAAAGTTCCAAAACAAAAAACTCACCAATTTCACTATAAAAACCATTTCAATAGTTTCAAGTCAAAATTATCACCAACTTGACTATAAAGACCATAACAAAAGTCGAAAGTGAAAAAACTCATCAATTTCACTATAAAGACCATTATTGAACATCCAAGTAGTAAAATCACCAATTTCACTACAAAGACCATTACGAGAGTTCCGATTTTAAAAACTCACCAATTTCACTATAAAGACAATTTACAAAAGTTTCAAGTTAAAAAGCTCACCAATTTCACTATAAAGACCATTACAAAAGTTCCAAGTCAAAAAAACTCACCAATTTCACTATAAAAACCATACTAAAGGTTCCAAGTGAAAAAAAAACTCACCAATTTCACGAAAAAGACCATAACAAAAGTTCAAAGTGAAAAAACTCACAAATTTCATTCTATAAACAATAACAACTGTTCAAAGTTAAAAAAAAAACTCATTAATTTCACTATAAAAACCATAAAAAAATTTCCAAGTCAAAAAATCAGCAATTTTACTATAAAAACAAAAATAAAAGATCTAACTTAAAAAAACTCGCATATTTCACAATTTCATATGAAAACCAAAATAAAAGTTCAATGTTATAAAGGTCATCGATTTCACTCAAAAACTCTTAAAAATGTTCAAAGTTGAAAAACTCCCCAATTTCTCTATAAAACCATGATAAAAGTTCCAAAAGAAAAAACTCACCAATTTCACTATAAAGACCATTAAAATAGTTTCAAGTCAAAGTTATCACCAATTTGATTATAAAGACCATAACAAAAGTTGAAAGTGAAAAAACTCACCAATTTCACTATAAAGACCATTACAGAACATCCAAGTAGAAAAATTACCAATTTCACTACAAAGACCATTACGAGAGTTCATATTTTAAAAACTCACCAATTTCACTATAAAGACAATTTACAAAACTTTCAAGTTAAAAAGCTCACCAATTTCACTATAAAGATCATTACAAAAGTTCAAAGTCAAAAAACTCACCAATTTCACTATAAAAACCATACTAAAGGTTCCAAGTGAAAAAATAACTCACCAATTTCACTAAAAAGACCATAACAAAAGTTCAAAGTGAAAAAACTCACAAATTTCATTCTATAAACTATAACAACAGTTCAAAGTTAAAAAAACTCATTAATTTCACTATAAAAACCATAAAAAAAATTTCCAAGTCAAAAAATCAGCAATTTAACCATAAAAAACAAAAATAAAAGATCTAACTTAAAAAAACACGCCTATTTCACAATTTCACTAGAAAAACCAAAATAAAAGTACAATGTTATAAAGCTCATCGATTTCACTCAAAAACTCTTTAAAATGTTCAAAGTTGAAAAACTCCCCAATTTCACTATAAAACCATGACAAAAGTTCCAAAACAAAAAATTCACCAATTTCACTATAAAGACTATTTCAATAGTTTCAAGTCAAAATTATCACCAACTTGACTATAAAGACCATAACAAAAGTTGAAAGTGAAAAAACTCACCAATTACTATAAAGACCATTACACATCATCCAACTAGAAAAATCACCAATTTCACAACAAAGACCATTACGAGAGTTCATATTTTAAAAACTCACCAATTTCATTATAAAGATAATTTACAAAAGTTTCAAGTTAAAAAGCACAATTTCACTATAAAGATCATTACAAAAGTTCCAAGTCAAAAAACTCACGAATTTCACTATAAAAACCATACTAAAAGTTCCATGTGAAAAAAAAACTCACCAATTTCACTAAAAAGACCATAACAAAAGTTTAAAGTGAAAAAACTCACAAATTTCATTCTAAAAACAATAACAATATTTCAAAGTTAAAAAAGTCATCAATTTCACTATAAAAACCATAAAAATATTTCCAAGTCAAAAAATCAGCAATTTTACTATAAAAACAAAAGTTAAAAATCTAAGTTAAAAAAACTCGCCTATTTCACAATTTCACTATGAAAACCAAAATAAAAGTTCAATGTTATAAAGCTCATCGATTTCACTCAAAAACTCTTTAAAATGTTCAAAGTTGAAAAACTCCCCAATTTCACTATAAAACCATGACAAAAGTTCCAAAACAAAAAACTCACCAATTTCACTATAAAGACCATTAAAATAGTTTCAAGTCAAAGTTATCACCAATTTGATTATAAAGACCATAACAAAAGTTGAAAGTGAAAAAACTCACCAATTTCACTATAAAGACCATTACAGAACATCCAAGTAGAAAAATCACCTATTTCACTACAAAGACCATTACGAGAGTTCATATTTTAAAAACTCACCAATTTCACTATAAAGACAATTTACAAAACTTTCAAGTTAAAAAGCTCACCAATTTCACTATAAAGAGCATTACAAAAGTTCAAAGTCAAAAAACTCACCAATTTCACTATAAAAACCATACTAAAAGTTCCAAGTGAAAAAAAACTCACCAATTTCACGAAAAAGACCATAACAAAAGTTCAAAGTGAAAAAACTCACAAATTTCATTCTATAAACAATAACAACAGTTCAAAGTTAAAAAAAAAAAACTCATTAATTTCACTATAAAAACCATAAAAAAATTTCCGAGTCAAAAAATCAGCAATTTCACCATAAAAAACAAAAATAAAAGATCTAACTTAAAAAAACTCGCATATTTCACAATTTCATATGAAAACCAAAATAAAAGTTCAATGTTATAAAGCTCATCGATTTCACTCAAAAACTCTTAAAAATGTTCAAAGTTGAAAAACTCCCCAATTTCACTATAAAACCATGACAAAAGTTCCAAAACAAAAAACTCACCAATTTCACTATAAAGACCATTAAAATAGTTTCAAGTCAAAGTTATCACCAATTTGATTATAAAGACCATAACAAAAGTTGAAAGTGAAAAAACTCACCAATTTCACTATAAAGACCATTACAGAACATCCAAGTAGAAAAATCACCTATTTCACTACAAAGACCATTACGAGAGTTCATATTTTAAAAACTCACCAATTTCACTATAAAGACAATTTACAAAACTTTCAAGTTAAAAAGCTCACCAATTTCACTATAAAGATCATTACAAAAGTTCAAAGTCAAAAAACTCACCAATTTCACTATAAAAACCATACTAAAAGTTCCAAGTGAAAAAAACACTCACCAATTTCACTAAAAAGACCATAACAAAAGTTCAAAGTGAAAAAACTCACAAATTTCATTCTAAAAACAATAACAACATTTCAAAGTTAAAAAACTCATCAATTTCACTATAAAAACCATAAAAATATTTCCAAGTCAAAAAATCAACAATTTAACTATAAAAACAAAAATAAAAGATCTAAGTTAAAAAAACTCGCCTATTTCACAATTTCACTATGAAAACCAAAATAAAAGTTCAATGTTATAAAGCTCATCGATTTCACTCAAAAACTCTTAAAAATGTTCAAAGTTGAAAAACTCCCCAATTTCACTATAAAACCATGACAAAAGTTCCAAAACAAAAAACTCACCAATTTCACTATAAAGACCATTTCAATAGTTTCAAGTCAAAATTATCACATACTTGACTATAAAGATCATAACAAAAGTTGAAAGTGAAAAAACTCACCAATTTCACTATAAAGACCATTATAGAACATCCAAGTAGAAAAATCACCAATTTCACTATAAAGACCATTACGAGAGTTCAGATTTTAAAAACTCACCAATTTCACTATAAAGACAATTTACAAAAGTTTCAAGTTAAAAAGCTCACAAATTTCACTATAAAGAGCATTACAAAAGTTCAAAGTCAAAAAATTCACCAATTTCACTATAAAAACCATACTAAAAGTTCCAAGTGAAAAAAAACTCACCAATTTCACTAAAAAGACCATAACAAAAGTTCAAAGTGAAAAAACTCACAAATTTCATTCTAAAAACAATAACAACAGTTCAAAGTTAAAAAACTCATCAATTTGACTATCAAAACCATAAAAATATTTCCAAGTCAAAAAATCAACAATTTTAATATAAAAACAAAAATAAAAGATCTAAGTTAAAAAAACTCGCCTATTTCACAATTTCACTATAAAAACCAAAATAAAAGTTCAATGTTATAAAGCTCATCGATTTCACTCAAAAACTCTTTAAAATGTTCAAAGTTGAAAAACTCCCCAATTTCACTATAAAACCATGACAAAAGTTCCAAAACAAATAACTCACCAATTTCACTATAAAAACCATTTCAATAGTTTCAAGTCAAAATTATCACCAACTTGACTATAAAGACCATAACAAAAGTTGAAAGTGAAAAAACTCACCAATTTCACTATAAAGACTTTTACAGAACATCCAAGTAGTAAAATCACCAATTTCACTACAAAGACCATTACGAGTGTTCCGATTTTAAAAACTCACCAATTTCACTATAAAGACAATTTACAAAAGTTTCAAGTTAAAAAGCTCACCAATTTCACTATAAAGACCATTACAAAAGTTCCAAGTCAAAAAAACTCACCAATTTCACTATAAAAACCATACTAAAAGTTCCAAGTGAAAAAAAAAACTCACCAATTTCACTAAAAAGACCATAACAAAAGTTCAAAGTGAAAAAACTCAAAAATTTCATTCTATAAACTATAACAATAGTTCAAAGTTAAAAAACTCATCAATTTCATTATAAAAACCATAAAAATATTTCCAAGTGAAAAAATCAGCAATTTTACTATAAAAACAAAAATAAAAGATCTAAGTTAAAAAAACTCGCCTATTTCACAATTTCACTAAAAAAAACCAAAATAAAAGTTCAATGTTATAAAGCTCATCGATTTCACTCAAAAACTCTTAAAAATGTTCAAAGTTGAAAATCTCCCCAATTTCACTATAAACCCATGACAAAAGTTCCAAAACAAAAAACTCACCAATTTCACTATAAAAACCATTTCAATAGTTTCAAGTCAAAATTATCACCAACTTGACTATAAAGACCATAACAAAAGTCGAAAGTGAAAAAACTCATCAATTTCACTATAAAGACCATTATTGAACATCCAAGTAGTAAAATCACCAATTTCACTACAAAGACCATTACGAGAGTTCCGATTTTAAAAACTCACCAATTTCACTATAAAGACAATTTACAAAAGTTTCAAGTTAAAAAGCTCACCAATTTCACTATAAAGACCATTACAAAAGTTCCAAGTCAAAAAAACTCACCAATTTCACTATAAAAACCATACTAAAGGTTCCAAGTGAAAAAAAAACTCACCAATTTCACTAAAAAGACCATAACAAAAGTTCAAAGTGAAAAAACTCAAAAATTTCATTCTATAAACTCTAACAACATTTCAAACTTAAAACTCTTCAATTTCACTATAAAAACCATAAAAATATTTCCAAGTCAAAAAATCAGCAATTTTACTATAAAAACAAAAATAAAAGATCTAAGTTAAAAAAACTCGCATATTTCAAAATTTTACTATAAAAAGCAAAATAAAAGTTCAATGTTAAAAAGCTCATCGATTTCGCTCAAAAACTCATAAAAATGTTCAAAGTTGAAAAACTCCCCAATTTCTCTATAAAACCATGATAAAAGTTCCAAAAGAAAAAACTCACCAATTTCACTATAAAGACCATTTCAATAGTTTCAAGTCAAAATTATCACCAACTTGACTATAAAGACCATAACAGAAGTCGAAAGTGAAAAAACTCACCAATTTCACTATAAAGACCTTTACAGAACATCCAAGTAGAAAAATCACCAATTTCACTACAAAGACCATTACGAGAGTTCAGATTTTAAAAACTCACCAATTTCACTATAAAGACCATTTACAAAAGTTTCAAGTTAAAAAGCTCACCAATTTCACTATAAAGACCATTACAAAAGTTCCAAGTCAAAAAAACTCACCAATTTCACTATAAAAACCATACTAAAGGTTCCAAGTGAAAAAAAAACTCACCAATTTCACTAAAAAGACCATAACAAAAGTTCAAAGTGAAAAAACTCAAAAATTTCATTCTATAAACTATAACAACAGTTCAAACTTAAAACTCTTCAATTTCATTATAAAAACCATAAAAATATTTCCAAGTCAAAAAATCAGCAATTTTACTATAAAAACAAAAATAAAAGATCTAAGTTAAAAAAACTCGCATATTTCATAATTTCACTATAAAAACCAAAATAAAAGTTCAATGTTATAAAGTTCATAGATTTCACTCAAAAACTCATAAAAATGTTCAAAGTTGAAAAACTCCCCAATTTCACTATAAAACCATGACAAAAGTTCCAAAACAAAAAACTCATCAATTTAACTATAAAGACCATTTCAATAGTTTCAAGTCAAAATTATCACCAACTTGACTATAAAGACCATAACAAAAGTTGAAAGTGAAAAAACTCACCAATTTCACTATAAAGACCTTTACAGAACATCCAAGTAGTAAAATCACCAATTTCACTACAAAGACCATTACGAGAGTTCCGATTTTAAAAACTCACCAATTTCACTATAAAGACAATTTACAAAAGTTTCAAGTTAAAAAGCTCACCAATTTCACTATAAAGACCATTACAAAAGTTCCAAGTCAAAAAAATCACCAATTTCACTAAAAAGACCATAACAAAAGTTCAATGTGAAAAAATTCACCAATTTCATTATATAAACGATAACAACTGTTCAAAGTTAAAAGCTCACCAATTTCACTATAAAGACCATTACAAAAGTTCCAAGTCAAAAAACTCACCAATTTCACTATAAAAACCATACTAAAGGTTCCAAGTGAAAAAAAACTCACCAATTTCACTAAAAAGGCCATAACAAAAGTTCAAAGTGAAAAAACTCAAAAAATTCATTCTA
This sequence comes from Lathyrus sativus, assembly GCA_963859935.3. Lineage (NCBI taxonomy): Eukaryota > Viridiplantae > Streptophyta > Magnoliopsida > Fabales > Fabaceae > Lathyrus > Lathyrus sativus. The sequence continues at coordinate 3,697,613 of CAWUDS030002219.1, read as the reverse complement.
TAAACAATAACAACAGTTCAAAGTTAAAAAACTCATCAATTTCACTATAACAACCATAACAAAATTTCACAGTAAAAAAATCAGCAATTTCACTATAAAAACAAAAATAGAAGATCTAAGTTAAAAAAACTCGCATATTTCACAATTTTACTATAAAAAGCAAAATAAAAGTTCAATGTTAAAAAGCTCATCGATTTCACTCAAAAACTCATAAAAATGTTCAAAGTTGAAAAACTCCCCAATTTCTCTATAAAACCATGATAAAATTTCCAAAAGAAAAAACTCACCAATTTCACTATAAAGACCATTTCAATAGTTTCAAGTTAAAAATATCACTAATTTGACTATAAAGACCATAACAGAAGTTGAAAGTGAAAAAACTCACCAATTTCACTATAAAAACCATTACAGAACATCCAAGTAGAAAAATCACCAATTTCACTACAAAGACCATTACGAGAGTTCAGATTTTAAAAACTCGCCAATTTCACTATAAAGACCATTTACAAAAGTTTCAAGTTTAAAAGCTCACCAATTTCACTATAAAGACCATTACAAAAGTTCCAAGTCAAAAAACTCACCAATTTCACTATAAAAACCATAATAAAAGTTCCAAGTGAAAAAAAAACTCACCAATTTCACTAAAAAGACCATAACAAAAGTTCAAAGTTAAAGAACTCACAAATTTCATTCTATAAACAATAACAACAGTTCAAAGTTTAAAAACTCATCAATTTCACTATAAAAACCATAAAAAAATTTCACAGTCAAAAAATCAGCAATTTCACCATAAAAACAAAAATAGAAGATCTAAGTTAAAAAAACTCAACTATTTCACAATTTTACTATAAAAAGCAAAATAAAATTTCAATGTTAAAAAGCTCATCGATTTCACTCAAAAACTCATAAAAATGTTCAAAGTTGAAAAACTCCCCAATTTCTCTATAAAACCATGATAAAAGTTCCAAAAGAAAAAACTCACCAATTTCACTATAAAGGCCATTTCAATAGTTTCAAGTTAAAAATATCACTAATTTGACTATAAAGACCATAACAGAAGTTGAAAGTGAAAAATCTCACCAATTTCACTATAAACACCATTACAGAACATCCAAGTAGAAAAATCACCAATTTCACTACAAAGACCATTACGAGAGTTCAGATTTTAAAAACTCGCCAATTTCACTATAAAGACCATTTACAAAAGTTTCAAGTTTAAAAGCTCACCAATTTCACTATAAAGACCATTACAAAAGTTCCAAGTCAAAAAACTCACCAATTTCACTATAAAAACCATAATAAAAGTTCCAAGTGAAAAAAAAAACTCACCAATTTCACTAAAAAGACCATAACAAAAGTTCAAAGTGAAAAAACTCACAAATTTCATTCTATAAACAATAACAACAGTTCAAAGTTTAAAAACGCATCAATTTCACTATAAAAACCATAAAAAAAGTTCACAGTCAAAAAATCAGCAATTTCACCATAAAAACAAAAATAGAAGATCTAAGTTTAAAAAACTCACCTATTTCACAATTTCTCTATAAAAAGCAAAATAATAGTTCAATGTTAAAAAGCTCATCGATTTCACTCAAAAACTCATAAAAATGTTCAAAGTTGAAAAACACCCCAATTTCACTATAAAACCATGACAAAAGTTCCAAAACAAAAAACTCATCAATTTAACTATAAAGACCATTTCAATAGTTTCAAGTCAAAATTATCACCAACTTAACTATAAAGACCATAACAAAAGTTGAAAGTGAAAAAACTCACCAATTTCACTATAAAGACCTTTACAGAACATCCAAGTAGTAAAATCACCAATTTCACTACAAAGACCATTACGAGAGTTCCGATTTTAAAAACTCACCGATTTCACTATAAAGACAATTTACAAAAAGTTTCAAGTTAAAAAGCTCACCAATTTCACTATAAACACCATTACAAAATTCCAAGTCAAAAAAATCACCAATTTCACTAAAAAGACCATAACAAAAGTTCAATGTGAAAAAATTCACCAATTTCATTATATAAACGATAACAACTGTTCAAAGTTAAAAGCTCACCAATTTCACTATAAAGACCATTACAAAAGTTCCAAGTCAGAAAACTCACCAATTTCACTATAAAAACCATACTAAAGGTTCCAAGGGAAAAAAAACTCACCAATTTCACTAAAAAGACCATAACAAAAGTTCAAAGTGAAAAAACTCAATAATTTCATTCTATAAACAATAACAACAGTTCAAAGTTAAAAAACTCATCAATTTCACTATAAAAACCATAACAAAATTTCACAGTAAAAAAATCAGCAATTTCACTATAAAAACAAAAATAGAAGATCTAAGTTAAAAAAACTCGCATATTTCATAATTTCACTATAAAAAGCAAAATAATAGTTCAATGTTAAAAAGCTCATCGATTTCACTCAAAAACTCATAAAAATGTTCAAAGTTGAAAAACTCCCCAATTTCACTATAAAACCATGATAAAAGTTCCAAAAGAAAAAACTGACAAATTTCGCTATAAAGACCATTTCAATAGTTTCAAGTTAAAAATATCACTAATTTGACCATAAAGACCATAACAGAAGTTGAAAGTGAAAAAACTCACCAATTTCACTATAAACACCATTGCAGAACATCAAAGTAGAAAAATCACCAATTTCACTACAAAGACCATTACGAGAGTTCAGATTTTAAAAACTCACCAATTTCACTCTAAAGACCATTTACAAAAGTTTCAATTTTAAAAGCTCACCAATTTCACTATAAAGACCATTACAAAAGTTCCAAGTCAAAAAACTCTCCAATTTCACTATAAAAACCATACTAAAAGTTCCAAGTGAAAAAAAAACTCACCAATTTCACTAAAAAGACCATAACAAAAGTTCAAAGTGAAAAAACTCACAAATTTCATTCTATAAACAATAACAACAGTTCAAAGTTAAAAAACTCATTAATTTCACTATAAAAACCATAAAAAAAATTTCCAAGTCAAAAAATCAGCAATTTCACAATAAAAACAAAAATAAAATATCTAACTTAAAAAAACTCGCCTATTTCACAATTTCACTATAAAAACCAAAATAAATGTTCGATGTTAAAAAGCTCATCGATTTCACTCAAAAACTCTTAAAAAGGCTCAAAGTTGAAAATCTCCCCAATTTCACTATAAAACCATGACAAAAGTTCCTAAACAAAAAACTCACCAATTTCACTATAAAGACCATTTCAATAGTTTCAAGTCAAAATTATCACCAACTTGACTATAAAGACCATAACAAAAGTTGAAAGTGAAAAAAGTCACAATTCTCACTATAAAGACCATTACAGAACATCCAAGTAGAAAAATCACCAATTTCACTACCATTACGAGAGTTCAAATTTTAAAAACTCACTAATTTCACTATAAAGACCATTTAAAAAAGTTTCAAGTTTAAAAGCTCACCAATTTCACTATAAAGACCATTACAAAAGTTCCAAGTCAAAAAACTCACCAATTTCACTATAAAAACCATTATAAAAGTTCCAAGTGAAAAAAAAACTCACCAATTTCACTAAAAGACCATAATTAAAGTTCAAAGTGAAAAAACTCCCAAATTTCATTCTATAAACAATAACAACAGTTCAAAGTTAAAAAAATTATCAATTTCACTATAAAAACCATAAAAAAATTTCACAGTCAAAAAATCAGCAATTTCACCATAAAAACAAAAATAGAAGATCTAAGTTAAAAAAACTCACCTATTTCACAATTTTACTATAAAAAGCAAAATAAAAGTTCAATGTTAAAAAGCTCATCGATTTCACTCAAAAACTCATAAAAATGTTCAAAGTTGAAAAACTCCCCAATTTCTCTATAAAACCATGATAAAAGTTCCAAAAGAAAAAACTCACCAATTTCACTATAAAGACCATTTCAATAGTTTCAAGTTAAAAATATCACTAATTTGACTATAAAGACCATAACAGAAGTTGAAAGTGAAAAAACTCACCAATTTCACTATAAACACCATTACAGAACATCCAAGTAGAAAAATCACCAATTTCACTACAAAGACCATTACGAGAGTTCAGATTTTAAAAACTCGCCAATTTCACTATAAAGACCATTTACAAAAGTTTCAAGTTTAAAAGCTCACCAATTTCACTATAAAGACCATTACAAAAGTTCCAAGTCAAAAAACTCACCAATTTCACTATAAAAACCATAATAAAAGTTCCAAGTGAAAAAAAACTCACCAATTTCACTAAAAAGACCATAACAAAAGTTCAAAGTTAAAAAACTCACAAATTTCATTCTATAAACAATAACAACAGTTCAAAGTTTAAAAACTCATCAATTTCACTATAAAAACCATAAAAAAATTTCACAGTCAAAAAATCAACAATTTCACCATAAAAACAAAAATAGAAGATCTAAGTTAAAAAAACTCACCTATTTCACAATTTTAGTATAAAAAGCAAAATAAAAGTTCAATGTTAAAAAGCTCATCGATTTCACTCAAAAACTCATAAAAATGTTCAAAGTTGAAAAACTCCCCAATTTCTCTATAAAACCATGATAAAAGTTCCAAAAGAAAAAACTCACCAATTTCACTATAAAGACCATTTCAATAATTTCAAGTTAAAATTTCACTAATTTGACTATAAAGACCATAACAGAAGTTGAAAGTGAAAAAACTCACCAATTTCACTATAAACACCATTACAGAACATCCAAGTAGAAAAATCACCAATTTCACTACAAAGACCATTACGAGAGTTCAGATTTTAAAAACTCGCCAATTTCACTATAAAGACCATTTACAAAAGTTTCAAGTTTAAAAGCTCACCAATTTCACTATAAAGACCATTACAAAAGTTCCAAGTCAAAAAACTCACCAATTTCACTATAAAAACCATAATAAAAGTTCCAAGTGAAAAAAAAAACTCACCAATTTCACTAAAAAGACCATAACAAAAGTTCAAAGTGAAAAAACTCACAAATTTCATTCTATAAACAATAACAACAGTTCAAAGTTTAAAAACTCATCAATTTCACTATAAAAACCATAAAAAAAGTTCACAGTCAAAAAATCAGCAATTTCACCATAAAAACAAAAATAGAAGATCTAAGTTAAAAAAACTCAACTATTTCACAATTTTACTATAAAAAGCAAAATAAAATTTCAATGTTAAAAAGCTCATCGATTTCACTCAAAAACTCATAAAAATGTTCAAAGTTGAAAAACTCCCCAATTTCTCTATAAAACCATGATAAAAGTTCCAAAAGAAAAAACTCACCAATTTCACTATAAAGGCCATTTCAATAGTTTCAAGTTAAAAATATCACTAATTTGACTATAAAGACCATAACAGAAGTTGAAAGTGAAAAATCTCACCAATTTCACTATAAACACCATTACAGAACATCCAAGTAGAAAAATCACCAATTTCACTACAAAGACCATTACGAGAGTTCAGATTTTAAAAACTCGCCAATTTCACTATAAAGACCATTTACAAAAGTTTCAAGTTTAAAAGCTCACCAATTTCACTATAAAGACCATTACAAAAGTTCCAAGTCAAAAAACTCACCAATTTCACTATAAAAACCATAATAAAAGTTCCAAGTGAAAAAAAAAACTCACCAATTTCACTAAAAAGACCATAACAAAAGTTCAAAGTGAAAAAACTCACAAATTTCATTCTATAAACAATAACAACAGTTCAAAGTTTAAAAACGCATCAATTTCACTATAAAAACCATAAAAAAAGTTCACAGTCAAAAAATCAGCAATTTCACCATAAAAACAAAAATAGAAGATCTAAGTTTAAAAAACTCACCTATTTCACAATTTCTCTATAAAAAGCAAAATAATAGTTCAATGTTAAAAAGCTCATCGATTTCACTCAAAAACTCATAAAAATGTTCAAAGTTGAAAAACACCCCAATTTCACTATAAAACCATGACAAAAGTTCCAAAACAAAAAACTCATCAATTTAACTATAAAGACCATTTCAATAGTTTCAAGTCAAAATTATCACCAACTTAACTATAAAGACCATAACAAAAGTTGAAAGTGAAAAAACTCACCAATTTCACTATAAAGACCTTTACAGAACATCCAAGTAGTAAAATCACCAATTTCACTACAAAGACCATTACGAGAGTTCCGATTTTAAAAACTCACCGATTTCACTATAAAGACAATTTACAAAAAGTTTCAAGTTAAAAAGCTCACCAATTTCACTATAAAGACCATTACAAAATTCCAAGTCAAAAAAATCACCAATTTCACTAAAAAGACCATAACAAAAGTTCAATGTGAAAAAATTCACCAATTTCATTATATAAACGATAACAACTGTTCAAAGTTAAAAGCTCACCAATTTCACTATAAAGACCATTACAAAAGTTCCAAGTCAGAAAACTCACCAATTTCACTATAAAAACCATACTAAAGGTTCCAAGGGAAAAAAAACTCACCAATTTCACTAAAAAGACCATAACAAAAGTTCAAAGTGAAAAAACTCAAAAATTTCATTCTATAAACAATAACAACAGTTCAAAGTTAAAAAACTCATCAATTTCACTATAAAAACCATAACAAAATTTCACAGTAAAAAAATCAGCAATTTCACTATAAAAACAAAAATAGAAGATCTAAGTTAAAAAAACTCGCATATTTCATAATTTCACTATAAAAAGCAAAATAATAGTTCAATGTTAAAAAGCTCATCGATTTCACTCAAAAACTCATAAAAATGTTCAAAGTTGAAAAACTCCCCAATTTCACTATAAAACCATGATAAAAGTTCCAAAAGAAAAAACTGACAAATTTCGCTATAAAGACCATTTCAATAGTTTCAAGTTAAAAATATCACTAATTTGACCATAAAGACCATAACAGAAGTTGAAAGTGAAAAAACTCACCAATTTCACTATAAACACCATTGCAGAACATCAAAGTAGAAAAATCACCAATTTCACTACAAAGACCATTACGAGAGTTCAGATTTTAAAAACTCACCAATTTCACTCTAAAGACCATTTACAAAAGTTTCAATTTTAAAAGCTCACCAATTTCACTATAAAGACCATTACAAAAGTTCCAAGTCAAAAAACTCTCCAATTTCACTATAAAAACCATACTAAAAGTTCCAAGTGAAAAAAAAACTCACCAATTTCACTAAAAAGACCATAACAAAAGTTCAAAGTGAAAAAACTCACAAATTTCATTCTATAAACAATAACAACAGTTCAAAGTTAAAAAACTCATTAATTTCACTATAAAAACCATAAAAAAAATTTCCAAGTCAAAAAATCAGCAATTTCACAATAAAAACAAAAATAAAATATCTAACTTAAAAAAACTCGCCTATTTCACAATTTCACTATAAAAACCAAAATAAATGTTCAATGTTAAAAAGCTCATCGATTTCACTCAAAAACTCTTAAAAAGGCTCAAAGTTGAAAATCTCCCCAATTTCACTATAAAACCATGACAAAAGTTCCTAAACAAAAAACTCACCAATTTCACTATAAAGACCATTTCAATAGTTTCAAGTCAAAATTATCACCAACTTGACTATAAAGACCATAACAAAAGTTGAAAGTGAAAAAAGTCACAATTCTCACTATAAAGACCATTACAGAACATCCAAGTAGAAAAATCACCAATTTCACTACCATTACGAGAGTTCAAATTTTAAAAACTCACTAATTTCACTATAAAGACCATTTAAAAAAGTTTCAAGTTTAAAAGCTCACCAATTTCACTATAAAGACCATTACAAAAGTTCCAAGTCAAAAAACTCACCAATTTCACTATAAAAACCATTATAAAAGTTCCAAGTGAAAAAAAAACTCACCAATTTCACTAAAAGACCATAATTAAAGTTCAAAGTGAAAAAACTCCCAAATTTCATTCTATAAACAATAACAACAGTTCAAAGTTAAAAAAATTATCAATTTCACTATAAAAACCATAAAAAAATTTCACAGTCAAAAAATCAGCAATTTCACCATAAAAACAAAAATAGAAGATCTAAGTTAAAAAAACTCACCTATTTCACAATTTTACTATAAAAAGCAAAATAAAAGTTCAATGTTAAAAAGCTCATCGATTTCACTCAAAAACTCATAAAAATGTTCAAAGTTGAAAAACTCCCCAATTTCTCTATAAAACCATGATAAAAGTTCCAAAAGAAAAAACTCACCAATTTCACTATAAAGACCATTTCAATAGTTTCAAGTTAAAAATATCACTAATTTGACTATAAAGACCATAACAGAAGTTGAAAGTGAAAAAACTCACCAATTTCACTATAAACACCATTACAGAACATCCAAGTAGAAAAATCACCAATTTCACTACAAAGACCATTACGAGAGTTCAGATTTTAAAAACTCGCCAATTTCACTATAAAGACCATTTACAAAAGTTTCAAGTTTAAAAGCTCACCAATTTCACTATAAAGACCATTACAAAAGTTCCAAGTCAAAAAACTCACCAATTTCACTATAAAAACCATAATAAAAGTTCCAAGTGAAAAAAAACTCACCAATTTCACTAAAAAGACCATAACAAAAGTTCAAAGTTAAAAAACTCACAAATTTCATTCTATAAACAATAACAACAGTTCAAAGTTTAAAAACTCATCAATTTCACTATAAAAACCATAAAAAAATTTCACAGTCAAAAAATCAACAATTTCACCATAAAAACAAAAATAGAAGATCTAAGTTAAAAAAACTCACCTATTTCACAATTTTAGTATAAAAAGCAAAATAAAAGTTCAATGTTAAAAAGCTCATCGATTTCACTCAAAAACTCATAAAAATGTTCAAAGTTGAAAAACTCCCCAATTTCTCTATAAAACCATGATAAAAGTTCCAAAAGAAAAAACTCACCAATTTCACTATAAAGACCATTTCAATAATTTCAAGTTAAAATTTCACTAATTTGACTATAAAGACCATAACAGAAGTTGAAAGTGAAAAAACTCACCAATTTCACTATAAACACCATTACAGAACATCCAAGTAGAAAAATCACCAATTTCACTACAAAGACCATTACGAGAGTTCAGATTTTAAAAACTCGCCAATTTCACTATAAAGACCATTTACAAAAGTTTCAAGTTTAAAAGCTCACCAATTTCACTATAAAGACCATTACAAAAGTTCCAAGTCAAAAAACTCACCAATTTCACTATAAAAACCATAATAAAAGTTCCAAGTGAAAAAAAAACTCACCAATTTCACTAAAAAGACCATAACAAAAGTTCAAAGTGAAAAAACTCACAAATTTCATTCTATAAACAATAACAACAGTTCAAAGTTTAAAAACTCATCAATTTCACTATAAAAACCATAAAAAAAGTTCACAGTCAAAAAATCAGCAATTTCACCATAAAAACAAAAATAGAAGATCTAAGTTTAAAAAACTCACCTATTTCACAATTTCTCTATAAAAAGCAAAATAATAGTTCAATGTTAAAAAGCTCATCGATTTCACTCAAAAACTCATAAAAATGTTCAAAGTTGAAAAACACCCCAATTTCACTATAAAACCATGACAAAAGTTCCAAAACAAAAAATTCATCAATTTAACTATAAAGACCATTTCAATAGTTTCAAGTCAAAATTATCACCAACTTGACTATAAAGACCATAACAAAAGTTGAAAGTGAAAAAACTCACCAATTTCACTATAAAGACCTTTACAGAACATCCAAGTAGTAAAATCACCAATTTCACTACAAAGACCATTACGAGAGTTCCGATTTTAAAAACTCACCAATTTCACTATAAAGACAATTTTTAAAAGTTTCAAGTTAAAAAGCTCACCAATTTCACTATAAAGACCATTACAAAAGTTCCAAGTCAAAAAAATCACCAATTTCACTAAAAAGACCATAACAAAAGTTCAATGTGAAAAAATTCACCAATTTCATTATATAAACGATAACAACTGTTCAAAGTTAAAAGCTCACCAATTTCACTATAAAGACCATTACAAAAGTTCCAAGTCAAAAAACTCACCAATTTCACTATAAAAACCATACTAAAGGTTCCAAGTGAAAAAAAACTCACCAATTTCACTAAAAAGACCATAACAAAAGTTCAAAGTGAAAAAACTCAAAAATTTCATTCTATAAACAATAACAACAGTTCAAAGTTAAAAAACTCATCAATTTCACTATAAAAACCATAACAAAATTTCACAGTAAAAAAATCAGCAATTTCACTATAAAAACAAAAATAGAAGATCTAAGTTAAAAAAACTCGCATATTTCATAATTTCACTATAAAAAGCAAAATAATAGTTCAATGTTAAAAAGCTCATCGATTTCACTCAAAAACTCATAAAAATGTTCAAAGTTGAAAAACTCCCCAATTTCACTATAAAACCATGATAAAAGTTCCAAAAGAAAAAACTGACAAATTTCGCTATAAAGACCATTTCAATAGTTTCAAGTTAAAAATATCACTAATTTGACCATAAAGACCATAACAGAAGTTGAAAGTGAAAAAACTCACCAATTTCACTATAAACACCATTGCAGAACATCAAAGTAGAAAAATCACCAATTTCACTACAAAGACCATTACGAGAGTTCAGATTTTAAAAACTCACCAATTTCACTCTAAAGACCATTTACAAAAGTTTCAATTTTAAAAGCTCACCAATTTCACTATAAAGACCATTACAAAAGTTCCAAGTCAAAAAACTCTCCAATTTCACTATAAAAACCATACTAAAAGTTCCAAGTGAAAAAAAACTCACCAATTTCACTAAAAAGACCATAACAAAAGTTCAAAGTGAAAAAACTCACAAATTTCATTCTATAAACAATAACAACAGTTCAAAGTTAAAAAACTCATTAATTTCACTATAAAAACCATAAAAAAAAATTTCCAAGTCAAAAAATCAGCAATTTCACAATAAAAACAAAAATAAAATATCTAACTTAAAAAAACTCGCCTATTTCACAATTTCACTATAAAAACCAAAATAAATGTTCAATGTTAAAAAGCTCATCGATTTCACTCAAAAACTCTTAAAAAGGCTCAAAGTTGAAAATCTCCCCAATTTCACTATAAAACCATGACAAAAGTTCCTAAACAAAAAACTCACCAATTTCACTATAAAGACCATTTCAATAGTTTCAAGTCAAAATTATCACCAACTTGACTATAAAGACCATAACAAAAGTTGAAAGTGAAAAAAGTCACAATTCTCACTATAAAGACCATTACAGAACATCCAAGTAGAAAAATCACCAATTTCACTACCATTACGAGAGTTCAAATTTTAAAAACTCACTAATTTTACTATAAAGACCATTTAAAAAAGTTTCAAGTTTAAAAGCTCACCAATTTCACTATAAAGACCATTACAAAAGTTCCAAGTCAAAAAACTCACCAATTTCACTATAAAAACCATTATAAAAGTTCTAAGTGAAAAAAAAACTCACCAATTTCACTAAAAGACCATAATTAAAGTTCAAAGTGAAAAAACTCACAAATTTCATTCTATAAACAATAACAACAGTTCAAAGTTAAAAAAATTATCAATTTCACTATAAAAACCATAAAAAAATTTCACAGTCAAAAAATCAGCAATTTCACCATAAAAACAAAAATAGAAGATCTAAGTTAAAAAAACTCACCTATTTCACAATTTTACTATAAAAAGCAAAATAAAAGTTCAATGTTAAAAAGCTCATCGATTTCACTCAAAAACTCATAAAAATGTTCAAAGTTGAAAAACTCCCCAATTTCTCTATAAAACCATGATAAAAGTTCCAAAAGAAAAAACTCACCAATTTCACTATAAAGACCATTTCAATAGTTTCAAGTTAAAAATATCACTAATTTGACTATAAAGACCATAACAGAAGTTGAAAGTGAAAAAACTCACCAATTTCACTATAAACACCATTACAGAACATCCAAGTAGAAAAATCACCAATTTCACTACAAAGACCATTACGAGAGTTCAGATTTTAAAAACTCGCCAATTTCACTATAAAGACCATTTACAAAAGTTTCAAGTTTAAAAGCTCACCAATTTCACTATAAAGACCATTACAAAAGTTCCAAGTCAAAAAACTCACCAATTTCACTATAAAAACCATAATAAAAGTTCCAAGTGAAAAAAAAACTCACCAATTTCACTAAAAAGACCATAACAAAAGTTCAAAGTTAAAAAACTCACAAATTTCATTCTATAAACAATAACAACAGTTCAAAGTTTAAAAACTCATCAATTTCACTATAAAAACTATAAAAAAATTTCACAGTCAAAAAATCAGCAATTTCACCATAAAAACAAAAATAGAAGATCTAAGTTAAAAAAACTCACCTATTTCACAATTTTACTATAAAAAGCAAAATAAAAGTTCAATGTTAAAAAGCTCATCGATTTCACTCAAAAACTCATAAAAATGTTCAAAGTTGAAAAACTCCCCAATTTCTCTATAAAACCATGATAAAAGTTCCAAAAGAAAAAACTCACCAATTTCACTATAAAGACCATTTCAATAGTTTCAAGTTAAAAATATCACTAATTTGACTATAAAGACCATAACAGAAGTTGAAAGTGAAAAAACTCACCAATTTCACTATAAACACCATTACAGAACATCCAAGTAGAAAAATCACCAATTTCACTACAAAGACCATTACGAGAGTTCAGATTTTAAAAACTCGCCAATTTCACTATAAAGACCATTTACAAAAGTTTCAAGTTTAAAAGCTCACCAATTTCACTATAAAGACCATTACAAAAGTTCCAAGTCAAAAAACTCACCAATTTCACTATAAAAACCATAATAAAAGTTCCAAGTGAAAAAAAAACTCACCAATTTCACTAAAAAGACCATAACAAAAGTTCAAAGTGAAAAAACTCACAAATTTCATTCTATAAACAATAACAACAGTTCAAAGTTTAAAAACTCATCAATTTCACTATAAAAACCATAAAAAAAGTTCACAGTCAAAAAATCAGCAATTTCACCATAAAAACAAAAATAGAAGATCTAAGTTTAAAAAACTCACCTATTTCACAATTTCTCTATAAAAAGCAAAATAATAGTTCAATGTTAAAAAGCTCATCGATTTCACTCAAAAACTCATAAAAATGTTCAAAGTTGAAAAACACCCCAATTTCACTATAAAACCATGACAAAAGTTCCAAAACAAAAAATTCATCAATTTAACTATAAAGACCATTTCAATAGTTTCAAGTCAAAATTATCACCAACTTGACTATAAAGACCATAACAAAAGTTGAAAGTGAAAAAACTCACCAATTTCACTATAAAGACCTTTACAGAACATCCAAGTAGTAAAATCACCAATTTCACTACAAAGACCATTACGAGAGTTCCGATTTTAAAAACTCACCAATTTCACTATAAAGACAATTTTTAAAAGTTTCAAGTTAAAAAGCTCACCAATTTCACTATAAAGACCATTACAAAAGTTCCAAGTCAAAAAAATCACCAATTTCACTAAAAAGACCATAACAAAAGTTCAATGTGAAAAAATTCACCAATTTCATTATATAAACGATAACAACTGTTCAAAGTTAAAAGCTCACCAATTTCACTATAAAGACCATTACAAAAGTTCCAAGTCAAAAAACTCACCAATTTCACTATAAAAACCATACTAAAGGTTCCAAGTGAAAAAAAACTCACCAATTTCACTAAAAAGACCATAACAAAAGTTCAAAGTGAAAAAACTCAAAAATTTCATTCTATAAACAATAACAACAGTTCAAAGTTAAAAAACTCATCAATTTCACTATAAAAACCATAACAAAATTTCACAGTAAAAAAATCAGCAATTTCACTATAAAAACAAAAATAGAAGATCTAAGTTAAAAAAACTCGCATATTTCATAATTTCACTATAAAAAGCAAAATAATAGTTCAATGTTAAAAAGCTCATCGATTTCACTCAAAAACTCATAAAAATGTTCAAAGTTGAAAAACTCCCCAATTTCACTATAAAACCATGATAAAAGTTCCAAAAGAAAAAACTGACAAATTTCGCTATAAAGACCATTTCAATAGTTTCAAGTTAAAAATATCACTAATTTGACCATAAAGACCATAACAGAAGTTGAAAGTGAAAAAACTCACCAATTTCACTATAAACACCATTGCAGAACATCAAAGTAGAAAAATCACCAATTTCACTACAAAGACCATTACGAGAGTTCAGATTTTAAAAACTCACCAATTTCACTCTAAAGACCATTTACAAAAGTTTCAATTTTAAAAGCTCACCAATTTCACTATAAAGACCATTACAAAAGTTCCAAGTCAAAAAACTCTCCAATTTCACTATAAAAACCATACTAAAAGTTCCAAGTGAAAAAAAACTCACCAATTTCACTAAAAAGACCATAACAAAAGTTCAAAGTGAAAAAACTCACAAATTTCATTCTATAAACAATAACAACAGTTCAAAGTTAAAAAACTCATTAATTTCACTATAAAAACCATAAAAAAAAATTTCCAAGTCAAAAAATCAGCAATTTCACAATAAAAACAAAAATAAAATATCTAACTTAAAAAAACTCGCCTATTTCACAATTTCACTATAAAAACCAAAATAAATGTTCAATGTTAAAAAGCTCATCGATTTCACTCAAAAACTCTTAAAAAGGCTCAAAGTTGAAAATCTCCCCAATTTCACTATAAAACCATGACAAAAGTTCCTAAACAAAAAACTCACCAATTTCACTATAAAGACCATTTCAATAGTTTCAAGTCAAAATTATCACCAACTTGACTATAAAGACCATAACAAAAGTTGAAAGTGAAAAAAGTCACAATTCTCACTATAAAGACCATTACAGAACATCCAAGTAGAAAAATCACCAATTTCACTACCATTACGAGAGTTCAAATTTTAAAAACTCACTAATTTTACTATAAAGACCATTTAAAAAAGTTTCAAGTTTAAAAGCTCACCAATTTCACTATAAAGACCATTACAAAAGTTCCAAGTCAAAAAACTCACCAATTTCACTATAAAAACCATTATAAAAGTTCTAAGTGAAAAAAAAACTCACCAATTTCACTAAAAGACCATAATTAAAGTTCAAAGTGAAAAAACTCACAAATTTCATTCTATAAACAATAACAACAGTTCAAAGTTAAAAAAATTATCAATTTCACTATAAAAACCATAAAAAAATTTCACAGTCAAAAAATCAGCAATTTCACCATAAAAACAAAAATAGAAGATCTAAGTTAAAAAAACTCACCTATTTCACAATTTTACTATAAAAAGCAAAATAAAAGTTCAATGTTAAAAAGCTCATCGATTTCACTCAAAAACTCATAAAAATGTTCAAAGTTGAAAAACTCCCCAATTTCTCTATAAAACCATGATAAAAGTTCCAAAAGAAAAAACTCACCAATTTCACTATAAAGACCATTTCAATAGTTTCAAGTTAAAAATATCACTAATTTGACTATAAAGACCATAACAGAAGTTGAAAGTGAAAAAACTCACCAATTTCACTATAAACACCATTACAGAACATCCAAGTAGAAAAATCACCAATTTCACTACAAAGACCATTACGAGAGTTCAGATTTTAAAAACTCGCCAATTTCACTATAAAGACCATTTACAAAAGTTTCAAGTTTAAAAGCTCACCAATTTCACTATAAAGACCATTACAAAAGTTCCAAGTCAAAAAACTCACCAATTTCACTATAAAAACCATAATAAAAGTTCCAAGTGAAAAAAAAACTCACCAATTTCACTAAAAAGACCATAACAAAAGTTCAAAGTTAAAAAACTCACAAATTTCATTCTATAAACAATAACAACAGTTCAAAGTTTAAAAACTCATCAATTTCACTATAAAAACTATAAAAAAATTTCACAGTCAAAAAATCAGCAATTTCACCATAAAAACAAAAATAGAAGATCTAAGTTAAAAAAACTCACCTATTTCACAATTTTACTATAAAAAGCAAAATAAAAGTTCAATGTTAAAAAGCTCATCGATTTCACTCAAAAACTCATAAAAATGTTCAAAGTTGAAAAACTCCCCAATTTCTCTATAAAACCATGATAAAAGTTCCAAAAGAAAAAACTCACCAATTTCACTATAAAGACCATTTCAATAGTTTCAAGTTAAAAATATCACTAATTTGACTATAAAGACCATAACAGAAGTTGAAAGTGAAAAAACTCACCAATTTCACTATAAACACCATTACAGAACATCCAAGTAGAAAAATCACCAATTTCACTACAAAGACCATTACGAGAGTTCAGATTTTAAAAACTCGCCAATTTCACTATAAAGACCATTTACAAAAGTTTCAAGTTTAAAAGCTCACCAATTTCACTATAAAGACCATTACAAAAGTTCCAAGTCAAAAAACTCACCAATTTCACTATAAAAACCATAATAAAAGTTCCAAGTGAAAAAAAAACTCACCAATTTCACTAAAAAGACCATAACAAAAGTTCAAAGTGAAAAAACTCACAAATTTCATTCTATAAACAATAACAACAGTTCAAAGTTTAAAAACTCATCAATTTCACTATAAAAACCATAAAAAAAGTTCACAGTCAAAAAATCAGCAATTTCACCATAAAAACAAAAATAGAAGATCTAAGTTTAAAAAACTCACCTATTTCACAATTTCTCTATAAAAAGCAAAATAATAGTTCAATGTTAAAAAGCTCATCGATTTCACTCAAAAACTCATAAAAATGTTCAAAGTTGAAAAACACCCCAATTTCACTA
Organism: Lathyrus sativus; assembly: GCA_963859935.3. Classification (NCBI taxonomy): domain Eukaryota; kingdom Viridiplantae; phylum Streptophyta; class Magnoliopsida; order Fabales; family Fabaceae; genus Lathyrus; species Lathyrus sativus. Next base: position 3,680,823 of record CAWUDS030002219.1, on the reverse strand, counting down.
TAAAACCATGACAAAAGTTCCAAAACAAAAAATTCATCAATTTAACTATAAAGACCATTTCAATAGTTTCAAGTCAAAATTATCACCAACTTGACTATAAAGACCATAACAAAAGTTGAAAGTGAAAAAACTCACCAATTTCACTATAAAGACCTTTACAGAACATCCAAGTAGTAAAATCACCAATTTCACTACAAAGACCATTACGAGAGTTCCGATTTTAAAAACTCACCAATTTCACTATAAAGACAATTTTTAAAAGTTTCAAGTTAAAAAGCTCACCAATTTCACTATAAAGACCATTACAAAAGTTCCAAGTCAAAAAAATCACCAATTTCACTAAAAAGACCATAACAAAAGTTCAATGTGAAAAAATTCACCAATTTCATTATATAAACGATAACAACTGTTCAAAGTTAAAAGCTCACCAATTTCACTATAAAGACCATTACAAAAGTTCCAAGTCAAAAAACTCACCAATTTCACTATAAAAACCATACTAAAGGTTCCAAGTGAAAAAAAACTCACCAATTTCACTAAAAAGACCATAACAAAAGTTCAAAGTGAAAAAACTCAAAAATTTCATTCTATAAACAATAACAACAGTTCAAAGTTAAAAAACTCATCAATTTCACTATAAAAACCATAACAAAATTTCACAGTAAAAAAATCAGCAATTTCACTATAAAAACAAAAATAGAAGATCTAAGTTAAAAAAACTCGCATATTTCATAATTTCACTATAAAAAGCAAAATAATAGTTCAATGTTAAAAAGCTCATCGATTTCACTCAAAAACTCATAAAAATGTTCAAAGTTGAAAAACTCCCCAATTTCACTATAAAACCATGATAAAAGTTCCAAAAGAAAAAACTGACAAATTTCGCTATAAAGACCATTTCAATAGTTTCAAGTTAAAAATATCACTAATTTGACCATAAAGACCATAACAGAAGTTGAAAGTGAAAAAACTCACCAATTTCACTATAAACACCATTGCAGAACATCAAAGTAGAAAAATCACCAATTTCACTACAAAGACCATTACGAGAGTTCAGATTTTAAAAACTCACCAATTTCACTCTAAAGACCATTTACAAAAGTTTCAATTTTAAAAGCTCACCAATTTCACTATAAAGACCATTACAAAAGTTCCAAGTCAAAAAACTCTCCAATTTCACTATAAAAACCATACTAAAAGTTCCAAGTGAAAAAAAACTCACCAATTTCACTAAAAAGACCATAACAAAAGTTCAAAGTGAAAAAACTCACAAATTTCATTCTATAAACAATAACAACAGTTCAAAGTTAAAAAACTCATTAATTTCACTATAAAAACCATAAAAAAAAATTTCCAAGTCAAAAAATCAGCAATTTCACAATAAAAACAAAAATAAAATATCTAACTTAAAAAAACTCGCCTATTTCACAATTTCACTATAAAAACCAAAATAAATGTTCAATGTTAAAAAGCTCATCGATTTCACTCAAAAACTCTTAAAAAGGCTCAAAGTTGAAAATCTCCCCAATTTCACTATAAAACCATGACAAAAGTTCCTAAACAAAAAACTCACCAATTTCACTATAAAGACCATTTCAATAGTTTCAAGTCAAAATTATCACCAACTTGACTATAAAGACCATAACAAAAGTTGAAAGTGAAAAAAGTCACAATTCTCACTATAAAGACCATTACAGAACATCCAAGTAGAAAAATCACCAATTTCACTACCATTACGAGAGTTCAAATTTTAAAAACTCACTAATTTTACTATAAAGACCATTTAAAAAAGTTTCAAGTTTAAAAGCTCACCAATTTCACTATAAAGACCATTACAAAAGTTCCAAGTCAAAAAACTCACCAATTTCACTATAAAAACCATTATAAAAGTTCTAAGTGAAAAAAAAACTCACCAATTTCACTAAAAGACCATAATTAAAGTTCAAAGTGAAAAAACTCACAAATTTCATTCTATAAACAATAACAACAGTTCAAAGTTAAAAAAATTATCAATTTCACTATAAAAACCATAAAAAAATTTCACAGTCAAAAAATCAGCAATTTCACCATAAAAACAAAAATAGAAGATCTAAGTTAAAAAAACTCACCTATTTCACAATTTTACTATAAAAAGCAAAATAAAAGTTCAATGTTAAAAAGCTCATCGATTTCACTCAAAAACTCATAAAAATGTTCAAAGTTGAAAAACTCCCCAATTTCTCTATAAAACCATGATAAAAGTTCCAAAAGAAAAAACTCACCAATTTCACTATAAAGACCATTTCAATAGTTTCAAGTTAAAAATATCACTAATTTGACTATAAAGACCATAACAGAAGTTGAAAGTGAAAAAACTCACCAATTTCACTATAAACACCATTACAGAACATCCAAGTAGAAAAATCACCAATTTCACTACAAAGACCATTACGAGAGTTCAGATTTTAAAAACTCGCCAATTTCACTATAAAGACCATTTACAAAAGTTTCAAGTTTAAAAGCTCACCAATTTCACTATAAAGACCATTACAAAAGTTCCAAGTCAAAAAACTCACCAATTTCACTATAAAAACCATAATAAAAGTTCCAAGTGAAAAAAAAACTCACCAATTTCACTAAAAAGACCATAACAAAAGTTCAAAGTTAAAAAACTCACAAATTTCATTCTATAAACAATAACAACAGTTCAAAGTTTAAAAACTCATCAATTTCACTATAAAAACCATAAAAAAATTTCACAGTCAAAAAATCAGCAATTTCACCATAAAAACAAAAATAGAAGATCTAAGTTAAAAAAACTCACCTATTTCACAATTTTACTATAAAAAGCAAAATAAAAGTTCAATGTTAAAAAGCTCATCGATTTCACTCAAAAACTCATAAAAATGTTCAAAGTTGAAAAACTCCCCAATTTCTCTATAAAACCATGATAAAAGTTCCAAAAGAAAAAACTCACCAATTTCACTATAAAGACCATTTCAATAGTTTCAAGTTAAAAATATCACTAATTTGACTATAAAGACCATAACAGAAGTTGAAAGTGAAAAAACTCACCAATTTCACTATAAACACCATTACAGAACATCCAAGTAGAAAAATCACCAATTTCACTACAAAGACCATTACGAGAGTTCAGATTTTAAAAACTCGCCAATTTCACTATAAAGACCATTTACAAAAGTTTCAAGTTTAAAAGCTCACCAATTTCACTATAAAGACCATTACAAAAGTTCCAAGTCAAAAAACTCACCAATTTCACTATAAAAACCATAATAAAAGTTCCAAGTGAAAAAAAAACTCACCAATTTCACTAAAAAGACCATAACAAAAGTTCAAAGTTAAAAAACTCACAAATTTCATTCTATAAAAAATAACAACAGTTCAAAGTTTAAAAACTCATCAATTTCACTATAAAAACCATAAAAAAATTTCACAGTCAAAAAATCAGCAATTTCACCATAAAAACAAAAATAGAAGATCTAAGTTAAAAAAACTCACCTATTTCACAATTTTACTATAAAAAGCAAAATAAAAGTTCAATGTTAAAAAGCTCATCGATTTCACTCAAAAACTCATAAAAATGTTCAAAGTTGAAAAACTCCCCAATTTCTCTATAAAACCATGATAAAAGTTCCAAAAGAAAAAACTCACCAATTTCACTATAAAGACCATTTCAATAGTTTCAAGTTAAAAATATCACTAATTTGACTATAAAGACCATAACAGAAGTTGAAAGTGAAAAAACTCACCAATTTCACTATAAACACCATTACAGAACATCCAAGTAGAAAAATCACCAATTTCACTACAAAGACCATTACGAGAGTTCAGATTTTAAAAACTCGCCAATTTCACTATAAAGACCATTTACAAAAGTTTCAAGTTTAAAAGCTCACCAATTTCACTATAAAGACCATTACAAAAGTTCCAAGTCAAAAAACTCACCAATTTCACTATAAAAACCATAATAAAAGTTCCAAGTGAAAAAAAAACTCACCAATTTCACTAAAAAGACCATAACAAAAGTTCAAAGTGAAAAAACTCACAAATTTCATTCTATAAACAATAACAACAGTTCAAAGTTTAAAAACTCATCAATTTCACTATAAAAACCATAAAAAAAGTTCACAGTCAAAAAATCAGCAATTTCACCATAAAAACAAAAATAGAAGATCTAAGTTTAAAAAACTCACCTATTTCACAATTTCTCTATAAAAAGCAAAATAATAGTTCAATGTTAAAAAGCTCATCGATTTCACTCAAAAACTCATAAAAATGTTCAAAGTTGAAAAACACCCCAATTTCACTATAAAACCATGACAAAAGTTCCAAAACAAAAAATTCATCAATTTAACTATAAAGACCATTTCAATAGTTTCAAGTCAAAATTATCACCAACTTGACTATAAAGACCATAACAAAAGTTGAAAGTGAAAAAACTCACCAATTTCACTATAAAGACCTTTACAGAACATCCAAGTAGTAAAATCACCAATTTCACTACAAAGACCATTACGAGAGTTCCGATTTTAAAAACTCACCAATTTCATTATAAAGACAATTTTTAAAAGTTTCAAGTTAAAAAGCTCACCAATTTCACTATAAAGACCATTACAAAAGTTCCAAGTCAAAAAAATCACCAATTTCACTAAAAAGACCATAACAAAAGTTCAATGTGAAAAAATTCACCAATTTCATTATATAAACGATAACAACTGTTCAAAGTTAAAAGCTCACCAATTTCACTATAAAGACCATTACAAAAGTTCCAAGTCAAAAAACTCACCAATTTCACTATAAAAACCATACTAAAGGTTCCAAGTGAAAAAAAACTCACCAATTTCACTAAAAAGACCATAACAAAAGTTCAAAGTGAAAAAACTCAAAAATTTCATTCTATAAACAATAACAACAGTTCAAAGTTAAAAAACTCATCAATTTCACTATAAAAACCATAACAAAATTTCACAGTAAAAAAATCAGCAATTTCACTATAAAAACAAAAATAGAAGATCTAAGTTAAAAAAACTCGCATATTTCATAATTTCACTATAAAAAGCAAAATAATAGTTCAATGTTAAAAAGCTCATCGATTTCACTCAAAAACTCATAAAAATGTTCAAAGTTGAAAAACTCCCCAATTTCACTATAAAACCATGATAAAAGTTCCAAAAGAAAAAACTGACAAATTTCGCTATAAAGACCATTTCAATAGTTTCAAGTTAAAAATATCACTAATTTGACCATAAAGACCATAACAGAAGTTGAAAGTGAAAAAACTCACCAATTTCACTATAAACACCATTGCAGAACATCAAAGTAGAAAAATCACCAATTTCACTACAAAGACCATTACGAGAGTTCAGATTTTAAAAACTCACCAATTTCACTCTAAAGACCATTTACAAAAGTTTGAATTTTAAAAGCTCACCAATTTCACTATAAAGACCATTACAAAAGTTCCAAGTCAAAAAACTCTCCAATTTCACTATAAAAACCATACTAAAAGTTCCAAGTGAAAAAAAACTCACCAATTTCACTAAAAAGACCATAACAAAAGTTCAAAGTGAAAAAACTCACAAATTTCATTCTATAAACAATAACAACAGTTCAAAGTTAAAAAAACTCATTAATTTCACTATAAAAACCATAAAAAAAATTTCCAAGTCAAAAAATCAGCAATTTCACAATAAAAACAAAAATAAAATATCTAACTTAAAAAAACTCGCCTATTTCACAATTTCACTATAAAAACCAAAATAAATGTTCAATGTTAAAAAGCTCATCGATTTCACTCAAAAACTCTTAAAAAGGCTCAAAGTTGAAAATCTCCCCAATTTCACTATAAAACCATGACAAAAGTTCCTAAACAAAAAACTCACCAATTTCACTATAAAGACCATTTCAATAGTTTCAAGTCAAAATTATCACCAACTTGACTATAAAGACCATAACAAAAGTTGAAAGTGAAAAAAGTCACAATTCTCACTATAAAGACCATTACAGAACATCCAAGTAGAAAAATCACCAATTTCACTACCATTACGAGAGTTCAAATTTTAAAAACTCACTAATTTCACTATAAAGACCATTTAAAAAAGTTTCAAGTTTAAAAGCTCACCAATTTCACTATAAAGACCATTACAAAAGTTCCAAGTCAAAAAACTCACCAATTTCACTATAAAAACCATTATAAAAGTTCTAAGTGAAAAAAAAACTCACCAATTTCACTAAAAGACCATAATTAAAGTTCAAAGTGAAAAAACTCACAAATTTCATTCTATAAACAATAACAACAGTTCAAAGTTAAAAAAATTATCAATTTCACTATAAAAACCATAAAAAAATTTCACAGTCAAAAAATCAGCAATTTCACCATAAAAACAAAAATAGAAGATCTAAGTTAAAAAAACTCCCCTATTTCACAATTTTACTATAAAAAGCAAAATAAAAGTTCAATGTTAAAAAGCTCATCGATTTCACTCAAAAACTCATAAAAATGTTCAAAGTTGAAAAACTCCCCAATTTCTCTATAAAACCATGATAAAAGTTCCAAAAGAAAAAACTCACCAATTTCACTATAAAGACCATTTCAATAGTTTCAAGTTAAAAATATCACTAATTTGACTATAAAGACCATAACAGAAGTTGAAAGTGAAAAAACTCACCAATTTCACTATAAACACCATTACAGAACATCCAAGTAGAAAAATCACCAATTTCACTACAAAGACCATTACGAGAGTTCAGATTTTAAAAACTCGCCAATTTCACTATAAAGACCATTTACAAAAGTTTCAAGTTTAAAAGCTCACCAATTTCACTATAAAGACCATTACAAAAGTTCCAAGTCAAAAAACTCACCAATTTCACTATAAAAACCATAATAAAAGTTCCAAGTGAAAAAAAAACTCACCAATTTCACTAAAAAGACCATAACAAAAGTTCAAAGTTAAAAAACTCACAAATTTCATTCTATAAACAATAACAACAGTTCAAAGTTTAAAAACTCATCAATTTTACTATAAAAAACATAAAAAAATTTCACAGTAAAAAAATCAGCAATTTCACCATAAAAACGGAAATAGAAGATCTAAGTTAAAAAAACTCACCTATTTCACAATTTTACTATAAAAAGCAAAATAAAAGTTCAATGTTAAAAAGCTCATCGATTTCACTCAAAAACTCATAAAAATGTTCAAAGTTGAAAAACTCCCCAATTTCTCTATAAAACCATGATAAAAGTTCCAAAAGAAAAAACTCACCAATTTCACTATAAAGACCATTTCAATAGTTTCAAGTTAAAAATATCACTAATTTGACTATAAAGACCATAACAGAAGTTGAAAGTGAAAAAACTCACCAATTTCACTATAAACACCATTACAGAACATCCAAGTAGAAAAATCACCAATTTCACTACAAAGACCATTACGAGAGTTCAGATTTTAAAAACTCGCCAATTTCACTATAAAGACCATTTACAAAAGTTTCAAGTTTAAAAGCTCACCAATTTCACTATAAAGACCATTACAAAAGTTCCAAGTCAAAAAACTCACCAATTTCACTATAAAAACCATAATAAAAGTTCCAAGTGAAAAAAAAACTCACCAATTTCACTAAAAAGACCATAACAAAAGTTCAAAGTGAAAAAACTCACAAATTTCATTCTATAAACAATAACAACAGTTCAAAGTTTAAAAACTCATCAATTTCAGTATAAAAACCATAAAAAAAAGTTCACAGTAAAAAAATCAGCAATTTCACCATAAAAACAAAAATAGAAGATCTAAGTTTAAAAAAATCACCTATTTCACAATTTCTCTATAAAAAGCAAAATAATAGTTCAATGTTAAAAAGCTCATCGATTTCACTCAAAAACTCATAAAAATGTTCAAAGTTGAAAAACACCCCAATTTCACTATAAAACCATGACAAAAGTTCCAAAACAAAAAACTCATCAATTTAACTATAAAGACCATTTCAATAGTTTCAAGTCAAAATTATCACCAACTTGACTATAAAGACCATAACAAAAGTTGAAAGTGAAAAAACTCACCAATTTCACTATAAAGACCTTTACAGAACATCCAAGTAGTAAAATCACCAATTTCACTACAAAGACCATTACGAGAGTTCCGATTTTAAAAACTCACCAATTTCACTATAAAGACAATTTTTAAAAGTTTCAAGTTAAAAAGCTCACCAATTTCACTATAAAGACCATTACAAAAGTTCCAAGTCAAAAAAATCACCAATTTCACTAAAAAGACCATAACAAAAGTTCAATGTGAAAAAATTCACCAATTTCATTATATAAACGATAACAACTGTTCAAAGTTAAAAGCTCACCAATTTCACTATAAAGACCATTACAAAAGTTCCAAGTCAAAAAACTCACCAATTTCACTATAAAAACCATACTAAAGGTTCCAAGTGAAAAAAAACTCACCAATTTCACTAAAAAGACCATAACAAAAGTTCAAAGTGTAAAAACTCAAAAATTTCATTCTATAAACAATAACAACAGTTCAAAGTTAAAAAACTCATCAATTTCACTATAAAAACCATAACAAAATTTCACAGTAAAAAAATCAGCAATTTCACTATAAAAACAAAAATAGAAGATCTAAGTTAAAAAAACTCGCATATTTCATAATTTCAATATAAAAAGCAAAATAAAAGTTCAATGTTAAAAAGCTCATCGATTTCACTCAAAAACTCATAAAAATGTTCAAAGTTGAAAAACTCCCCAATTTCACTATAAAACCATGATAAAAGTTCCAAAAGAAAAAACTGACAAATTTCGCTATAAAGACCATTTCAATAGTTTCAAGTTAAAAATATCACTAATTTGACCATAAAGACCATAACATAAGTTGAAAGTGAAAAAACTCACCAATTTCACTATAAACACCATTGCAGAACATCAAAGTAGAAAAATCACCAATTTCACTACAAAGACCATTACGAGAGTTCAGATTTTAAAAACTCACCAATTTCACTCTAAAGACCATTTACAAAAGTTTCAATTTTAAAAGCTCACCAATTTCACTATAAAGACCATTACAAAAGTTCCAAGTCAAAAAACTCTCCAATTTCACTATAAAAACCATACTAAAAGTTCCAAGTGAAAAAAAACTCACCAATTTCACTAAAAAGACCATAACAAAAGTTCAAAGTGAAAAAACTCACAAATTTCATTCTATAAACAATAACAACAGTTCAAAGTTAAAAAACTCATTAATTTCACTATAAAAACCATAAAAAAAATTTCCAAGTCAAAAAATCAGCAATTTCACAATAAAAACAAAAATAAAATATCTAACTTAAAAAAACTCGCCTATTTCACAATTTCACTATTAAAACCGAAATAAATGTTCAATGTTAAAAAGATCATCGATTTCAATCAAAAACTCTTAGAAAGGCTCAAAGTTGAAAATCTCCCCAATTTCACTATAAAACCATGACAAAAGTTCCTAAACCAAAAACTCACCAATTTCACTATAAAGACCATTTCAATAGTTTCAAGTCAAAATTATCACCAACTTGACTATAAAGACCATAACAAAAGTTGAAAGTGAAAAAAGTCACAATTTTCACTATAAAGACCATTACAGAACATCCAAGTAGAAAAATCACCAATTTCACTACCATTACGAGAGTTCAAATTTTAAAAACTCACTAATTTCACTATAAAGACCATTTAAAAAAGTTTCAAGTTTAAAAGCTCACCAATTTCACTATAAAGACCATTACAAAAGTTCCAAGTCAAAAAAACTCACCAATTTCACTATAAAAACCATTATAAAAGTTCTAAGTGAAAAAAAAACTCACCAATTTCACTAAAAGACCATAATTAAAGTTCAAAGTGAAAAAAACTCACAAATTTCATTCTATAAACAATAACAACAGTTCAAAGTTAAAAAAATTATCAATTTCACTATAAAAACCATAAAAAAATTTCACAGTCAAAAAATCAGCAATTTCACCATAAAAACAAAAATAGAAGATCTAAGTTAAAAAAACTCACCTATTTCACAATTTTACTATAAAAAGCAAAATAAAAGTTCAATGTTAAAAAGCTCATCGATTTCACTCAAAAACTCATAAAAATGTTCAAAGTTGAAAAACTCCCCAATTTCTCTATAAAACCATGATAAAAGTTCCAAAAGAAAAAACTCACCAATTTCACTATAAAGACCATTTCAATAGTTTCAAGTTAAAAATATCACTAATTTGACTATAAAGACCATAACAGAAGTTGAAAGTGAAAAAACTCACCAATTTCACTATAAACACCATTACAGAACATCCAAGTAGAAAAATCACCAATTTCACTACAAAGACCATTACGAGAGTTCAGATTTTAAAAACTCGCCAATTTCACTATAAAGACCATTTACAAAAGTTTCAAGTTTAAAAGCTCACCAATTTCACTATAAAGACCATTACAAAAGTTCCAAGTCAAAAAACTCACCAATTTCACTATAAAAACCATAATAAAAGTTCCAAGTGAAAAAAAAACTCACCAATTTCACTAAAAAGAACATAACAAAAGTTCAAAGTTAAAAAACTCACAAATTTCATTCTATAAACAATAACAACAGTTCAAAGTTTAAAAACTCATCAATTTCACTATAAAAACCATAAAAAAAGTTCACAGTCAAAAAATCAGCAATTTCACCATAAAAACAAAAATAGAAGATCTAAGTTTAAAAAACTCACCTATTTCACAATTTCTCTATAAAAAGCAAAATAATAATTCAATGTTAAAAAGCTCATCGATTTCACTCAAAAACTCATAAAAATGTTTAAAGTTGAAAAACTCCCCAATTTCACTATAAAACCATGATAAAAGTTCCAAAAGAAAAAACTGACCAATTTCGATATAAAGACCATTTCAATAGTTTCAAGTTTAAAATATCACTAATTTGACCATAAAGACCATAACAGAAGTTGAAAGTGAAAAAACTCACCAATTTCACTATAAACACCATTACAGAGCATCCAAGTAGAAAAATCACCAATTTCACTACAAAGACCATTACGAGAGTTCCGATTTTAAAAACTCACCAATTTCACTATAAAGACCATTTACAAAAGTTTCAATTTTAAAAGCTCACCAATTTCACTATAAAGACCATTACAAAAGTTCCAAGTCAAAAAACTCACCAATTTCACTATAAAAACCATACTAAAAGTTCCAAGTGAAAAAAAACTCACTAATTTCACTAAAAAGACCATAACAAAAGTTCAAAGTGAAAAAACTCACAAATTTCATTCTATAAACAATAACAACAGTTCAAAGTTAAAAAAACTCATTAATTTCACTATAAAAACCATAAAAAAAATTTCCAAGTCAAAATAGCAGCAATTTCACAATAAAAACAAAAATAAAATATCTAACTTAAAAAAACACGCCTATTTCACAATTTCACTATAAAAACCAAAATAAATGTTGAATGTTAAAAAGCTCATCAATTTCACTCAAAAACTCTTAAAAATGTTCAAAGTTGAAAAACACCCCAATTTCACTATAAAACCATGACAAAAGTTCCTAAACAAAAAACTCACCAATTTCACTATAAAGACCATTTCAATAGTTTCAAGTCAAAATTATCACCAACTTGACTATAAAGACCATAACAAAAGTTGAAAGTGAAAAAACTCACAATTTTCACTATAAAGACCATTACAGAACATCCAAGTAGAAAAATCACCAATTTCACTACCATTACGAGAGTTCAAATTTTAAAAACTCACTAATTTCACTATAAAGACCATTTAAAAAAGTTTCAAGTTTAAAAGCTCACCAATTTCACTATAAAGACCATTACAAAAGTTCCAAGTCAAAAAACTCACCAATTTCACTATAAAAACCATTATAAAAGTTCCAAGTGAAAAAAAAAAACTCACCAATTTCACTAAAAGACCATAATAAAAGTTCAAAGTGAAAAAACTCACAAATTTTATTTTATAAACAATAACAACAGTTCAAAGTTAAAAAAACTTAACAATTTCACTATAAAAACCATAAAAAAATTTCACAGTCAAAAAATCAGCAATTTCACCATAAAAACAAAAATAGAAGATCTAAGTTAAAAAAACTCACCTATTTCACAATTTTACTATAAAAAGCAAAATAAAAGTTCAATGTTAAAAAGCTCATCGATTTCACTCAAAAACTCATAAAAATGTTCAAAGTTGAAAAACTCCCCAATTTCTCTATAAAACCATGATAAAAGTTCCAAAAGAAAAAACTCACCAATTTCACTATAGAGACCATTTCAATAGTTTCAAGTTAAAAATATCACTAATTTGACTATAAAGACCATAACAGAAGTTGAAAGTGAAAAAACTCACCAATTTCACTATAAACACCATTACAGAACATCCAAGTAGAAAAATCACCAATTTCACTACAAAGACCATTACGAGAGTTCAGATTTTAAAAACTCGCCAATTTCACTATAAAGACCATTTACAAAAGTTTCAAGTTTAAAAGCTCACCAATTTCACTATAAAGACCATTACAAAAGTTCCAAGTCAAAAAACTCACCAATTTCACTATAAAAACCATAATAAAAGTTCCAAGTGAAAAAAAAACTCACCAATTTCACTAAAAAGAACATAACAAAAGTTCAAAGTTAAAAAACTCACAAATTTCATTCTATAAACAATAACAACAGTTCAAAGTTTAAAAACTCATCAATTTCACTATAAAAACCATAAAAAAAGTTCACAGTCAAAAAATCAGCAATTTCACCATAAAAACAAAAATAGAAGATCTAAGTTTAAAAAACTCACCTATTTCACAATTTCTCTATAAAAAGCAAAATAATAATTCAATGTTAAAAAGCTCATCGATTTCACTCAAAAACTCATAAAAATGTTTAAAGTTGAAAAACTCCCCAATTTCACTATAAAACCATGATAAAAGTTCCAAAAGAAAAAACTGACCAATTTCGATATAAAGACCATTTCAATAGTTTCAAGTTTAAAATATCACTAATTTGACCATAAAGACCATAACAGAAGTTGAAAGTGAAAAAACTCACCAATTTCACTATAAACACCATTACAGAGCATCCAAGTAGAAAAATCACCAATTTCACTACAAAGACCATTACGAGAGTTCCGATTTTAAAAACTCACCAATTTCACTATAAAGACCATTTACAAAAGTTTCAATTTTAAAAGCTCACCAATTTCACTATAAAGACCATTACAAAAGTTCCAAGTCAAAAAACTCACCAATTTCACTATAAAAACCATACTAAAAGTTCCAAGTGAAAAAAAACTCACTAATTTCACTAAAAAGACCATAACAAAAGTTCAAAGTGAAAAAACTCACAAATTTCATTCTATAAACAATAACAACAGTTCAAAGTTAAAAAAACTCATTAATTTCACTATAAAAACCATAAAAAAAATTTCCAAGTCAAAATAGCAGCAATTTCACAATAAAAACAAAAATAAAATATCTAACTTAAAAAAACACGCCTATTTCACAATTTCACTATAAAAACCAAAATAAATGTTGAATGTTAAAAAGCTCATCAATTTCACTCAAAAACTCTTAAAAATGTTCAAAGTTGAAAAACACCCCAATTTCACTATAAAACCATGACAAAAGTTCCTAAACAAAAAACTCACCAATTTCACTATAAAGACCATTTCAATAGTTTCAAGTCAAAATTATCACCAACTTGACTATAAAGACCATAACAAAAGTTGAAAGTGAAAAAACTCACAATTTTCACTATAAAGACCATTACAGAACATCCAAGTAGAAAAATCACCAATTTCACTACCATTACGAGAGTTCAAATTTTAAAAACTCACTAATTTCACTATAAAGACCATTTAAAAAAGTTTCAAGTTTAAAAGCTCACCAATTTCACTATAAAGACCATTACAAAAGTTCCAAGTCAAAAAACTCACCAATTTCACTATAAAAACCATTATAAAAGTTCCAAGTGAAAAAAAAAACTCACCAATTTCACTAAAAGACCATAATAAAAGTTCAAAGTGAAAAAACTCACAAATTTTATTTTATAAACAATAACAACAGTTCAAAGTTAAAAAAACTTAACAATTTCACTATAAAAACCATAAAAAAATTTCACAGTCAAAAAATAAGCAATTTCACCGTAAAAACAAAAACAGAAGATCTAAGTTAAAAAAACTCACCTATTTCACAATTTTACTATAAAAAGCAAAATAAAAGTTCAATGTTAAAAAGCTCATCGATTTCACTCAAAAACTCATAAAAATGTTCAAAGTTGAAAAACTCCCCAATTTCTCTATAAAACCATGATAAAAGTTCCAAAAGAAAAAACTCACCAATTTCACTATAAAGACCATTTCAATAGTTTCAAGTTAAAAATATCACTAATTTGACTATAAAGACCATAACAGAAGTTGAAAGTGAAAAAACTCACCAATTTCACTAAAAACACCATTACAGAACATCCAAGTAGAAAAATCACCAATTTCACTACAAAGACCATTACGAGAGTTCAGATTTTAAAAACTCGCCAATTTCACTATAAAGACCATTTACAAAAGTTTCAAGTTTAAAAGCTCACCAATTTCACTATAAAGACCATTACAAAAGTTCCAAGTCAAAAAACTCACCAATTTCACTATAAAAACCATAATAAAAGTTCCAAGTGAAAAAAAAACTCACCAATTTCACTAAAAAGAACATAACAAAAGTTCAAAGTTAAAAAACTCACAAATTTCATTCTATAAACAATAACAACAGTTCAAAGTTTAAAAACTCATCAATTTCACTATAAAAACCATAAAAAAAGTTCACAGTCAAAAAATCAGCAATTTCACCATAAAAACAAAAATAGAAGATCTAAGTTTAAAAAACTCACCTATTTCACAATTTCTCTATAAAAAGCAAAATAATAATTCAATGTTAAAAAGCTCATCGATTTCACTCAAAAACTCATAAAAATGTTTAAAGTTGAAAAACTCCCCAATTTCACTATAAAACCATGATAAAAGTTCCAAAAGAAAAAACTGACCAATTTCGATATAAAGACCATTTCAATAGTTTCAAGTTTAAAATATCACTAATTTGACCATAAAGACCATAACAGAAGTTGAAAGTGAAAAAACTCACCAATTTCACTATAAACACCATTACAGAGCATCCAAGTAGAAAAATCACCAATTTCACTACAAAGACCATTACGAGAGTTCCGATTTTAAAAACTCACCAATTTCACTATAAAGACCATTTACAAAAGTTTCAATTTTAAAAGCTCACCAATTTCACTATAAAGACCATTACAAAAGTTCCAAGTCAAAAAACTCACCAATTTCACTATAAAAACCATACTAAAAGTTCCAAGTGAAAAAAAACTCACTAATTTCACTAAAAAGACCATAACAAAAGTTCAAAGTGAAAAAACTCACAAATTTCATTCTATAAACAATAACAACAGTTCAAAGTTAAAAAAACTCATTAATTTCACTATAAAAACCATAAAAAAAATTTCCAAGTCAAAATAGCAGCAATTTCACAATAAAAACAAAAATAAAATATCTAACTTAAAAAAACACGCCTATTTCACAATTTCACTATAAAAACCAAAATAAATGTTGAATGTTAAAAAGCTCATCAATTTCACTCAAAAACTCTTAAAAATGTTCAAAGTTGAAAAACACCCCAATTTCACTATAAAACCATGACAAAAGTTCCTAAACAAAAAACTCACCAATTTCACTATAAAGACCATTTCAATAGTTTCAAGTCAAAATTATCACCAACTTGACTATAAAGACCATAACAAAAGTTGAAAGTGAAAAAACTCACAATTTTCACTATAAAGACCATTACAGAACATCCAAGTAGAAAAATCACCAATTTCACTACCATTACGAGAGTTCAAATTTTAAAAACTCACTAATTTCACTATAAAGACCATTTAAAAAAGTTTCAAGTTTAAAAGCTCACCAATTTCACTATAAAGACCATTACAAAAGTTCCAAGTCAAAAAACTCACCAATTTCACTATAAAAACCATTATAAAAGTTCCAAGTGAAAAAAAAAACTCACCAATTTCACTAAAAGACCATAATAAAAGTTCAAAGTGAAAAAACTCACAAATTTTATTTTATAAACAATAACAACAGTTCAAAGTTAAAAAAACTTAACAATTTCACTATAAAAACCATAAAAAAATTTCACAGTCAAAAAATAAGCAATTTCACCGTAAAAACAAAAATAGAAGATCTAAGTTAAAAAAACTCACCTATTTCACAATTTTACTATAAAAAGCAAAATAAAAGTTCAATGTTAAAAAGCTCATCGATTTCACTCAAAAACTCATAAAAATGTTCAAAGTTGAAAAACTCCCCAATTTCTCTATAAAACCATGATAAAAGTTCCAAAAGAAAAAACTCACCAATTTCACTATAAAGACCATTTCAATAGTTTCAAGTTAAAAATATCACTAATTTGACTATAAAGACCATAACAGAAGTTGAAAGTGAAAAAACTCACCAATTTCACTATAAACACCATTACAGAACATCCAAGTAGAAAAATCACCAATTTCACTACAAAGACCATTACGAGAGTTCAGATTTTAAAAACTCGCCAATTTCACTATAAAGACCATTTACAAAAGTTTCAAGTTTAAAAGATCACCAATTTCACTATAAAGACCATTACAAAAGTTCCAAGTCAAAAAACTCACCAATTTCACTATAAAAACCATAATAAAAGTTCCAAGTGAAAAAAAAACTCACCAATTTCACTAAAAAGAACATAACAAAAGTTCAAAGTTAAAAAACTCACAAATTTCATTCTATAAACAATAACAACAGTTCAAAGTTTAAAAACTCATCAATTTCACTATAAAAACCATAAAAAAAGTTCACAGTCAAAAAATCAGCAATTTCACCATAAAAACAAAAATAGAAGATCTAAGTTTAAAAAACTCACCTATTTCACAATTTCTCTATAAAACGCAAAATAATAATTCAATGTTAAAAAGCTCATCGATTTCACTCAAAAACTCATAAAAATGTTTAAAGTTGAAAAACTCCCCAATTTCACTATAAAACCATGATAAAAGTTCCAAAAGAAAAAACTGACCAATTTCGATATAAAGACCATTTCAATAGTTTCAAGTTTAAAATATCACTAATTTGACCATAAAGACCATAACAGAAGTTGAAAGTGAAAAAACTCACCAATTTCACTATAAACACCATTACAGAGCATCCAAGTAGAAAAATCACCAATTTCACTACAAAGACCATTACGAGAGTTCCGATTTTAAAAACTCACCAATTTCACTATAAAGACCATTTACAAAAGTTTCAATTTTAAAAGCTCACCAATTTCACTATAAAGACCATTACAAAAGTTCCAAGTCAAAAAACTCACCAATTTCACTATAAAAACCATACTAAAAGTTCCAAGTGAAAAAAAACTCACTAATTTCACTAAAAAGACCATAACAAAAGTTCAAAGTGAAAAAACACACAAATTTCATTCTATAAACAATAACAACAGTTCAAAGTTAAAAAAACTCATTAATTTCACTATAAAAACCATAAAAAAAATTTCCAAGTCAAAATAGCAGCAATTTCACAATAAAAACAAAAATAAAATATCTAACTTAAAAAAACTCACCAATTTCACTATAAAGACCTTTACAGAACATCCAAGTAGTAAAATCACCAATTTCACTACAAAGACCATTACGAGAGTTCCGATTTTAAAAACTCACCAATTTCACTATAAAGACAATTTTTAAAAGTTTCAAGTTAAAAAGCTCACCAATTTCACTATAAAGACCATTACAAAAGTTCCAAGTCAAAAAAATCACCAATTTCACTAAAAAGACCATAACAAAAGTTCAATGTGAAAAAATTCACCAATTTCATTATATAAACGATAACAACTGTTCAAAGTTAAAAGCTCACCAATTTCACTATAAAGACCATTACAAAAGTTCCAAGTCAAAAAACT
The DNA here is from genome assembly GCA_963859935.3 of Lathyrus sativus. Lineage (NCBI taxonomy): Eukaryota > Viridiplantae > Streptophyta > Magnoliopsida > Fabales > Fabaceae > Lathyrus > Lathyrus sativus. The sequence goes on along the minus strand of CAWUDS030002219.1, from coordinate 3,662,816 downwards.
CACCAATTTCACTATAAAAACCATTATAAAAGATCCAAGTGAAAAAAAAAACTCACCAATTTCACTAAAAGACCATAATAAAAGTTCAAAGTGAAAAAACTCACAAATTTTATTTTATAAACAATAACAACAGTTCAAAGTTAAAAAAACTTAACAATTTCACTATAAAAACCATAAAAAAATTTCACAGTCAAAAAATAAGCAATTTCACCGTAAAAACAAAAATAGAAGATCTAAGTTAAAAAAACTCACCTATTTCACAATTTTACTATAAAAAGCAAAATAAAAGTTCAATGTTAAAAAGCTCATCGATTTCACTCAAAAACTCATAAAAATGTTCAAAGTTGAAAAACTCCCCAATTTCTCTATAAAACCATGATAAAAGTTCCAAAAGAAAAAACTCACCAATTTCACTATAAAGACCATTTCAATAGTTTCAAGTTAAAAATATCACTAATTTGACTATAAAGACCATAACAGAAGTTGAAAGTGAAAAAACTCACCAATTTCACTATAAACACCATTACAGAACATCCAAGTAGAAAAATCACCAATTTCACTACAAAGACCATTACGAGAGTTCAGATTTTAAAAACTCGCCAATTTCACTATAAAGACCATTTACAAAAGTTTCAAGTTTAAAAGATCACCAATTTCACTATAAAGACCATTACAAAAGTTCCAAGTCAAAAAACTCACCAATTTCACTATAAAAACCATAATAAAAGTTCCAAGTGAAAAAAAAACTCACCAATTTCACTAAAAAGAACATAACAAAAGTTCAAAGTTAAAAAACTCACAAATTTCATTCTATAAACAATAACAACAGTTCAAAGTTTAAAAACTCATCAATTTCACTATAAAAACCATAAAAAAAGTTCACAGTCAAAAAATCAGCAATTTCACCATAAAAACAAAAATAGAAGATCTAAGTTTAAAAAACTCACCTATTTCACAATTTCTCTATAAAACGCAAAATAATAATTCAATGTTAAAAAGCTCATCGATTTCACTCAAAAACTCATAAAAATGTTTAAAGTTGAAAAACTCCCCAATTTCACTATAAAACCATGATAAAAGTTCCAAAAGAAAAAACTGACCAATTTCGATATAAAGACCATTTCAATAGTTTCAAGTTTAAAATATCACTAATTTGACCATAAAGACCATAACAGAAGTTGAAAGTGAAAAAACTCACCAATTTCACTATAAACACCATTACAGAGCATCCAAGTAGAAAAATCACCAATTTCACTACAAAGACCATTACGAGAGTTCCGATTTTAAAAACTCACCAATTTCACTATAAAGACCATTTACAAAAGTTTCAATTTTAAAAGCTCACCAATTTCACTATAAAGACCATTACAAAAGTTCCAAGTCAAAAAACTCACCAATTTCACTATAAAAACCATACTAAAAGTTCCAAGTGAAAAAAAACTCACTAATTTCACTAAAAAGACCATAACAAAAGTTCAAAGTGAAAAAACACACAAATTTCATTCTATAAACAATAACAACAGTTCAAAGTTAAAAAAACTCATTAATTTCACTATAAAAACCATAAAAAAAATTTCCAAGTCAAAATAGCAGCAATTTCACAATAAAAACAAAAATAAAATATCTAACTTAAAAAAACACGCCTATTTCACAATTTCACTATAAAAACCAAAATAAATGTTGAATGTTAAAAAGCTCATCAATTTCACTCAAAAACTCTTAAAAATGTTCAAAGTTGAAAAACACCCCAATTTCACTATAAAACCATGACAAAAGTTCCTAAACAAAAAACTCACCAATTTCACTATAAAGACCATTTCAATAGTTTCAAGTCAAAATTATCACCAACTTGACTATAAAGACCATAACAAAAGTTGAAAGTGAAAAAACTCACAATTTTCACTATAAAGACCATTACAGAACATCCAAGTAGAAAAATCACCAATTTCACTACCATTACGAGAGTTCAAATTTTAAAAACTCACTAATTTCACTATAAAGACCATTTAAAAAAGTTTCAAGTTTAAAAGCTCACCAATTTCACTATAAAGACCATTACAAAAGTTCCAAGTCAAAAAACTCACCAATTTCACTATAAAAACCATTATAAAAGTTCCAAGTGAAAAAAAAAACTCACCAATTTCACTAAAAGACCATAATAAAAGTTCAAAGTGAAAAAACTCACAAATTTTATTTTATAAACAATAACAACAGTTCAAAGTTAAAAAAACTTAACAATTTCACTATAAAAACCATAAAAAAATTTCACAGTCAAAAAATAAGCAATTTCACCGTAAAAACAAAAATAGAAGATCTAAGTTAAAAAAACTCACCTATTTCACAATTTTACTATAAAAAGCAAAATAAAAGTTCAATGTTAAAAAGCTCATCGATTTCACTCAAAAACTCATAAAAATGTTCAAAGTAGAAAAACTCCCCAATTTCTCTATAAAACCATGATAAAAGTTCCAAAAGAAAAAACTCACCAATTTCACTATAAAGACCATTTCAATAGTTTCAAGTTAAAAATATCACTAATTTGACTATAAAGACCATAACAGAAGTTGAAAGTGAAAAAACTCACCAATTTCACTATAAACACCATTACGGAACATCCAAGTAGAAAAATCACCAATTTCACTACAAAGACCATTACGAGAGTTCAGATTTTAAAAACTCACCAATTTCTTTATAAAGACCATTTACAAAAGTTTCAAGTTTAAAAGCTCACCAATTTCACTATAAAGACCATTACAAAAGTTCCAAGTCAAAAAACTCACCAATTTCACTATAAAAACCATAATAAAAGTTCCAAGTAAAAAAAAACTCACCAATTTCACTAAAAAGACCATAACAAAAGTTCAAAGTGAAAAAACTCACAACTTTCATTCTATAAACAATAACAACAGTTCAAAGTTAAAAAACTCATCAATTTCACTATAAAAACCATAACAAAATTTCACAGTCAAAAAATCAGCAATTTCACTATAAAAACAAAAATAGAAGATCTAAGTTAAAAAAACTCACCTATTTCACAATTTAACTATAAAAAGCAAAATAATAGTTCAATGTTAAAAAGCTCATCGATTTCACTCAAAAACTCATAAAAATGTTCAAAGTTGAAAAACACCCCAATTTCACTATAAAACCATGACAAAAGTTCCAAAACAAAAAACTCATCAATTTAACTATAAAGACCATTTCAATAGTTTCAAGTCAAAATTATCACCAACTTGACTATAAAGACCATAACAAAAGTTGAAAGTGAAAAAACTCACCAATTTCACTATAAAGACCTTTACAGAACATCCAAGTAGTAAAATCACCAATTTCACTACAAAGACCATTACGAGAGTTCCGATTTTAAAAACTCACCAATTTCACTATAAAGACAATTTTTAAAAGTTTCAAGTTAAAAAGCTCACCAATTTCACTATAAAGACCATTACAAAAGTTCCAAGTCAAAAAAATCACCAATTTCACTAAAAAGACCATAACAAAAGTTCAATGTGAAAAAATTCACCAATTTCATTATATAAACGATAACAACTGTTCAAAGTTAAAAGCTCACCAATTTCACTATAAAGACCATTACAAAAGTTCCAAGTCAAAAAACTCACCAATTTCACTATAAAAACCATACTAAAGGTTCCAAGTGAAAAAAAACTCACCAATTTCACTAAAAAGACCATAACAAAAGTTCAAAGTGAAAAAACTCAAAAATTTAATTCTATAAACAATAACAACAGTTCAAAGTTAAAAAACTCATCAATTTCACTATAAAAACCATAACAAAATTTCACAGTAAAAAAATCAGCAATTTCACTATAAAAACAAAAATAGAAGATCTAAGTTAAAAAAACTCGCATATTTCATAATTTCAATATAAAAAGCAAAATAAAAGTTCAATGTTAAAAAGCTCATCGATTTCACTCAAAAACTCATAAAAATGTTCAAAGTTGAAAAACTCCCCAATTTCTCTATAAAACCATGATAAAAGTTCCAAAAGAAAAAACTCACCAATTTCACTATAAAGACCATTTCAATAGTTTCAAGTTAAAAATATCACTAATTTGACTATAAAGAACATAACAGAAGTTGAAAGTGAAAAAACTCACCAATTTCACTATAAACACCATTACAGAGCATCCAAGTAGAAAAATCACCAATTTCACTACAAAGACCATTACGAGAGTTCAGATTTTAAAAACTCGCCAATTTCACTATAAAGACCATTTACAAAAGTTTCAAGTTTAAAAGATCACCAATTTCACTATAAAGACCATTACAAAAGTTCCAAGTCAAAAAACTCACCAATTTCACTATAAAAACCATAATAAAAGTTCCAAGTGAAAAAAAAACTCACCAATTTCACTAAAAAGAACATAACAAAAGTTCAAAGTTAAAAAACTCACAAATTTCATTCTATAAACAATAACAACAGTTCAAAGTTTAAAAACTCATCAATTTCACTATAAAAACCATAAAAAAAGTTCACAGTCAAAAAATCAGCAATTTCACCATAAAAACAAAAATAGAAGATCTAAGTTTAAAAAACTCACCTATTTCACAATTTCTCTATAAAAAGCAAAATAATAATTCAATGTTAAAAAGCTCATCGATTTCACTCAAAAACTCATAAAAATGTTCAAAGTTGAAAAACTCCCCAATTTCACTATAAAACCATGATAAAAGTTCCAAAAGAAAAAACTGACCAATTTCGATATAAAGACCATTTCAATAGTTTCAAGTTTAAAATATCACTAATTTGACCATAAAGACCATAACAGAAGTTGAAAGTGAAAAAACTCACCAATTTCACTATAAACACCATTACAGAGCATCCAAGTAGAAAAATCACCAATTTCACTACAAAGACCATTACGAGAGTTCAGATTTTAAAAACTCGCCAATTTCACTATAAAGACCATTTACAAAAGTTTCAAGTTTAAAAGCTCACCAATTTCACTATAAAGACCATTACAAAAGTTCCAAGTCAAAAAACTCACCAATTTCACTATAAAAACCATAATAAAAGTTCCAAGTGAAAAAAAAAACTCACCAATTTCACTAAAAAGACCATAACAAAAGTTCAAAGTGAAAAAACTCACAAATTTCATTCTATAAACAATAACAACAGTTCAAAGTTAAAAAAACTCATTAATTTCACTATAAAAACCATAAAAAAAATTTCCAAGTCAAAATAGCAGCAATTTCACAATAAAAACAAAAATAAAATATCTAACTTAAAAAAACACGCCTATTTCACAATTTCACTATAAAAACCATAACAAAAGTTGAAAGTGAAAAAACTCACCAATTTCACTATAAAGACCTTTACAGAACATCCAAGTAGTAAAATCACCAATTTCACTACAAAGACCATTACGAGAGTTCCGATTTTAAAAACTCACCAATTTCACTATAAAGACAATTTTTAAAAGTTTCAAGTTAAAAAGCTCACCAATTTCACTATAAAGACCATTACAAAAGTTCCAAGTCAAAAAAATCACCAATTTCACTAAAAAGACCATAACAAAAGTTCAATGTGAAAAAATTCACCAATTTCATTATATAAACGATAACAACTGTTCAAAGTTAAAAGCTCACCAATTTCACTATAAAGACCATTACAAAAGTTCCAAGTCAAAAAACTCACCAATTTCACTATAAAAACCATACTAAAGGTTCCAAGTGAAAAAAAACTCACCAATTTCACTAAAAAGACCATAACAAAAGTTCAAAGTGAAAAAACTCAAAAATTTCATTCTATAAACAATAACAACAGTTCAAAGTTAAAAAACTCATCAATTTCACTATAAAAACCATAACAAAATTTCACAGTAAAAAAATCAGCAATTTCACTATAAAAACAAAAATAGAAGATCTAAGTTAAAAAAACTCGAATATTTCATAATTTCAATATAAAAAGCAAAATAAAAGTTCAATGTTAAAAAGCTCATCGATTTCACTCAAAAACTCATAAAAATGTTCAAAGTTGAAAAACTCCCCAATTTCACTATAAAACCATGATAAAAGTTCCAAAAGAAAAAACTGACAAATTTCGCTATAAAGACCATTTCAATAGTTTCAAGTTAAAAATATCACTAATTTGACCATAAAGACCATAACAGAAGTTGAAAGTGAAAAAACTCACCAATTTCACTATAAACACCATTGCAGAACATCAAAGTAGAAAAATCACAAATTTCACTACAAAGACCATTACGAGAGTTCAGATTTTAAAAACTCACCAATTTCACTCTAAAGACCATTTACAAAAGTTTCAATTTTAAAAGCTCACCAATTTCACTATAAAGACCATTACAAAAGTTCCAAGTCAAAAAACTCTCCAATTTCACTATAAAAACCATACTAAAAGTTCCAAGTGAAAAAAAACTCACCAATTTCACTAAAAAGACCATAACAAAAGTTCAAAGTGAAAAAACTCACAAATTTCATTCTATAAACAATAACAACAGTTCAAATTTAAAAAACTCATTAATTTCACTATAAAAACCATAAAAAAAATTTCCAAGTCAAAAAATCAGCAATTTCACAATAAAAACAAAAATAAAATATCTAACTTAAAAAAACTCGCCTATTTCACAATTTCACTATTAAAACCGAAATAAATGTTCAATGTTAAAAAGATCATCGATTTCAATCAAAAACTCTTAGAAAGGCTCAAAGTTGAAAATCTTCCCAATTTCACTATAAAACCATGACAAAAGTTCCTAAACCAAAAACTCACCAATTTCACTATAAAGACCATTTCAATAGTTTCAAGTCAAAATTATCACCAACTTGACTATAAAGACCATAACAAAAGTTGAAAGTGAAAAAAGTCACAATTTTCACTATAAAGACCATTACAGAACATCCAAGTAGAAAAATCACCAATTTCACTACCATTACGAGAGTTCAAATTTTAAAAACTCACTAATTTCACTATAAAGACCATTTAAAAAAGTTTCAAGTTTAAAAGCTCACCAATTTCACTATAAAGACCATTACAAAAGTTCCAAGTCAAAAAACTCACCAATTTCACTATAAAAACCATTATAAAAGTTCTAAGTGAAAAAAAAACTCACCAATTTCACTAAAAGACCATAATTAAAGTTCAAAGTGAAAAAAACTCACAAATTTCATTCTATAAACAATAACAACAGTTCAAAGTTAAAAAAGTTATCAATTTCACTATAAAAACCATAAAAAAATTTCACAGTCAAAAAATCAGCAATTTCACCATAAAAACAAAAATAGAAGATCTAAGTTAAAAAAACTCACCTATTTCACAATTTTACTATAAAAAGCAAAATAAAAGTTCAATGTTAAAAAGCTCATCGATTTCACTCAAAAACTCATAAAAATGTTCAAAGTTGAAAAACTCCCCAATTTCTCTATAAAACCATGATAAAAGTTCCAAAAGAAAAAACTCACCAATTTCACTATAAAGACCATTTCAATAGTTTCAAGTTAAAAATATCACTAATTTGACTATAAAGACCATAACAGAAGTTGAAAGTGAAAAAACTCACCAATTTCACTATAAACACCATTACAGAACATCCAAGTAGAAAAATCACCAATTTCACTACAAAGACCATTACGAGAGTTCAGATTTTAAAAACTCGCCAATTTCACTATAAAGACCATTTACAAAAGTTTCAAGTTTAAAAGCTCACCAATTTCACTATAAAGACCATTACAAAAGTTCCAAGTCAAAAAACTCACCAATTTCACTATAAAAACCATAATAAAAGTTCCAAGTGAAAAAAAAACTCACCAATTTCACTAAAAAGAACATAACAAAAGTTCAAAGTTAAAAAACTCACAAATTTCATTCTATAAACAATAACAACAGTTCAAAGTTTAAAAACTCATCAATTTCACTATAAAAACCATAAAAAAAGTTCACAGTCAAAAAATCAGCAATTTCACCATAAAAACAAAAATAGAAGATCTAAGTTTAAAAAACTCACCTATTTCACAATTTCTCTATAAAAAGCAAAATAATAATTCAATGTTAAAAAGCTCATCGATTTCACTCAAAAACTCATAAAAATGTTTAAAGTTGAAAAACTCCCCAATTTCACTATAAAACCATGATAAAAGTTCCAAAAGAAAAAACTGACCAATTTCGATATAAAGACCATTTCAATAGTTTCAAGTTTAAAATATCACTAATTTGACCATAAAGACCATAACAGAAGTTGAAAGTGAAAAAACTCACCAATTTCACTATAAACACCATTACAGAGCATCCAAGTAGAAAAATCATCAATTTCACTACAAAGACCATTACGAGAGTTCCGATTTTAAAAACTCACCAATTTCACTATAAAGACCATTTACAAAAGTTTCAATTTTAAAAGCTCACCAATTTCACTATAAAGACCATTACAAAAGTTCCAAGTCAAAAAACTCACCAATTTCACTATAAAAACCATACTAAAAGTTCCAAGTGAAAAAAAACTCACTAATTTCACTAAAAAGACCATAACAAAAGTTCAAAGTGAAAAAACTCACAAATTTCATTCTATAAACAATAACAACAGTTCAAAGTTAAAAAAACTCATTAATTTCACTATAAAAACCATAAAAAAAATTTCCAAGTCAAAATAGCAGCAATTTCACAATAAAAACAAAAATAAAATATCTAACTTAAAAAAACACGCCTATTTCACAATTTCACTATAAAAACCAAAATAAATGTTGAATGTTAAAAAGCTCATCAATTTCACTCAAAAACTCTTAAAAATGTTCAAAGTTGAAAAACACCCCAATTTCACTATAAAACCATGACAAAAGTTCCTAAACAAAAAACTCACCAATTTCACTATAAAGACCATTTCAATAGTTTCAAGTCAAAATTATCACCAACTTGACTATAAAGACCATAACAAAAGTTGAAAGTTAAAAAACTCACCAATTTCACTATAAAAACCATTATAAAAGTTCCAAGTGAAAAAAAAAACTCACCAATTTCACTAAAAGACCATAATAAAAGTTCAAAGTGAAAAAACTCACAAATTTCATTTTATAAACAATAACAACAGTTCAAAGTTAAAAAAACTTAACAATTTCACTATAAAAACCATAAAAAAATTTCACAGTCAAAAAATAAGCAATTTCACCGTAAAAACAAAAATAGAAGATCTAAGTTAAAAAAACTCACCTATTTCACAATTTTACTATAAAAAGCAAAATAAAAGTTCAATGTTAAAAAGCTCATCGATTTCACTCAAAAACTCATAAAAATGTTCAAAGTTGAAAAACTCCCCAATTTCTCTATAAAACCATGATAAAAGTTCCAAAAGAAAAAACTCACCAATTTCACTATAAAGACCATTTCAATAGTTTCAAGTTAAAAATATCACTAATTTGACTATAAAGACCATAACAGAAGTTGAAAGTGAAAAAACTCACCAATTTCACTATAAACACCATTATAGAACATCCAAGTAGAAAAATCACCAATTTCACTACAAAGACCATTACGAGAGTTCAGATTTTAAAAACTCACCAATTTCTTTATAAAGACCATTTACAAAAGTTTCAAGTTTAAAAGCTCACCAATTTCACTATAAAGACCATTACAAAAGTTCCAAGTCAAAAAACTCACCAATTTCACTATAAAAACCATAATAAAAGTTCCAAGTAAAAAAAAACTCACCAATTTCACTAAAAAGACCATAACAAAAGTTCAAAGTGAAAAAACTCACAACTTTCATTCTATAAACAATAACAACAGTTCAAAGTTAAAAAACTCATCAATTTCACTATAAAAACCATAACAAAATTTCACAGTCAAAAAATCAGCAATTTCACTATAAAAACAAAAATAGAAGATCTAAGTTAAAAAAACTCACCTATTTCACAATTTAACTATAAAAAGCAAAATAATAGTTCAATGTTAAAAAGCTCATCGATTTCACTCAAAAACTCATAAAAATGTTCAAAATTGAAAAACTCCCCAATTTCACTATAAAACCATGATAAAAGTTCCAAAAGAAAAAACTGACAAATTTCGCTATAAAGACCATTTCAATAGTTTCAAGTTAAAAATATCACTAACTTGACCATAAAGACCATAATAGAAGTTGAAAGTGAAAAAACTCACCAATTTCACTATAAACACCATTACAGAGCATCCAAGTAGAAAAATCACCAATTTCACTACAAAGACCATTACGAGAGTTCAGATTTTAAAAACTCACCAATTTCACTCTAAAGACCATTTACAAAAGTTTCAATTTTAAAAGCTCACCAATTTCACTTTAAAGACCATTACAAAAGTTCCAAGTCAAAAAACTCACTAATTTCACTAAAAAGACCATAACAAAAGTTCAAAGTGAAAAAACTCACAAATTTCATTCTATAAACAATAACAACAGTTCAAAGTTAAAAAACTCATTAATTTCACTATAAAAACCATATAAAAAATTTCCAAATCAAAATATCAGCAATTTCACAATAAAAACAAAAATAAAATATCTAACTTAAAAAAACTCGCCTATTTCACAATTTCACTATAAAAACCAAAATAAATGTTCAATGTTAAAAAGCTCATCGATTTCACTCAAAAACTCTTAAAAATGTTCAAAGTTGAAAATCTCCCCAATTTCACTATAAAACCATGACAAAAGTTCCTAAACAAAAAACTCACCAATTTCACTATAAAGACCATTTCAATAGTTTCAAGTCAAAATTATCACCAACTTGACTATAAAGACCATAACAAAAGTTGAAAGTGAAAAAACTCACAATTTTCACTATAAAGACCATTACAGAACATCCAAGTAGAGAAATCACCAATTTCACTACCATTACGAGAGTTCAAATTTTAAAAACTCACTAATTTCACTATAAAGACCATTTAAAAAAGTTTCAAGTTTAAAAGCTCACCAATTTCACTATAAAGACCATTACAAAAGTTCCAAGTCAAAAAACTCACCAATTTCACTATAAAAACCATTATAAAAGTTCTAAGTGAAAACAAAAACTCACCAATTTCACTAAAAGACCATAATTAAAGTTCAAAGTGAAAAAACTCACAAATTTCATTATATAAACAATAACAACAGTTCAAAGTTAAAAAAATCATCAATTTCACTATAAAAACCATAAAAAAATTTCACAGTCAAAAAATCAGCAATTTCACCATAAAAACAAAAATGGAAGATCTAAGTTAAAAAAACTCACCAATTTCACAATTTTACTATAAAAAGAAAAATAAAAGTTCAATGTTAAAAAGCTCATCGATTTCACTCAAAAACTCATAAAAATGTTCAAAGTTGAAAAACTCCCCAATTTCTCTATAAAACCATGATAAAAGTTCCAAAAGAAAAAACTCACCAATTTCACTATAAAGACCATTTCAATAGTTTCAAGTTAAAAATATCACTAATTTGACTATAAAGACCATAACAGAAGTTGAAAGTGAAAAAACTCACCAATTTCACTATAAACACCATTACAGAACATCCAAGTAGAAAAATCACCAATTTCACTACAAAGACCATTACGAGAGTTCAGATTTTAAAAACTCACCAATTTCACTATAAAGACCATTTACAAAAGTTTCAAGTTTAAAAGCTCACCAATTTCACTATAAAGACCATTACAAAAGTTCCAAGTCAAAAAACTCACCAATTTCACTATAAAAACCATAATAAAATTTCCAAGTGAAAAAAAACTCACCAATTTCACTAAAAAGACCATAACAAAAGTTCAAAGTGAAAAAACTCACAAATTTCATTCTATAAACAATAACAACAGTTCAAAGTTAAAAAAACTCATCAATTTCACTATAAAAACCATTAAAAAAAATTCCAAGTCAAAATATCAGCAATTTCACTATAAAAACAAAAATAAAAGATCTAAGTTAAAAAAACACGCCTATTTCACAATTTCACTATAAAAACCAAAATAAATGTTGAATGTTAAAAAGCTCATCGATTTCACTCAAAAACTCTTAAAAATGTTCAAAGTTGAAAATCTCCCCAATTTCACTATAAAACCATGACAAAAGTTCCTAAACAAAAAACTCACCAATTTCACTATAAAGACCATTTCAATAGTTTCAAGTCAAAATTATCACCAACTTGACTATAAAGACCATAACAAAAGTTGAAAGTGAAAAAACTCACAATTTTCACTATAAAGACCATTACAGAACATCCAAGTAGAAAAATCACCAATTTCACTACAAAGACCATTACGAGAGTTCAGATTTTAAAAACTCACCAATTTCACTCTAAAGACCATTTACAAAAGTTTCAATTTTAAAAGCTCACCAATTTCACTTTAAAGACCATTACAAAAGTTCCAAGTCAAAAAACTCACTAATTTCACTAAAAAGACCATAACAAAAGTTCAAAGTGAAAAAACTCACAAATTTCATTCTATAAACAATAACAACAGTTCAAAGTTAAAAAACTCATTAATTTCACTATAAAAACCATATAAAAAATTTCCAAATCAAAATATCAGCAATTTCACAATAAAAACAAAAATAAAATATCTAACTTAAAAAAACTCGCCTATTTCACAATTTCACTATAAAAACCAAAATAAATGTTCAATGTTAAAAAGCTCATCGATTTCACTCAAAAACTCTTTAAAATGTTCAAAGTTGAAAATCTCCCCAATTTCACTATAAAACCATGACAAAAGTTCCTAAACAAAAAACTCACCAATTTCACTATAAAGACCATTTCAATAGTTTCAAGTCAAAATTATCACCAACTTGACTATAAAGACCATAACAAAAGTTGAAAGTGAAAAAACTCACAATTTTCACTATAAAGACCATTACAGAACATCCAAGTAGAGAAATCACCAATTTCACTACCATTACGAGAGTTCAAATTTTAAAAACTCACTAATTTCACTATAAAGACCATTTAAAAAAGTTTCAAGTTTAAAAGCTCACCAATTTCACTATAAAGACCATTACAAAAGTTCCAAGTCAAAAAACTCACCAATTTCACTATAAAAACCATTATAAAAGTTCTAAGTGAAAACAAAAACTCACCAATTTCACTAAAAGACCATAATTAAAGTTCAAAGTGAAAAAACTCACAAATTTCATTATATAAACAATAACAACAGTTCAAAGTTAAAAAAATCATCAATTTCACTATAAAAACCATAAAAAAATTTCACAGTCAAAAAATCAGCAATTTCACCATAAAAACAAAAATGGAAGATCTAAGTTAAAAAAACTCACCCATTTCACAATTTTACTATAAAAAGAAAAATAAAAGTTCAATGTTAAAAAGCTCATCGATTTCACTCAAAAACTCATAAAAATGTTCAAAGTTGAAAAACTCCCCAATTTCTCTATAAAACCATGATAAAAGTTCCAAAAGAAAAAACTCACCAATTTCACTATAAAGACCATTTCAATAGTTTCAAGTTAGAAATATCACTAATTTGACTATAAAGACCATAACAGAAGTTGAAAGTGAAAAAACTCACCAATTTCACTATAAACACCATTACAGAACATCCAAGTAGAAAAATCACCAATTTCACTACAAAGACCATTACGAGAGTTCAGATTTTAAAAACTCACCAATTTCACTATAAAGACCATTTACAAAAGTTTCAAGTTTAAAAGCTCACCAATTTCACTATAAAGACCATTACAAAAGTTCCAAGTCAAAAACTCACCAATTTCACTATAAAAACCATAATAAAATTTCCAAGTGAAAAAAAACTCACCAATTTCACTAAAAAGACCATAACAAAAGTTCAAAGTGAAAAAACTCACAAATTTCATTCTATAAACAATAACAACAGTTCAAAGTTAAAAAAACTCATCAATTTCACTATAAAAACCATTAAAAAAAATTCCAAGTCAAAATATCAGCAATTTCACTATAAAAACAAAAATAAAAGATCTAACTTAAAAAAACACGCCTATTTCACAATTTCACTATAAAAACCAAAATAAATGTTGAATGTTAAAAAGCTCATCGATTTCACTCAAAAACTCTTAAAAATGTTCAAAGTTGAAAATCTCCCCAATTTCACTATAAAACCATGACAAAAGTTCCTAAACAAAAAACTCACTAATTTCACTATAAAGACCATTTCAATAGTTTCAAGTCAAAATTATCACCAACTTGACTATAAAGACCATAACAAAAGTTGAAAGTGAAAAAACTCACAATTTTCACTATAAAGACCATTACAGAACATCCAAGTAGAAAAATCACCAATTTCACTACCATTACGAGAGTTCAAATTTTAAAAACTCACTAATTTCACTATAAAGACCATTTAAAAAAGTTTCAAGTTTAAAAGCTCACCAATTTGACTATAAAGATCATTACAAAAGTTCCAAGTCAAAAAACTCACCAATTTAACTATAAAAACCATTACAAAAGTTCCAAGTGAAAAAAAACTCACCAATTTCACTAAAAGACCATAATTAAAGTTCAAAGTGAAAAAACTCACAAATTTCATTCTATAAACAATAACAACAGTTCAAAGTTAAAAAAATCATCAATATCACTATAAAAACCATAAAAAAAATTTCACAGTCAAAAAATCAACAATTTCACCATAAAAACAATAATAGAAGATCTAAGTTAAAAAAAGTCACCTATTTCACAATTTCACTATAAAAACCAAAATAATAGTTCAATGTTAAAAAGCTCATCGATTTCACTCAAAAACTCATAAAAATGTTCAAAGTTGAAAAACTCCCCAATTTCACTATAAAACCATGATAAAAGTTCCAAAAGAAAAAACTGACAAATTTCGCTATAAAGACCATTTCAATAGTTTCAAGTTAAAAATATCACTAATTTGACCATAAAGACCATAACAGAAGTTGAAAGTGAAAAAACTCACCAATTTCACTATAAACACCATTACAGAACATCAAAGTAGAAAAATCACCAATTTCACTACAAAGACCATTACGAGAGTTCAGATTTTTAAAACTCACCAATTTCACTCTAAAGACCATTTACAAAAGTTTCAATTTTAAAAGCTCACCAATTTCACTTTAAAGACCATTACAAAAGTTCCAAGTCAAAAAACTCACCAATTTCAGTATAAAAACCATACTAAAAGTTCCAAGTGAAAAAAAACTCACCAATTTCACTAAAAAGACCATAACAAAAGTTCAAAGTGAAAAAACTCACAAATTTCATTCTATAAACAATAACAACAGTTCAAAGTTAAAAAAACTCATCAATTTCACTATAAAAACCATAACAAAATTTCACAGTCAAAAAATCAGCAATTTCACTATAAAAACAAAAATAGAAGATCTAAGTTAAAAAAACTCATCTATATCACAATTTGACTATAAAAAGCAAAATAATAGTTCAATGTTAAAAAGCTCATCGATTTCACTCAAAAACTCATAAAAATGTTCAAAGTTGAAAAACTCCCCAATTTCACTATAAAACCATGATAAAAGTTCCAAAAGAAAAAAATGACAAATTTCGCTATAAAGACCATTTCAATAGTTTCAAGTCAAAAATATCACTAATTTGACCATAAAGACCATAACAGAAGTTGAAAGTGAAAAAACTCACCAATTTCACTATAAACACCATTACAGAACATCAAAGTAGAAAAATCACCAATTTCACTACAAAGACCATTACGAGAGTTTAGATTTTTAAAACTCACCAATTTCACTCTAAAGACCATTTACAAAAGTTTCAATTTTAAAAGCTCACCAATTTCACTTTAAAGACCATTACAAAAGTTCCAAGTCAAAAAACTCACCAATTTCACTATAAAAACCATACTAAAAGTTCCAAGTGAAAAAAAAACTCACCGATTTCACTAAAAAGACCATAACAAAAGTTCAAAGTGAAAAAACTCACAAATTTCATTCTATAAACAATAACAACAGTTCAAAGTTAAAAAACTCATTAATTTCACTATAAAAACCATAAAAAAAATTTCCAAGTCAAAATATCAGCAATTTCACAATAAAAACAAAAATAAAATATCTAACTTAAAAAAACTCGCCTATTTCACAATTTCACTATAAAAACCAAAATAAATGTTCAATGTTAAAAAGCTCATCGATTTCACTCAAAAACTCTTAAAAATGTTCAAAGTTGAAAATCTCCCCAATTTCACTATAAAACCATGACAAAAGTTCCTAAACAAAAAACTCACCAATTTCACTATAAAGACCATTTCAATAGTTTCAAGTCAAAATTATCACCAACTTGACTATAAAGACCATAACAAAAGTTGAAAGTGAAAAAACTCACAATTTTCACTATAAAGACCATTACAGAACATCCAAGTAGAAAAATCACCAATTTCACTACCATTACGAGAGTTCAAATTTTAAAAACTCACTAATTTCACTATAAAGACCATTTAAAAAAGTTTCAAGTTTAAAAGCTCACCAATTTCACTATAAAGACCATTACAAAAGTTCCAAGTCAAAAAACTCACCAATTTCACTATAAAAACCATTATAAAAGTTCTAAGTGAAAAAAAAACTCACCAATTTCACTAAAAGACCATAATTAAAGTTCAAAGTGAAAAAACTCACAACTTTCATTCTATAAACAATAACAACAGTTCAAAGTTAAAAAACTCATCAATTTCACTATAAAAACCATAACAAAATTTCACAGTCAAAAAATCAGCAATTTCACTATAAAAACAAAAATAGAAGATCTAAGTTAAAAAAACTCACCTATTTCACAATTTAACTATAAAAAGCAAAATAATAGTTCAATGTTAAAAAGCTCATCGATTTCACTCAAAAACTCATAAAAATGTTCAAAATTGAAAAACTCCCCAATTTCACTATAAAACCATGATAAAAGTTCCAAAAGAAAAAACTGACAAATTTCGCTATAAAGACCATTTCAATAGTTTCAAGTTAAAAATATCACTAACTTGACCATAAAGACCATAATAGAAGTTGAAAGTGAAAAAACTCACCAATTTCACTATAAACACCATTACAGAGCATCCAAGTAGAAAAATCACCAATTTCACTACAAAGACCATTACGAGAGTTCAGATTTTAAAAACTCACCAATTTCACTCTAAAGACCATTTACAAAAGTTTCAATTTTAAAAGCTCACCAATTTCACTTTAAAGACCATTACAAAAGTTCCAAGTCAAAAAACTCACTAATTTCACTAAAAAGACCATAACAAAAGTTCAAAGTGAAAAAACTCACAAATTTCATTCTATAAACAATAACAACAGTTCAAAGTTAAAAAACTCATTAATTTCACTATAAAAACCATATAAAAAATTTCCAAATCAAAATATCAGCAATTTCACAATAAAAACAAAAATAAAATATCTAACTTAAAAAAACTCGCCTATTTCACAATTTCACTATAAAAACCAAAATAAATGTTCAATGTTAAAAAGCTCATCGATTTCACTCAAAAACTCTTAAAAATGTTCAAAGTTGAAAATCTCCCCAATTTCACTATAAAACCATGACAAAAGTTCCTAAACAAAAAACTCACCAATTTCACTATAAAGACCATTTCAATAGTTTCAAGTCAAAATTATCACCAACTTGACTATAAAGACCATAACAAAAGTTGAAAGTGAAAAAACTCACAATTTTCACTATAAAGACCATTACAGAACATCCAAGTAGAGAAATCACCAATTTCACTACCATTACGAGAGTTCAAATTTTAAAAACTCACTAATTTCACTATAAAGACCATTTAAAAAAGTTTCAAGTTTAAAAGCTCACCAATTTCACTATAAAGACCATTACAAAAGTTCCAAGTCAAAAAACTCACCAATTTCACTATAAAAACCATTATAAAAGTTCTAAGTGAAAACAAAAACTCACCAATTTCACTAAAAGACCATAATTAAAGTTCAAAGTGAAAAAACTCACAAATTTCATTATATAAACAATAACAACAGTTCAAAGTTAAAAAAATCATCAATTTCACTATAAAAACCATAAAAAAATTTCACAGTCAAAAAATCAGCAATTTCACCATAAAAACAAAAATGGAAGATCTAAGTTAAAAAAACTCACCCATTTCACAATTTTACTATAAAAAGAAAAATAAAAGTTCAATGTTAAAAAGCTCATCGATTTCACTCAAAAACTCATAAAAATGTTCAAAGTTGAAAAACTCCCCAATTTCTCTATAAAACCATGATAAAAGTTCCAAAAGAAAAAACTCACCAATTTCACTATAAAGACCATTTCAATAGTTTCAAGTTAAAAATATCACTAATTTGACTATAAAGACCATAACAGAAGTTGAAAGTGAAAAAACTCACCAATTTCACTATAAACACCATTACAGAACATCCAAGTAGAAAAATCACCAATTTCACTACAAAGACCATTACGAGAGTTCAGATTTTAAAAACTCACCAATTTCACTATAAAGACCATTTACAAAAGTTTCAAGTTTAAAAGCTCACCAATTTCACTATAAAGACCATTACAAAAGTTCCAAGTCAAAAAACTCACCAATTTCACTATAAAAACCATAATAAAATTTCCAAGTGAAAAAAAACTCACCAATTTCACTAAAAAGACCATAACAAAAGTTCAAAGTGAAAAAACTCACAAATTTCATTCTATAAACAATAACAACAGTTCAAAGTTAAAAAAACTCATCAATTTCACTATAAAAACCATTAAAAAAAATTCCAAGTCAAAATATCAGCAATTTCACTATAAAAACAAAAATAAAAGATCTAACTTAAAAAAACACGCCTATTTCACAATTTCACTATAAAAACCAAAATAAATGTTGAATGTTAAAAAGCTCATCGATTTCACTCAAAAACTCTTAAAAATGTTCAAAGTTGAAAATCTCCCCAATTTCACTATAAAACCATGACAAAAGTTCCTAAACAAAAAACTCACCAATTTCACTATAAAGACCATTTCAATAGTTTCAAGTCAAAATTATCACCAACTTGACTATAAAGACCATAACAAAAGTTGAAAGTGAAAAAACTCACAATTTTCACTATAAAGACCATTACAGAACATCCAAGTAGAAAAATCACCAATTTCACTACCATTACGAGAGTTCAAATTTTAAAAACTCACTAATTTCACTATAAAGACCATTTAAAAAAGTTTCAAGTTTAAAAGCTCACCAATTTGACTATAAAGACCATTACAAAAGTTCCAAGTCAAAAAACTCACCAATTTAACTATAAAAACCATTACAAAAGTTCCAAGTGAAAAAAAACTCACCAATTTCACTAAAAGACCATAATTAAAGTTCAAAGTGAAAAAACTCACAAATTTCATTCTATAAACAATAACAACAGTTCAAAGTTAAAAAAATCATCAATATCACTATAAAAACCATACAAAAAATTTCACAGTCAAAAAATCAACAATTTCACCATAAAAACAATAATAGAAGATCTAAGTTAAAAAAAGTCACCTATTTCACAATTTCACTATAAAAACCAAAATAATAGTTCAATGTTAAAAAGCTCATCGATTTCACTCAAAAACTCATAAAAATGTTCAAAGTTGAAAAACTCCCCAATTTCACTATAAAACCATGATAAAAGTTCCAAAAGAAAAAACTGACAAATTTCGCTATAAAGACCATTTCAATAGTTTCAAGTTAAAAATATCACTAATTTGACCATAAAGACCATAACAGAAGTTGAAAGTGAAAAAACTCACCAATTTCACTATAAACACCATTACAGAACATCAAAGTAGAAAAATCACCAATTTCACTACAAAGACCATTACGAGAGTTCAGATTTTTAAAACTCACCAATTTCACTCTAAAGACCATTTACAAAAGTTTCAATTTTAAAAGCTCACCAATTTCACTTTAAAGACCATTACAAAAGTTCCAAGTCAAAAAACTCACCAATTTCAGTATAAAAACCATACTAAAAGTTCCAAGTGAAAAAAAACTCACCAATTTCACTAAAAAGACCATAACAAAAGTTCAAAGTGAAAAAACTCACAAATTTCATTCTATAAACAATAACAACAGTTCAAAGTTAAAAAAACTCATCAATTTCACTATAAAAACCATAACAAAATTTCACAGTCAAAAAATCAGCAATTTCACTATAAAAACAAAAATAGAAGATCTAAGTTAAAAAAACTCATCTATATCACAATTTGACTATAAAAAGCAAAATAATAGTTCAATGTTAAAAAGCTCATCGATTTCACTCAAAAACTCATAAAAATGTTCAAAGTTGAAAAACTCCCCAATTTCACTATAAAACCATGATAAAAGTTCCAAAAGAAAAAAATGACAAATTTCGCTATAAAGACCATTTCAATAGTTTCAAGTCAAAAATATCACTAATTTGACCATAAAGACCATAACAGAAGTTGAAAGTGAAAAAACTCACCAATTTCACTATAAACACCATTACAGAACATCAAAGTAGAAAAATCACCAATTTCACTACAAAGACCATTACGAGAGTTTAGATTTTTAAAACTCACCAATTTCACTCTAAAGACCATTTACAAAAGTTTCAATTTTAAAAGCTCACCAATTTCACTTTAAAGACCATTACAAAAGTTCCAAGTCAAAAAACTCACCAATTTCACTATAAAAACCATACTAAAAGTTCCAAGTGAAAAAAAAACTCACCGATTTCACTAAAAAGACCATAACAAAAGTTCAAAGTGAAAAAACTCACAAATTTCATTCTATAAACAATAACAACAGTTCAAAGTTAAAAAACTCATTAATTTCACTATAAAAACCATAAAAAAAATTTCCAAGTCAAAATATCAGCAATTTCACAATAAAAACAAAAATAAAATATCTAACTTAAAAAAACTCGCCTATTTCACAATTTCACTATAAAAACCAAAATATATGTTCAATGTTAAAAAGCTCATCGATTTCACTCAAAAACTCTTAAAAATGTTCAAAGTTGAAAATCTCCCCAATTTCACTATAAAACCATGACAAAAGTTCCTAAACAAAAAACTCACCAATTTCACTATAAAGACCATTTCAATAGTTTCAAGTCAAAATTATCACCAACTTGACTATAAAGACCATAACAAAAGTTGAAAGTGAAAAAACTCACAATTTTCACTATAAAGACCATTACAGAACATCCAAGTAGAAAAATCACCAATTTCACTACCATTACGAGAGTTCAAATTTTAAAAACTCACTAATTTCACTATAAAGACCATTTAAAAAAGTTTCAAGTTTAAAAGCTCACCAATTTCACTATAAAGACCATTACAAAAGTTCCAAGTCAAAAAACTCACCAATTTAACTATAAAAACCATTATAAAAGTTCTAAGTGAAAAAAAAACTCACCAATTTCACTAAAAGACCATAATTAAAGTTCAAAGTGAAAAAACTCACAAATTTCATTCTATAAACAATAACAACAGTTCAAAGTTAAAAAAACCATCAATATCACTATAAAAACCATAAAAAAAATTTCACAGTCAAAAAATCAGCAATTTCACCATAAAAACAATAATAGAAGATCTAAGTTAAAAAAACTCACCTATTTCACAATTTTACTATAAAAGCAAAATAAAAGTTCAATGTTAAAAAGCTCATCGATTTCACTCAAAAACTCATAAAAATGTTCAAAATTGAAAAACTCCCCAATTTCACTATAAAACCATGATAAAAGTTCCAAAAGAAAAAACTAACAAATTTCCCTATAAAGACCATTTCAATAGTTTCAAGTTAAAAATATCACTAATTTGACCATAAAGACCATAACAGAAGTAGAAAGTGAAAAAACTCACCAATTTCACTATAAACACCATTACAGAACATCAAAGTAGAAAAATCACCAATTTCACTACAAAGACCATTACGAGAGTTCAGATTTTTAAAACTAACCAATTTCACTCTAAAGACCATTTACAAAAGTTTCAATTTTAAAAGCTCACCTATTTCACTTTAAAGACCATTACAAAAGTTCCAAGTCAAAAAACTCACTAATTTCACTATAAAAACCATACTAAAAGTTCCAAGTGAAAAAAAAACTCACCAATTTCACTAAAAAGACCATAACAAAAGTTCAAAGTGAAAACACTCACAAATTTCATTCTATAAACAATAACAACAGTTCAAAGTTAAAAAACTCATCAATTTCACTATAAAAACCATAACAAAATTTCACAGTCAAAAAATCAGCAATTTCACTATAAAAACAAAAATAGAAGATATAAGTTAAAAAAACTCACCTATATCACAATTTCACTATAAAAAGCAAAATAATAGTTCAATGTTAAAAAGCTCATCGATTTCACTCAAAAACTCATAAAAATGTTCAAAATTGAAAAACTCCCCAATTTCACTATAAAACCATGATAAAAGTTCCAAAAGAAAAAACTAACAAATTTCCCTATAAAGACCATTTCAATAGTTTCAAGTTAAAAATATCATTAATTTGACCATAAAGACCATAACAGAAGTAGAAAGTGAAAAAACTCACCAATTTCACTATAAACACCATTACAGAACATCAAAGTAGAAAAATCACCAATTCCACTACAAAGACCATTACGAGAGTTCAGATTTTAAAAACTCACCAATTTCACTCTAAAGACCATTTACAAAATTTTCAATTTTAAAAGCTCACCTATTTCACTTTAAAGACCATTACAAAAGTTCCAAGTCAAAAAACTCACCAATTTCACTATAAAAACCATACTAAAAGTTCCAAGTGAAAAAAAAACTCACCAATTTCACTAAAAAGACCATAACAAAAGTTCAAAGTGAAAACACTCACAAATTTCATTCTATAAACAATAACAACAGTTCAAAGTTAAAAAACTCATCAATTTCACTATAAAAACCATAACAAAATTTCACAGTCAAAAAATCAGCAATTTCACTATAAAAACAAAAATAGAAGATCTAAGTTAAAAAAACTCACCTATATCACAATTTCACTATAAAAGCAAAATAATAGTTCAATGTTAAAAAGCTCATCGATTTCACTCAAAAACTCATAAAAATGTTCAAAATTGAAAAATTCCCCAATTTCACTTTAAAACCATGATAAAAGTTCCAAAAGAAAAAACTAACAAATTTCCCTATAAAGACCATTTCAATAGTTTCAAGTTAAAAATATCACTAATTTGACCATAAAGACCATAACAGAAGTAGAAAGTGAAAAAACTCACCAATTTCACTATAAACACCATTACAGAACATCAAAGTAGAAAAATCACCAATTTCACTACAAAGACCATTACGAGAGTTCAGATTTTTAAAACTCACCAATTTCACTCTAAAGACCATTTACAAAAGTTTCAATTTTAAAAGCTCACCTATTTCACTTTAAAGACCATTACAAAAGTTCCAAGTCAAAAAACTCACCAATTTCAATATAAAAACCATACTAAAAGTTCCAAGTGAAAAAAAAACTCACCAATTTCACTAAAAAGACCATAACAAAAGTTCAAAGTGAAAAAACTCACAAATTTCATTCTATAAACAATAACAACAGTTCAAAGTTAAAAAACTCATTAATTTCACTATAAAAACCATAAAAAAAATTTCCAAGTCAAAATATCAGCAATTTCACAATAAAAACAAAAATAAAATATCTAACTTAAAAAAACTCGCCTATTTCACAATTTCACTATAAAAACCAAAATAAATGTTCAATGTTAAAAAGCTCATCGATTTCACTCAAAAACTCTTAAAAATGTTCAAAGTTGAAAATCTCCCCAACTTGACTATAAAGACCATAACAAAAGTTGAAAGTGAAAAAACTCACAATTTTCACTATAAAGACCATTACAGAACATCCAAGTAGAAAAATCACCAATTTCACTACCATTACGAGAGTTCAAATTTTAAAAACTCACTAATTTCACTATAAAGACCATTTAAAAAAGTTTCAAGTTTAAAAGCTCACCAATTTCACTATAAACACCATTACAAAAGTTCCAAGTCAAAAAACTCACCAATTTCACTATAAAAACCATTATAAAAGTTCCAAGTGAAAAAAAAACTCACCAATTTCACTAAAAGACCATAATAAAAGTTCAAAGTGAAAAAACTCACAAATTTCATTTTATAAACAATAACAACAGTTCAAAGTTAAAAAAACTTAACAATTTCACTATAAAAACCATAAAAAAATTTCACAGTCAAAAAATAAGCAATTTCACCGTAAAAACAAAAATAGAAGATCTAAGTTAAAAAAACTCACCTATTTCACAATTTTACTATAAAAAGCAAAATAAAAGTTCAATGTTAAAAAGCTCATCGATTTCACTCAAAAACTCATAAAAATGTTCAAAGTTGAAAAACTCCCCAATTTCTCTATAAAACCATGATAAAAGTTCCAAAAGAAAAAACTCACCAATTTCACTATAAAGACCATTTCAATAGTTTCAAGTTAAAAATATCACTAATTTGACTATAAAGACCATAACAGAAGTTGAAAGTGAAAAAACTCACCAATTTCACTATAAACACCATTATAGAACATCCAAGTAGAAAAATCACCAATTTCACTACAAAGACCATTACGAGAGTTCAGATTTTAAAAACTCACCAATTTCTTTATAAAGACCATTTACAAAAGTTTCAAGTTTAAAAGCTCACCAATTTCACTATAAAGACCATTACAAAAGATCCAAGTCAAAAAACTCACCAATTTCACTATAAAAACCATAATAAAAGTTCCAAGTAAAAAAAAACTCACCAATTTCACTAAAAAGACCATAACAAAAGTTCAAAGTGAAAAAACTCACAACTTTCATTCTATAAACAATAACAACAGTTCAAAGTTAAAAAACTCATCAATTTCACTATAAAAACCATAACAAAATTTCACAGTCAAAAAATCAGCAATTTCACTATAAAAACAAAAATAGAAGATCTAAGTTAAAAAAACTCACCTATTTCACAATTTTACTATAAAAAGCAAAATAAAAGTTCAATGTTAAAAAGCTCATCGATTTCACTCAAAAACTCATAAAAATGTTCAAAGTAGAAAAACTCCCCAATTTCTCTATAAAACCATGATAAAAGTTCCAAAAGAAAAAACTCCCCAATTTCACTATAAAACCATGACAAAAGTTCCTAAACAAAAAACTCACCAATTTCACTATAAAGACCATTTCAATAATTTCAAGTCAAAATTATCACCAACTTGACTATAAAGACCATAACAGAAGTTGAAAGTGAAAAACCTCACCAATTTCACTATAAACACCATTACAGAACATCCAAGTAGAAAAATCACCAATTTCACTACAAAGACCATTACGAGAGTTCATATTTTAAAAACTCACCAATTTCACTATAAAGACCATTTACAAAAGTTTCAAGTTTAAAAGCTCATCAATTTCACTATAAAGACCATTACAAAAGTTCCAAGTCAAAAAACTCACCAATTTCACTATAAAAACCATAATAAAAGTTCCAAGTGAAAAAAAACTCACCAATTTCACTAAAAAGACCATAACAAAAGTTCAAAGTGAAAAAACTCACAAATTTCATTCTATAAACAATAAGAACAGTTCAAAGTTAAAAAAACTCATCAATTTCACTATAAAAACCATAACAAAATTTCACAGTCAAAAAATCAGCAATTTCACTATAAAAACAAAAATAGAAGATCTAAGTTAAAAAAACTCACCTATTTCACAATTTCACTATAAAAAGCAAAATAATAGTTCAATGTTAAAAAGCTCAACGATTTCACTCAAAAACTCATAAAAATGTTCAAAGTTGAAAAACTCCCCAATTTCACTATAAAACCATGATAAAAGTTCCAAAAGAAAAAACTGACAAATTTCCCTATAAAGACCATTTCAATAGTTTCAAGTTAAAAATATCACTAATTTGACCATAAAGACCATAACAGAAGTTGAAAGTGAAAAAACTCACCAATTTCACTATAAACACCATTACAGAACATCAAAGTAGAAAAATCACCAATTTCACTACAAAGACCATTACGAGAGTTCAGATTTTTAAAACTCACCAATTTCACTCTAAAGACCATTTACAAAAGTTTCATGTTTAAAAGCTCACCAATTTCACTTTAAAGACCATTACAAAAGTTCCAAGTCAAAAAACTCACCAATTTCACTATAAAAACCACACTAAAAGTTCCAAGTGAAAAAAAACTCACCAATTTCACTAAAAAGACCATAACAAAAGTTCAAAGTGAAAAAACTCACAAATTTCATTCTATAAACAATAACAACAGTTCAAAGTTAAAAAACTAATTAATTTCACTATAAAAACCATAAAAAAAATTTCCAAGTCAAAATATCAGCAATTTCACAATAAAAACAAAAACAAAATATCTAACTTAAAAAAAACTCGCCTATTTCACAATTTCACTATAAAAACCAAAATAAATGTTCAATGTTAAAAAGCTCATCGATTTCACTCAAAAACTCTTAAAAATGTTCAAAGTTGAAAATCTCCCCAATTTCACTATAAAACCATCACAAAAGTTCCTAAACAAAAAACTCACCAATTTCACTATAAAGACCATTTCAATAGTTTCAAGTCAGAATTATCACCAACTTGACTATAAAGACCATAACAAAAGTTGAAAGTGAAAAAACTCACAATTTTCACTATAAAGACCATTACAGAACATCCAAGTAGAAAAATCACCAATTTCAGTACCATTACGAGAGTTCAAATTTTAAAAACTCACTAATTTCACTATAAAGACCATTTAAAAAAGTTTCAAGTTAAAAAGCTCACCAATTTCACTATAAAGACCATTACAAAAGTTCCAAGTCAAAAAACTCACCAATTTCACTATAAAAACCATTATAAAAGTTCTAAGTGAAAAAAAAACTCACCAATTTCACTAAAAGACCATAATTCAAGTTCAAAGTGAAAAAACTCACAAATTTCATTCTATAAACAATAACAACAGTTCAAAGTTAAAAAAATCATCAATATCACTATAAAAACCATAAAAAAAAATTCACAGTCAAAAAATCAGCAATTTCACCATAAAAACAATAATAGAAGATCTAAGTTAAAAAAACTCACCTATTTCACAATTTTACTATAAAAAGCAAAATAAAAGTTCAATGTTAAAAAGCTCATCGATTTCACTCAAAAACTCATAAAAATGTTCAAAGTTGAAAAACTCCCCAATTTCTCTATAAAAGCATGATAAAAGTTCCAAAAGAAAAACTCACCAATTTCACTATAAAGACCATTTCAATAGTTTCAAGTTAAAAATATCACTAATTTGACTATAAAGACCATAACAGAAGTTGAAAGTGAAAAAACTCACCAATTTCACTATAAACACCATTACAGAACATCCAAGTAGAAAAATCACCAATTTCACTACAAAGACCATTACGAGAGTTCAGATTTTAAAAACTCACCAATTTCACTATAAAGACCATTTACAAAAGTTTCAAGTTTAAAAGCTCACCAATTTCACTATAAAGACCATTACAAAAGTTCCAAGTCAAAAAACTCACCAATTTCACTATAAAAACCATAATAAAAGTTCCAAGTGAAAAAAAACTCACCAATTTCACTAAAAAGACCATAACAAAAGTTCAAAGTGAAAAAACTCACAAATTTCATTCTATAAACAATAAGAACAGTTCAAAGTTAAAAAAACTCATCAATTTCACTATAAAAACCATAACAAAATTTCACAGTCAAAAAATCAGCAATTTCACTATAAAAACAAAAATAGAAGATCTAAGTTAAAAAAACTCACCTATTTCACAATTTCACTATAAAAAGCAAAATAATAGTTCAATGTTAAAAAGCTCAACGATTTCACTCAAAAACTCATAAAAATGTTCAAAGTTGAAAAACTCCCCAATTTCACTATAAAACCATGATAAAAGTTCCAAAAGAAAAAACTGACAAATTTCCCTATAAAGACCATTTCAATAGTTTCAAGTTAAAAATATCACTAATTTGACCATAAAGACCATAACAGAAGTTGAAAGTGAAAAAACTCACCAATTTCACTATAAACACCATTACAGAACATCAAAGTAGAAAAATCACCAATTTCACTACAAAGACCATTACGAGAGTTCAGATTTTTAAAACTCACCAATTTCACTCTAAAGACCATTTACAAAAGTTTCATGTTTAAAAGCTCACCAATTTCACTTTAAAGACCATTACAAAAGTTCCAAGTCAAAAAACTCACCAATTTTACTATAAAAACCACACTAAAAGTTCCAAGTGAAAAAAAACTCACCAATTTCACTAAAAAGACCATAACAAAAGTTCAAAGTGAAAAAACTCACAAATTTCATTCTATAAACAATAACAACAGTTCAAAGTTAAAAAACTAATTAATTTCACTATAAAAACCATAAAAAAAATTTCCAAGTCAAAATATCAGCAATTTCACAATAAAAACAAAAACAAAATATCTAACTTAAAAAAAACTCGCCTATTTCACAATTTCACTATAAAAACCAAAATAAATGTTCAATGTTAAAAAGCTCATCGATTTCACTCAAAAACTCTTAAAAATGTTCAAAGTTGAAAATCTCCCCAATTTCACTATAAAACCATCACAAAAGTTCCTAAACAAAAAACTCACCAATTTCACTATAAAGACCATTTCAATAGTTTCAAGTCAGAATTATCACCAACTTGACTATAAAGACCATAACAAAAGTTGAAAGTGAAAAAACTCACAATTTTCACTATAAAGACCATTACAGAACATCCAAGTAGAAAAATCACCAATTTCAGTACCATTACGAGAGTTCAAATTTTAAAAACTCACTAATTTCACTATAAAGACCATTTAAAAAAGTTTCAAGTTAAAAAGCTCACCAATTTCACTATAAAGACCATTACAAAAGTTCCAAGTCAAAAAACTCACCAATTTCACTATAAAAACCATTATAAAAGTTCTAAGTGAAAAAAAAACTCACCAATTTCACTAAAAGACCATAATTCAAGTTCAAAGTGAAAAAACTCACAAATTTCATTCTATAAACAATAACAACAGTTCAAAGTTAAAAAAATCATCAATATCACTATAAAAACCATAAAAAAAAATTCACAGTCAAAAAATCAGCAATTTCACCATAAAAACAATAATAGAAGATCTAAGTTAAAAAAACTCACCTATTTCACAATTTTACTATAAAAAGCAAAATAAAAGTTCAATGTTAAAAAGCTCATCGATTTCACTCAAAAACTCATAAAAATGTTCAAAGTTGAAAAACTCCCCAATTTCTCTATAAAAGCATGATAAAAGTTCCAAAAGAAAAACTCACCAATTTCACTATAAAGACCATTTCAATAGTTTCAAGTTAAAAATATCACTAATTTGACTATAAAGACCATAACAGAAGTTGAAAGTGAAAAAACTCACCAATTTCACTATAAACACCATTACAGAACATCCAAGTAGAAAAATCACCAATTTCACTACAAAGACCATTACGAGAGTTCAGATTTTAAAAACTCACCAATTTCACTATAAAGACCATTTACAAAAGTTTCAAGTTTAAAAGCTCACCAATTTCACTATAAAGACCATTACAAAAGTTCCAAGTCAAAAAACTCACCAATTTCACTATAAAAACCATAATAAAAGTTCCAAGTGAAAAAAAACTCACCAATTTCACTAAAAAGACCATAACAAAAGTTCAAAGTGAAAAAACTCACAAATTTCATTCTATAAACAATAAGAACAGTTCAAAGTTAAAAAAACTCATCAATTTCACTATAAAAACCATAACAAAATTTCACAGTCAAAAAATCAGCAATTTCACTATAAAAACAAAAATAGAAGATCTAAGTTAAAAAAACTCACCTATTTCAGAATTTCACTATAAAAAGCAAAATAATAGTTCAATGTTAAAAAGCTCAACGATTTCACTCAAAAACTCATAAAAATGTTCAAAGTTGAAAAACTCCCCAATTTCACTATAAAACCATGATAAAAGTTCCAAAAGAAAAAACTGACAAATTTCCCTATAAAGACCATTTCAATAGTTTCAAGTTAAAAATATCACTAATTTGACCATAAAGACCATAACAGAAGTTGAAAGTGAAAAAACTCACCAATTTCACTATAAACACCATTACAGAACATCCAAGTAGAAAAATCACCAATTTCACTACAAAGACCATTACGAGAGTTCAGATTTTTAAAACTCACCAATTTCACTCTAAAGACCATTTACAAAAGTTTCATGTTTAAAAGCTCACCAATTTCACTTTAAAGACCATTACAAAAGTTCCAAGTTAAAAAACTCACCAATTTCACTATAAAAACCATACTAAAAGTTCCAAGTGAAAAAAAACTCACCAATTTCACTAAAAAGACCATAACAAAAGTTCAAAGTGAAAAAACTCACAAATTTCATTCTATAAACAATAACAACAGTTCAAAGTTAAAAAACTAATTAATTTCACTATAAAAACCATAAAAAAAATTTCCAAGTCAAAATATCAGCAATTTCACAATAAAAACAAAAACAAAATATCTAACTTAAAAAAAACTCGCCTATTTCACAATTTCACTATAAAAACCAAAATAAATGTTCAATGTTAAAAAGCTCATCGATTTCACTCAAAAACTCTTAAAAATGTTCAAAGTTGAAAATCTCCCCAATTTCACTATAAAACCATGACAAAAGTTCCTAAACAAAAAACTCACCAATTTCACTATAAAGACCATTTCAATAGTTTCAAGTCAAAATTATCACCAACTTGACTATAAAGACCATAACAAAAGTTGAAAGTGAAAAAACTCACAATTTTCACTATAAAGACCATTACAGAACATCCAAGTAGAAAAATCACCAATTTCAGTACCATTACGAGAGTTCAAATTTTAAAAACTCACTAATTTCACTATAAAGACCATTTAAAAAAGTTTCAAGTTAAAAAGCTCACCAATTTCACTATAAAGACCATTACAAAAGTTCCAAGTCAAAAAACTCACCAATTTCACTATAAAAACCATTATAAAAGTTCTAAGTGAAAAAAAAACTCACCAATTTCACTAAAAGACCATAATTAAAGTTCAAAGTGAAAATAAACTCACAAATTTCATTCTATAAACAATAACAACAGTTCAAAGTTAAAAAAATCATCAATTTCACTATAAAAACCATAAAAAAATTTCACAGTCAAAAAATCAGCAATTTCACCATAAAAACAAAAATAGAAGATCTAAGTTAAAAAAACTCACCTATTTCACAATTTTACTATAAAAAGCAAAATAAAAGTTCAATGTTAAAAAGCTCATCGATTTCACTCAAAAACTCATAAAAATGTTCAAAGTTGAAAAACTCCCCAATTTCTCTATAAAACAATGATAAAAGTTCCAAAAGAAAAAACTCACCAATTTCACTATAAAGACCATTTCAATAGTTTCAAGTTAAAAATATCACTAATTTGACTATAAAGACCATAACAGAAGTTGAAAGTGAAAAATCTCACCAATTTCACTATAAACACCATTACAGAACATCCAAGTAGAAAAATCACCAATTTCACTACAAAGACCATTACGAGAGTTCAGATTTTAAAAACTCACCAATTTCACTATAAAGACCATTTACAAAAGTTTCAAGTTTAAAAGCTCACCAATTTCACTATAAAGACCATTACAAAAGTTCCAAGTCAAAAAACTCACCAATTTCACTATAAAAACCATACTAAAAGTTCCAATTGAAAAAAAACTCACCAATTTCACTAAAAAGACCATAACAAAAGTTCAAAGTGAAAAAACTCACAAATTTCATTCTATAAACAATAACAACAGTTCAAAGTTAAAAAACTCATTAATTTCACTATAAAAACCATAAAAAAATTTCACAGTCAAAAAATCAGCAATTTCACCATAAAAACAAAAATAGAAGATCTAAGTTAAAAAAACTCACCTATTTCACAATTTTACTATAAAAAGCAAAATAAAAGTTCAATGTTAAAAAGCTCATCGATTTCACTCAAAAACTCATAAAAATGTTCAAAGTTGAAAAACTCCCCAATTTCTCTATAAAACCATGATAAAAGTTCCAAAAGAAAAAACTGACCAATTTCGATATAAAGACCATTTCTATAGTTTCAAGTTAAAAATATCACTAATTTTACCATAAAGACCATAACAGAAGTTGAAAGTGAAAAAGCTCACCAATTTCACTATAAACACCATTACAGAACATCCAAGTAGAAAAATCACCAATTTCACTACAAAGACCATTACGAGAGTTCAGATTTTAAAAACTCACCAATTTCACTATAAAGACCATTTACAAAAGTTTCAATTTTAAAATCTCACCAATTTCACTATAAAGACCATTACAAAAGTTCCAACTCAAAAAACTCATCAATTTCACTATAAAAACCATACTAAAAGTTCCAAGTGAAAAAAAACTCACCAATTTCACTAAAAAGACCATAACAAAAGTTCAAAGTGAAAAAACGTACAAATTTCATTCCATAAACAATAACAACAGTTCAAAGTTAAAAAACTCATCAATTTCACTATAAAAACCATAAAAAAATTTTAAAGTAAAAAAATCAGCAATTTCACTATAAAAACAAAAATAGTAAGATCTAAATTAAAAAAACTCGCCTATTTCACAATGTCACTATATAAAGCAAAAAAAAAGTTCAATGTTAAAAAGCTCATCGATTTCACTAAAAAACTCATAAAAATGTTCAAAGTTGAAAAACTCCCCAATTTCACTATAAAACCATGATAAAAGTTCCAAAAGAAAAAACTCACCAATTTCACTATAAAGACCATTTCAATAGTTTCAAGTTAAAAATATCACTAATTTGACTATAAAGACCATAACAAAATTTGAAAGTGAAAAAACTCACCAATTTCACTATAAAGACCATTACAGAACATCCAAGTAGAAAAATCACCAATTTCACTACAAAGACCATTACGAGAGTTCAGATTTTAAAAACTCACCAATTTCACTATAAAGACAATTTACAAAAGTTTCAAGTTAAAAAGCTCACCAATTTCACTATAAAGACCATTACAAAAGTTCCAAGTCAAAAAACTCACCAATTTCACTATGAAAACCATACTAAAAGTTCCAAGTGAAAAAAAACTCACCAATTTCACTAAAAAGACCATAATTAAAGTTCAAAGTGAAAAAAACTCACAAATTTCATTCTATAAACAATAACAACAGTTCAAAGTTAAAAAACTCATCAATTTCACTATAAAAACCATAAAAAAATTTCACAGTAAAAAAAAATCAGAATTTCACTATAAAAAAAATAGAAGATCTAAGTTAAAAAAACTCGCCTATTTCACAATTTTACTATAAAAAGCAAAATAAAAGTTCAATGTTAAAAAGCTCATTGATTTCACTCAAAAACTCATAAAAATGTTCAAAGTTGAAAAACTCCCCAATTTCTCTATAAAACCATGATAAAAGTTCCAAAAGAAAAAACTCACCAATTTCACTATAAAGACCATTTCAATAGTTTCAAGTTAAAAAAATCACTAATTTGACTATAAAGACCATAACAGAAGTTGAAAGTGAAAAAACTCACGAATTTCACTATAAAGACCATTACAGAACATCCAAGTAAAAAAATCACCAATTTCACTACAAAGACCATTACGAGAGTTCAGATTTTAAAAACTCAGCAATTTCACTATAAAGACCATTTACAAAAGTTTCAAGTTTAAAAGCTCACCAATTTCACTATAAAGACCATTACAAAAGTTCCAAGTCAAAAAACTTACCAATTTCACTATAAAAACCATAATAAAAGTTCCAAGTAAAAAAAAATCACCAATTTCAGTAAAAGACAATAATAAAAGTACAAAGTGAAAAAACGTACAAATTTCATTCTATAAACAATAACAACAGTTCAAAGTTAAAAAACTCATCAATTTCACTATAAAAACCATAAAAAAATTTTAAAGTCAAAAAATCAGCAATTTCACTATAAAAACAAAAATAGTAAGATCTAAATTAAAAAAACTCGCCTATTTCACAATGTCACTATATAAAGCAAAAAAAAAGTTCAATGTTAAAAAGCTCATCGATTTCACTAAAAAACTCATAAAAATGTTCAAAGTTGAAAAACTCCCCAATTTCACTATAAAACCATGATAAAAGTTCCAAAAGAAAAAACTCACCAATTTCACTATAAAGACCATTTCAATAGTTTCAAGTTAAAAATATCACTAATTTGACTATAAAGACCATAACAAAAGTTGAAAGTGAAAAAACTCACCAATTTCACTATAAAGACCATTACAGAACATCCAAGTAGAAAAATCACCAATTTCACTACAAAGACCATTACGAGAGTTCAGATTTTAAAAACTCACCAATTTCACTATAAAGACAATTTACAAAAGTTTCAAGTTAAAAAGCTCACCAATTTCACTATAAAGACCATTACAAAAGTTCCAAGTCAAAAAACTCACCAATTTCACTATGAAAACCTTACTAAAAGTTCCAAGTGAAAAAAAACTCACCAATTTCACTAAAAAGACCATAACAAAAGTTCAAAGTGAAAAAACTCACAAATTTCATTTTATAAACAATAACAACAGTTCAAAGTTAAAAAACTCATTAATTTCACTATAAAAACCATAAAAAAATTTCACAGTAAAAAAATCAGCAATTTCACTATAAAAACAAAAATAGAAGATCTAAGTTTAAAAAACTCACCTATTTCACAATTTTACTATAAAAAGCAAAATAAAAGTTCAATGTTAAAAAGCTCATCGATTTCACTCAAAAACTCATAAAAATGTTCAAAGTTCAAAAACTCCCCAATTTCACTATAAAACCATGATAAATGCTCCAAAAGAAAAAACTCACCAATTTCACTATAAAGACCATTTCAATAGTTTCAAGTTAGAAATATCACTAATTTGACTATAAAGACCATATAACAAAGGTTGAAAGTGAAAAAACTCACCAATTTCACTATAAAGACCATTACAGAACATCCAAGTCAAAAAATCACCAATTTCACAACAAAGACCATTACGAGAGTTCATATTTTAAAAACTCACCAATTTCACTATAAAGACCATTTACAAAAGTTTCAAGTTTAAAACCTCACCAATTTCACTATAAAGACCATTACAAAAGTTCCAAGTCAAAAAACTCACCAATTTCATTATAAAAACCATAATAAAAGTTCCAAGTGAAAAAAAACTCACCAATTTCACTAAAAAATCCATAACAAAAGTTCAAAGTGAAAAAACTCACAAATTTCATTCTATAAACAATAACAACAGTTCAAAGTTAAAAAACTCATCAATTTCACTATTAAAACCATAAAAAAAGTTCACAGTCAAAAAATCAGCAATTTCACCATGAAAACAAAAATAGAAGATCTAAGTTAAAAAAACTCACCTA
This sequence comes from Lathyrus sativus, assembly GCA_963859935.3. Classification (NCBI taxonomy): domain Eukaryota; kingdom Viridiplantae; phylum Streptophyta; class Magnoliopsida; order Fabales; family Fabaceae; genus Lathyrus; species Lathyrus sativus. The sequence goes on along the minus strand of CAWUDS030002219.1, from coordinate 3,627,495 downwards.
TTTCACAATTTCACTATAAAAAGCAAAATAATAGTTCAATGTTAAAAAGCTCATCGATTTCACTCAAAAACTCATAAAAATGTTCAAAGTTGAAAAACTCCCCAATTTCACTATAAAACCATGATAAAAGTTCCAAAAGAAAAAACTGACCAATTTCGATATAAAGACCATTTCAATAGTTTCAAGTTAAAAATATCACTAATTTGACCATAAAGACCATAACAGAAGTTGAAAGTGAAAAAACTCACCAATTTCACTATAAACACCATTACAGAACATCCAAGTAGAAAAATCACCAATTTCACTACAAAGACCATTACGAGAGTTCAGATTTTAAAAACTCACCAATTTCACTATAAAGACCATTTAAAAAAGTTTCAATTTTAAAAGCTCACCAATTTCACTATAAAGACCATTACAAAAGTTCCAAGTCAAAAAACTCACCAATTTCACTATAAAAACCATACTAAAAGTTCCAAGTGAAAAAAAACTCACCAATTTCACTAAAAAGACCATAACAAAAGTTCAAAGTGAAAAAACTCACAAATTTCATTCTATAAACAATAACAACAGTTCAAAGTTAAAAAACTCATTAATTTCACTATAAAAACCATAAAAAAAATTTCCAAGTCAAATAATCAGCAATTTCACTATAAAAACAAAAATAAAAGATCTAACTTAAAAAAACTCCCCAATTTCACTATAAAACCATGATAAAAGTTCCAAAAGAAAAAACTCACCAATTTCACTATAAAGACCATTTCAATAGTTTCAAGTTAAAAATATCACTAATTTGACTATAAAGACCATAACAGAAGTTGAAAGTGAAAAAACTCACCAATTTCACTATAAACACCATTACAGAACTTTCAAGTAAAAAAATCACCAATTTCACAACAAAGACCATTACGAGAGTTCAGATTTTAAAAACTCACCAATTTCACTATAAAGACCATTTACAAAAGTTTCAAGTTTTAAAGCTCACCAATTTAACTATAAAGACCATTACAAAAGTTCCAAGTTAAAAAACTCACCAATTTCACTATAAAAACCATAATAAAAGTTCCAAGTGAAAAAAAAAACTCACCAATTTCACTAAAAAGACCATAATAAAAGTTCAAAGTGAAAAAACTCACAAATTTCATTCTATAAACAATAACAACAGTTCAAAGTTATAAAACTCATCAATTTCACTATAAAAACCATAAAAAAATTTCACAGTAAAAAAATCAGCAATTTCACTATAAAAACAAAAATAGAAGATCTAAGTTAAAAAAACTCGCCTATTTCACAATTTCACTATAAAAAGCAAAACAAAAGTTCAATGTTAAAAAGCTCATCGATTTCACTCAAAAACTCATAAAAATGTTCAAAGTTCAAAAACTCCCCAATTTCACTATAAAACCATGATAAAAGTTCCAAAAGAAAAAACTCACCAATTTCACTATAAAGACCATTTCAATTGTTTCAAGTTAAAAATATCACTAATTTGACTATAAAGACCATATAACAAAATTTGAAAGTGAAAAAACTCACCAATTTCACTATAAAGACCATTACAGAACATCCAAGTAGAAAAATCACCAATTTCACTACAAAGACCATTACGAGAGTTCAGATTTTAAAAACTCACCAATTTCACTATAAAGACAATTTACAAAAGTTTCAAGTTAAAAAGCTCACCGATTTCACTACAAAAACCATAATAAAAGTTCCAAGTGAAAAAAAACTCACCAATGAAACTAAAAAGACCATAACAAAAGTTCAAAGTTAAAAAACTCACAAATTTCATTCTATAAACAATAACAACAGTTCAAAGTTAAAAAACTCATCAATTTCACTATAAAAACCATAAAAAAAAGTTCACAGTCAAAAAATCAGCAATTTCACCATAAAAACAAAAATAGAAGATCTAAGTTAAAAAAACTCGCCTATTTCACAATTTCACTATAAAAAGCAAAATAAAAGTTCAATGTTAAAAAGCTCATCGATTTCACTCAAAAACTCATAAAAATGTTCAAAATTCAAAAACTCCCCAATTTCACTATAAAACCATGATAAATGCTCCAAAAGAAAAAACTCACCAATTTCACTATAAAGACCATTTCAATAGTTTCAAGTTAGAAATATCACTAATTTGACTATAAAGACCATATAACAAAGGTTGAAAGTGAAAAAACTCACCAATTTCACTATAAAGACCATTACAGAACATCCAAGTAAAAAAATCATCAATTTCACAACAAAGACCATTACGAGAGTTCATATTTTAAAAACTCACCAATTTCACTATAAAGACCATTTACAAAAGTTTCAAATTTAAAAGCTCACCAATTTCACTATAAAGACCATTACAAAAGTTCCAAGTCAAAAAACTCACCAATTTCACTATAAAAACCATAATAAAAGTTCCAAGTGAAAAAAAAAACTCACCAATTTCACTAAAAGACCATAATAAAAGTTCAAAGTGAAAAAACTCACAAATTTCATTCTATAAACAAAAACATTAGTTCAAAGTTAAAAAACTCATCAATTTCACAATAAAAACCATAAAAAAAATTCACAGTCAAAAAATCAGCAATTTCACTATAAAAACAAAAATAGAAGCCCTAAGTTAAAAAACTCACCTATTTCACAATTTCACTATAACAAGCAAAATAAAAGTTCAATGTTAAAAAGCTCATCGATTTCACTCAAAAACTCATAAAAATGTTCAAAGTTGAAAAACTCCCCAATTTCACTATAAAACCATGATAAAAGTTCCAAAAGAAAAAACTCACCAATTTCACTATAAAGACCATTTCAATTGTTTCAAGTTAAAAATATCACTAATTTGACTATAAAGACCATATAACAAAAGTTGAAAGTGAAAAAACTCACCAATTTCACTACAAAGACCATTACAGAACATCCAAGTAGAAAAATCACCAATTTCACTACAAAGACCATTACGAGAGTTCAGATTTTAAAAACTCACCAATTTCACTATAAAGACAATTTACAAAAGTTTCAAGTTAAAAAGCTCACCAATGTCACTATAAAGACCATTACAAAAGTTCCAAGTCAAAAAACTCACCAATTTCACTACAAAAACCATAATAAAAGTTCCAAGTGAAAAAAAACTCACCAATGTCACTAAAAAGACCATAACAAAAGTTCAAAGTTAAAAAACTCACAAATTTCATTCTATAAACAATAACAACAGTTCAAAGTTAAAAAACTCATCAATTTCACTATAAAAACCATAAAAAAATTTCACAGTAAAAAAAAATCAGAATTTCACTATAAAAAAAAATAGAAGATCTAAGTTAAAAAAACTCGCCTATTTCACAATTTCACTATAAAAAGCAAAATAAAAGTTCAATGTTAAAAAGCTCATCGATTTCACTCAAAAACTCATAAAAATGTTCAAAGTTGAAAAACTCCCCAATTTCACTATAAAACCATGATAAAAGTTTCAAAAGAAAAAACTCACCAATTTCACTATAAAGACCATTTCAATAGGTTCAAGTTAAAAATATCACTAATTTGACTATAAAGACCATAACAGAAGTTGAAAGTGAAAAAATTCACCAATTTCACTATAAACACCATTACAGAACATCCAAGTCAAAAAATAACCAATTTCACAACAAAGACCATTACGAGAGTTCAGATTTTAAAAACTCACCAATTTCACTATAAAAACCATAATAAAAGTTCCAAGTGAAAAAAAAAACTCACCAATTTCACTAAAAAGACCATAATAAAAGTTCAAAGTGAAAAAACTCACAAATTTCATTCTATAAACAAAAACAACAGTTCAAAGTTAAAAAACTCATCAATTTCACTACAAAAACCATAAAAAAATTTCACAGTAAAAAATGCAGCAATTTGACTATAAAAACAAAAATAGAAGATCTAAGTTAAAAAAACTCGCCTATTTCACAATTTCACCATAAAAAGCAAAACAAAAGTTCAATGTTAAAAAGCTCATCGATTTCACTCAAAAACTCATAAAAATATTCAAAGTTGAAAAACTCCCCAATTTCACGATAAAACCATGATAAAAGTTCCAAAAGAAAAAACTCACCAATTTCACTATAAAGACCATTTCAATTGTTTCAAGTTAAAAATATCACTAATTTGACTATAAAGACCATATAACAAAAGTTGAAAGTGAAAAAACTCACCAATTTCACTACAAAGACCATTACAGAACATCCAACTAGAAAAATCACCAATTTCACTACAAAGACCATTACGAGAGTTCAGATTTTAAAAACTTAACAATTTCACTATAAAGACAATTTACAAAAGTTTCAAGTTAAAAAGCTCACCAATGTCACTATAAAGACCATTACAAAAGTTCCAAGTCAAAAAACTCACCAATTTCACTACAAAAACCATAATAAAAGTTCCAAGTTAAAAAAAAACTCACCAATGTCACTAAAAAGACCATAACAAAAGTTCAAAGTTAAAAAACTCACAAATTTCATTCTATAAACAATAACAACAGTTCAAAGTTAAAAAACTCATCAATTTCACTATAAAAACCATAAAAAAATTTCACAGTAAAAAAAAATCAGAATTTCACTATAAAAAAAAATAGAAGATCTAAGTTAAAAAAACTCGCCTATTTCACAATTTCACTATAAAAAGCAAAATAAAAGTTCAATGTTAAAAAGCTCATCGATTTCACTCAAAAACTCATAAAAATGTTCAAAGTTGAAAAACTCCCCAATTTCACTATAAAACCATGATAAAAGTTCCAAAAGAAAAAACTCACCAATTTCACTATAAAGACCATTTCAATAGGTTCAAGTTAAAAATATCACTAATTTGACTATAAAGACCATAACAGAAGTTGAAAGTGAAAAAATTCACCAATTTCACTATAAACACCATTACAGAACATCCAAGTCAAAAAATAACCAATTTCACAACAAAGACCATTACGAGAGTTCAGATTTTAAAAACTCACCAATTTCACTATAAAAACCATAATAAAAGTTCCAAGTGAAAAAAAAAACTCACCAATTTCACTAAAAAGACCATAATAAAAGTTCAAAGTGAAAAAACTCACAAATTTCATTCTATAAACAAAAACAACAGTTCAAAGTTAAAAAACTCATCAATTTCACTACAAAAACCATAAAAAAATTTCACAGTAAAAAATGCAGCAATTTGACTATAAAAACAAAAATAGAAGATCTAAGTTAAAAAAACTCGCCTATTTCACAATTTCACCATAAAAAGCAAAACAAAAGTTCAATGTTAAAAAGCTCATCGATTTCACTCAAAAACTCATAAAAATATTCAAAGTTGAAAAACTCCCCAATTTCACGATAAAACCATGATAAAAGTTCCAAAAGAAAAAACTCACCAATTTCACTATAAAGACCATTTCAATTGTTTCAAGTTAAAAATATCACTAATTTGACTATAAAGACCATATAACAAAAGTTGAAAGTGAAAAAACTCACCAATTTCACTACAAAGACCATTACAGAACATCCAACTAGAAAAATCACCAATTTCACTACAAAGACCATTACGAGAGTTCAGATTTTAAAAACTTAACAATTTCACTATAAAGACAATTTACAAAAGTTTCAAGTTAAAAAGCTCACCAATGTCACTATAAAGACCATTACAAAAGTTCCAAGTCAAAAAACTCACCAATTTCACTACAAAAACCATAATAAAAGTTCCAAGTTAAAAAAAAACTCACCAATGTCACTAAAAAGACCATAACAAAAGTTCAAAGTTAAAAAACTCACAAATTACATTCTATAAACAATAACAACAGTTCAAAGTTAAAAAACTCATCAATTTTACTATAAAAACCATAAAAAAAGTTCACAGTCAAAAAATCAGCAATTTCACCATAAACACAAAAATAGAAGATCTAAGTTAAAAAAACTCGCCTATTTCACAATTTCACTGTAAAAAGCAAAATAATAGTTCAATGTTAAAAAGCTCATCGATTTCACTCAAAAACTCATAAAAATGTTCAAAGTTGAAAAACTCCCCAATTTCACTATAAAATATCACTAATTTGACTATAAAGACCATAACAGAAGTTGAAAGTGAAAAAACTCACCAATTTCACTATAAACACCATTACAGAACATCCAAGTAGAAAAATCACCAATTTCACTACAAAGACCATTACGAGAGTTCAGATTTTAAAAACTCACCAATTTCACTATAAAGACCATTTAAAAAAGTTTCAATTTTAAAAGCTCACCAATTTCACTATAAAGACCATTACAAAAGTTCCAAGTCAAAAAACTCACCAATTTCACTATAAAAACCATACTAAAAGTTCCAAGTGAAAAAAAACTCACCAATTTCACTAAAAAGACCATAACAAAAGTTCAAAGTGAAAAAACTCACAAATTTCATTCTATAAACAATAACAACAGTTCAAAGTTAAAAAAACTCATTAATTTCACTACAAAAACCATAAAAAAAATTTCCAAGTCAAATAATCAGCAATTTCACTATAAAAACAAAAATAAACGATCTAACTTAAAAAAACTCCCCAATTTCACTATAAAACCATGATAAAAGTTCCAAAAGAAAAAACTCACCAATTTCACTATAAAGACCATTTCAATAGTTTCAAGTTAAAAATATCACTAATTTGACTATATAGACCATAACAGAAGTTGAAAGTGAAAAAACTCACCAATTTCACTATAAACACCATTACAGAACTTCCAAGTCAAAAAATCACCAATTTCACAACAAAGACCATTACGAGAGTTCAAATTTTAAAAACTCACCAATTTCACTATAAAGACCATTTACAAAAGTTTCAAGTTTAAAAGCTCACCAATTTAACTATAAAGACCATTACAAAAGTTCCAAGTTAAAAAACTCACCAATTTCACTATAAAAACCATAATAAAAGTTCCAAGTGAAAAAAAAAACTCACCAATTTCACTAAAAAGACCATAATAAAAGTTCAAAGTGAAAAAACTCACAAATTTCATTCTATAAACAATAACAACAGTTCAAAGTTATAAAACTCATCAATTTCACTTTAAAAACCATAAAAAAATTTCACAGTAAAAAAATCAGCAATTTCACTATAAAAACAAAAATAGAAGATCTAAGTTAAAAAAAACTCGCCTATTTCACAATTTCACTATAAAAAGCAAAACAAAAGTTCAATGTTAAAAAGCTCATCGATTTCACTCAAAAACTCATAAAAATGTTCAAAGTTCAAAAACTCCCCAATTTCACTATAAAACCATGATAAAAGTTCCAAAAGAAAAAACTCACCAATTTCACTATAAAGACCATTTCAATTGTTTCAAGTTAAAAACATCACTAATTTGACTATAAAGACCATATAACAAAATTTGAAAGTGAAAAAACTCACCAATTTCACTATAAAGACCATTACAGAACATCCAAGTAGAAAAATCACCAATTTCACTACAAAGACCATTACGAGAGTTCAGATTTTAAAAACTCACCAGTTTCACTATAAAGACAATTTACAAAAGTTTCAAGTTAAAAAGCTCACCAATGTCACTTATAAAGACCATTACAAAAGTTCCAAGTCAAAAAACTCACCAATTTCACTACAAAAACCATAATAAAAGTTCCAAGTGAAAAAAAACTCACCAATGTCACTAAAAAGACCATAACAAAGGTTCAAAGTTAAAAAACTCACAAATTTCATTCTATAAACAATAACAACAGTTCAAAGTTAAAAAACTCATCAATTTCACTACAAAAACCATAAAAAAATTTCACAGTAAAAAAATCAGCAATTTGACTATAAAAACAAAAATAGAAGATCTAAGTTAAAAAAACTCGCCTATTTCACAATTTCACTATAAAAAGCAAAACAAAAGTTCAATGTTAAAAAGCTCATCGATTTCACTCAAAAACTCATAAAAATATTCAAAGTTGAAAAACTCCCCAATTTCACGATAAAACCATGATAAAAGTTCCAAAAGAAAAAACTCACCAATTTCACTATAAAGACCATTTCAATTGTTTCAAGTTAAAAATATCACTAATTTGACTATAAAGACCATATAACAAAAGTTGAAAGTGAAAAAACTTACCAATTTCACTACAAAGACCATTACAGAACATCCAAGTAGAAAAATCACCAATTTCACTACAAAGACCATTACGAGAGTTCAGATTTTAAAAACTCACCAATTTCACTATAAATTCCATTTACAAAAGTTTCAAGTTAAAAAGCTCACGAATTTAACTATAAAAACCATAAAAAAATTTCACAGTAAAAAAAATCAGAATTTCACTATAAAAAAAAATAGAAGATCTAAGTTAAAAAAACCCGCCTATTTCACAATTTCACTATAAAAAGCAAAATAAAAGTTCAATGTTAAAAAGCTCATCGATTTCACTCAAAAACTCATAAAAATGTTCAAAGTTGAAAAACTCCCCAATTTCACTATAAAACCATGATATAAGTTCCAAAAGAAAAAACTCACCAATTTCACTATAAAGACCATTTCAATAGGTTCAAGTTAAAAATATCACTAATTTGACTATAAAGACCATAACAGAAGTTGAAAGTGAAAAAATTCACCAATTTCACTATAAACACCATTACAGAACATCCAAGTCAAAAAATAACCAATTTCACAACAAAGACCATTACGAGAGTTCAGATTTTAAAAACTCACCAATTTCACTATAAAAACCATAATAAAAGTTCCAAGTGAAAAAAAAAACTCACCAATTTCACTAAAAAGACCATAATAAAAGTTCAAAGTGAAAAAACTCACAAATTTCATTCTATAAACAAAAACAACAGTTCAGAGTTAAAAAACTCATCAATTTCACTATAAAAACCATAAAAAAATTTCAAAGTCAAAAAATCAGCAATTTCACTATAAAAACAAAAATAGTAAGATCTAAGTTAAAAAAACTCGCCTATTTCACAATGTCACTATATAAAGCAAAATAAAAGTTCAATGTTAAAAAGCTCATCGATTTCACTAAAAAACTCATAAAAATGTTTAAAGTTGAAAAACTCCCCAATTTCACTATAAAACCATGATAAAAGTTCCAAAAGAAAAAACTCACCAATTTCACTATAAAGACCATTTCAATAGTTTCAAGTTAAAAATATCACTAATTTGACTATAAAGACCATAACAATAGTTGAAAGTGAAAAAACTCACCAATTTCACTATAAAGACCATTACAGAACATCCAAGTAGAAAAATCACCAATTTCACTACAAAGACCATTGCGAGAGTTCAGATTTTAAAAACTCACTAATTTCACTATAAAGACAATTTACAAAAGTTTCAAGTTAAAAAGCTCACCAATTTCACTATAAAGACCATTACAAAAGTTCCAAGTCAAAAAACTCACCAATTTCACTATAAAAACCATACTAAAAGTTCCAGGTGAAAAAAAACTCACCAATTTCACTAAAAAGACCATAACAAAAGTTCAAAGTGAAAAAACTCAGAAATTTCATTCTATAAAAAATAACAACAATTCAAAGTTAAAAAACTCATTAATTTCACTATAAAAACCATAAAAAAAATTTCCAAGTCAAAAAATCAGCAATTTCACTATAAAAACAAAAATAAAAGATCTAACTTAAAAAAACTCGCCTATTTCACGATTTCACTATAAAAACCAAAATAAATGTTCAATGTTAAAAAGCTCATCGATTTCACTCAAAAACTCTTAAAAATGTACAAAGTTGAAAAACTCCCCAATTTCACTATAAAACCATGACAAAAGTTCCAAAACAAAAAACTCACCAATTTCACTATAAAGACCATTTCAATAGTTTCAAGTCAAAATTATCATCAACTTGACTATAAAGACCATAACAAAAGTTGAAAGTGAAAAGACTCACAATTTTCACTATAAAGACCATTACAGAACATCTAAGTAGAAAAATCACCAATTTCACTACAAAGACCACTACGAGAGTTCAGATTTTAATAACTCACTAATTTCACTATAAAGACCATTTACAAAAGTTTCAAGTTTAAAAGCTCACCAATTTCACTATAAAGACCATTACAAAAGTTCCATGTCCAAAAACTCACCAATTTCACTTTAAAAACCATAATAAAAGTTCCAAGTGAAAAAAAAAACTCACCAATTTCACTAAAAAGACCATAACAAAAGTTCAAAGTGAAAAAACTCACAAATTTCATTCTATAAACAATAACAACAGTTCAAAGTTAAAAAACTCATCAATTTCACTATAAAAACCATAAAAAAATTTCACAGTAAAAAAATCAGCAATTTCACTATAAAAAAAAAATACAAGATCTAAGTTAAAAAAAACTCGCCTATTTCACAATTTCACTATAAAAAACAAAATGAAAGTTCAATGTTAAAAAGCTCATCGATTTCACTCAAAAACTCATAAAAATGTTCAAAGTTGAAAAACTCCCCAATTTCACTATAAAACCATGACAAAAGTTCCAAAAGAAAAAACTCAACAATTTCACTATAAAGACCATTTCAATAGTTTCAAGTTAAAAATATCACTAATTTGACTATAAAGACCATAATAAAAGTTGAAAGTGAAAAAACTCACCAATATCACTAGAAAGACCATTACAGAACATCCAAGTAGAAAAATCACCAATTTCACTACAAAGACCATTACGAGAGTTCAGATTTAAAAACTCACCAATTTCACTATAAAGACAATTTAAAAAAGTTTCAAGTTAAAAAGCTCACCAATTTCACTATAAAGACCATTACAAAAGTTCCAGGTCAAAAACTCACCAATTTCACTATAAAAACTATACTAAAAGTTCCAAGTGAAAAAAAACTCACCAATTTCACTAAAAAGACCATAACAAAAGTTCAAAGTGAAAAAACTCACAAATTTCATTCTATAAACAATAACAACAGTTCAAAGTTAAAAAAACTCATTAATTTCACTATAAAAACCATAAAAAAAATTTCCAAGTCAAAAAATCAGCAATTTCACTATAAAAACCAAAATAAATGTACAATGTAAAAAAGCTCATCGATTTCACTCAAAAACTCTTAAAAATGTTCAATGTTGAAAAACTCCCCAATTTCACTATAAAACCATGACAAATGTTCCAAAACAAAAAACTCACCAATTTCACTATAAAGACCATTTCAATATTTTCAAGTCAAAATTCACCAACTTGACTATAAAGTCCATAACAAAAGTTGAAAGTGAAAAGACTCACAATTTTCACTATAAAGACCATTACAGAACGTCCAAGTAGAAAAATCACCAATTTCACTACAAAGACCATTACGAGAGTTCAGATTTTAATAACTCACTAATTTCACTATATAGACCATTTACAAAAGTTTCAAGTTTAAAAGCTCTCCAATTTCACTATAAAGACCATTACAAAAGTTCAAAGTCAAAAAACTTACCAATTTAACTAAAAAAACCATAATAAAAGTTCCAAGTAAAAAAAAACTCACCAATTTCAGTAAAAGACCATAATAAAAGTTCAAAGTGAAAAAACTCACAAATTTTATTCTATAAACAATAACAACAGTTCAAAGTTAAAAAACTCATCAATTTCACTATAAAAACGATAAAAAAATTTCACAGTCAAAAAATCAGCAATTTCACTATAAAAACAAAAATAGAAGATCTAAGTTAAAAAAACTCGCCTATTTCACAATTTCACTATATAAAGCAAAATAAAAGTTCAATGTTAAAAAGCTCATCGATTTCACTCAAAAACTCATAAAAATGTTCAAAGTTGAAAAACTCCCCAATTTCACTATAAAACCATGATAAAAGTTCCAAAAGAAAAAACTCACCAATTTTACTATAAAGACCATTTCAATAGTTTCAAGTTAAAAATATCACTAATTTGACTATAAAGACCATAACAAAAGTTGAAAGTGAAAAAACTCACCAATAATAATATAAAGACCATTACAGAACATCCAAGTAGAAAAATCACCAATTTCACTACAAAGACCATTACGAGAGTTCAGATTTTAAAAACGCACCAATTTCACTATAAAGACCATTTACAAAAGTTTCAAGTTTAAAAGCTCACCAATTTCACTATAAAGACCATTACAAAAGTTCCAAGTCAAAAAACTCACCAATTTCACTTTAAAAACCATAATAAAAGTTCCAAGTGAAAAAAAAACTCACCAATTTCACTAAAAAGACCATAACAAAAGTTCAAAGTGAAAAAACTCACAAATTTCATTCTATAAACAATAACAACAGTTCAAAGTTAAAAAACTCATCAATTTCACTATAAAAACCATAAAAAAATTTCACAGTAAAAAAATCAACAATTTCACTATAAAAACAAAAATACAAGATCTAAGTTAAAAAAACTCGCCTATTTCACAATTTCACTATAAAAAACAAAATGAATGTTCAATGTTAAAAAGCTCATCGATTTCACTCAAAAACTCTTAAAAATGTTCAAAGTTGAAAAACTCCCCAATTTCACTATAAAACCATGACAAAAGTTCCAAAACAAAAAACTCACCAATTTAACTATAAAGACCATTTCAATAGTTACAAGTCAAAATTATCATCAACTTGACTATAAAGACCATAATAAAAGTTGAATGTGAAAAAACTCACCAATATCACTATAAAGACCATTACAGAACATCCAAGTAGAAAAATCACCAATTTCACTACAAAGACCATTGCGAGAGTTCAGATTTTAAAAACTCACCAATTTCACTATAAAGACAATTTACAAAAGTTTCAAGTTAAAAAGCTCACCAATTTCACTATAAAGACCATTACAAAAGTTCCAGGTCAAAAACTCACCAATTTCACTATAAAAACCATACTAAAAGTTCCAAGTGAAAAAAAACTCACCAATTTCACTAAAAAGACCATAACAAAAGTTCAAAGTGAAAAAACTCACAAATTTCATTCTATAAACAATAACAACAGTTCAAAGTTAAAAAACTCATTAATTTCACTATAAAAACCATAAAAAAAATTTCCAAGTCAAAAAATCAGCAATTTCACTATAAAAACAAAAATAAAAGATCTAACTTAAAAAAACTCGCCTATTTCACAATTTCACTATAAAAACCAAAATAAATGTTCAATGTTAAAAAGTTCATCGATTTCATCAAAAACTCTTAATAATGTACAAAGTTGAAAAACTCCCCAATTTCACTATAAAACCATGACAAAAGTTCCAAAACAAAAAACTCACCATTTTCACTATAAAGACCATTTCAATAGTTTCAAGTCAAAATTATCACCAACTTGACTATAAAGAACATAACAAAAGTTGAAAGTGAAAAGACTCACAATTTTCACTATGAAGACCATTACAGAACATCCAAGTAGAAAAATCACCAATTTCACTACAAAGACGATTACGAGAGTTCAGATTTTAATAACTCACTAATTTCACTATAAAGACCATTTACAAAAGTTTCAAGTTTAAAAGCTCACCAATTTCACTATAAAGACCATTACAAAAGTTCCAAGTCAAAAAACTTACCAATTTCACTATAAAAACCATAATAAAATTTCCAAGTAAAAAAAAAACTCACCAATTTCAGTAAAAGACAATAATAAAAGTTCAAAGTGAAAAAACGTACAAATTTCATTCTATAAACAATAACAACAGTTCAAAGTTAAAAAAACTCATCAATTTCACTATAAAAACCATAAAAAAATTTCAAAGTCAAAAAATTCAGCAATTTCACTATAAAAACAAAAATAGAAGATCTAAGTTAAAAAAATTCGCCTATTTCACAATGTCACTATATAAAGCAAAATAAAAGTTCAATGTTAAAAAGCTCATCGATTTCACTAAAAAACTCATAAAATTGTTCAAAGTTGAAAAACTCCCCAATTTCACTATAAAACCATGATAAAACTTCCAAAAGAAAAAACTCACCAATTTCACTATAAAGACCATTTCAATAGTTTCAAGTTAAAAATATCACTAATTTGACTATAAAGACCATAACAAAAGTTGAAAGTGAAAAAACTCACCAATTTCACTATAAAGACCATTACAGAACATCCAAGTAGAAAAAAAACCAATTTCACCACAAAGACCATTACGAGAGTTCAGATTTTAAAAACTCCCCAATTTCACTATAAAGACCATTTACAAAAGTTTCAAGTTAAAAAACTCACCAATTTCACTATAAAGACCATTACAAAAGTTCCAAGTCAAAAAACTCACCAATTTCACTATAAAAACCATACTAAAAGTTCCAAGTGAAAAAAAACTCACCAATTTCACTAAAAAGACCATAACAAAAGTTCAAAGTGAAAAAACTCACAAATTTCATTCTATAAACAATAACAACAGTTCAAAGTTAAATAACTCATTAATTTCACTATAAAAACCATAAAAAAAATTTCCAAGTCAAAAAATCAGCAATTTCACTATAAAAACAAAAATAAAAGATCTAACTTAAAAAAACTCGCCTATTTCACAATTTCACTATAAAAACCAAAATAAATGTTCAATGTTAAAAAGCTCATCGATTTCACTCAAAAACTCTTAAAAATGTACAAAGTTGAAAAACTCCCCAATTTCACTATAAAACCATGACAAAAGTTCCAAAACAAAAAACTCACCAATTTCACTATAAAGACCATTTCAATAGTTTCAAGTCAAAATTATCACCAACTTGACTATAAAGAACATAACAAAAGTTGAAAGTGAAAAGACTCACAATTTTCACTATGAAGACCATTACAGAACATCCAAGTAGAAAAATCACCAATTTCACTACAAAGACGATTACGAGAGTTCAGATTTTAATAACTCACTAATTTCACTATAAAGACCATTTACAAAAGTTTCAAGTTTAAAAGCTCACCAATTTCACTATAAAGACCATTACAAAAGTTCCAAGTCAAAAAACTTACCAATTTCACTATAAAAACCATAATAAAATTTCCAAGTAAAAAAAAACTCACCAATTTCAGTAAAAGACAATAATAAAAGTTCAAAGTGAAAAAACGTACAAATTTCATTCTATAAACAATAACAACAGTTCAAAGTTAAAAAACTCATCAATTTCACTATAAAAACCATAAAAAAATTTCAAAGTCAAAAAATTCAGCAATTTCACTATAAAAACAAAAATAGAATATCTAAGTTAAAAAAACTCGCCTATTTCACAATGTCACTATATAAAGCAAAATAAAAGTTCAATGTTAAAAAGCTCATCGATTTCACTAAAAAATCATAAAAATGTTCAAAGTTGAAAAACTCCCCAATTTCACTATAAAACCATGATAAAACTTCCAAAAGAAAAAACTCACCAATTTCACTATAAAGACCATTTCAATAGTTTGAAGTTAAAAATATCACTAATTTGACTATAAAGACCATAACAAAAGTTGAAAGTGAAAAAACTCACCAATTTCACTATAAAGACCATTACAGAACATCCAAGTAGAAAAAAAACCAATTTCACCACAAAGACCATTACGAAAGTTCAGATTTTAAAAACTCCCCAATTTCACTATAAAGACCATTTACAAAAGTTTCAAGTTAAAAACATCACCATTTTCACTATAAAGACCATTACAAAAGTTCCAAGTCAAAAAACTCACCAATTTCACTATAAAAACCATACTAAAAGTTCCAAGTGAAAAAAAACTCACCAATTTCACTAAAAAGACCATAACAAAAGTTCAAAGTGAAAAAACTCACAAATTTCATTCTATAAACAATAACAACAGTTCAAAGTTAAATAACTCATTAATTTCACTATAAAAACCATAAAAAAAATTTCCAAGTCAAAAAATCAGCAATTTCACTATAAAAACAAAAATAAAAGATCTAACTTAAAAAAACTCGCCTATTTCACAATTTCACTATAAAAACCAAAATAAATGTTCAATGTTAAAAAGCTCATCGATTTCACTCAAAAACTCTTAAAAATGTACAAAGTTGAAAAACTCCCCAATTTCACTATAAAACCATGACAAAAGTTCCAAAACAAAAAACTCACCAATTTCACTATAAAGACCATTTCAATAGTTTCAAGTCAAAATTATCACCAACTTGACTATAAAGACCATAACAAAAGTTGAAAGTGAAAAGACTCATAATTTTCACTATAAAGACCATTACAGAACATCCAAGTAGAAAAATCACCAATTTCACTACAAAGACGATTACGAGAGTTCAGATTTTAATAACTCACTAATTTCACTATAAAGACCATTTACAAAAGTTTCAAGTTTAAAAGCTCACCAATTTCACTATAAAGACCATTACAAAAGTTCCAAGTCAAAAAACTTACCAATTTCACTATAAAAACCATAATAAAAGTTCCAAGTAAAAAAAAAAACTCACCAATTTCAGTAAAAGACCATAATACAAGTTCAAAGTGAAAAAACGTACAAATTTCATTCTATAAACAATAACAACAGTTCAAAGTTAAAAAACTCATCAATTTCACTATAAAAACCATAAAAAAATTTCAAAGTCAAAAAATTCAGCAATTTCACTATAAAAACAAAAATAGAAGATCTAAGTTAAAAAAACTCGCCTATTTCACAATGTCACTATATAAAGCAAAATAAAAGTTCAATGTTAAAAAGCTCATCGATTTCACTAAAAAACTCATAAAATTGTTAAAAGTTGAAAAACTCCCCAATTTCACTATAAAACCATGATAAAACTTCCAAAAGAAAAAACTCACCAATTTCACTATAAAGACCATTTCAATAGTTTCAAGTTAAAAATATCACTAATTTGACTATAAAGACCATAACAAAAGTTGAAAGTGAAAAAACTCACCAATTTCACTATAAAGACCATTACAGAACATCCAAGTAGAAAAAAAACCAATTTCACCACAAAGACCATTACGAGAGTTCAGATTTTAAAAACTCCCCAATTTCACTATAAAGACCATTTACAAAAGTTTCAAGTTAAAAAACTCACCAATTTCACTATAAAGACCATTACAAAAGTTCCAAGTCAAAAAACTCACCAATTTCACTATAAAAACCATACTAAAAGTTCCAAGTGAAAAAAAACTCACCAATTTCACTAAAAAGACCATAACAAAAGTTCAAAGTGAAAAAACTCACAAATTTCATTCTATAAACAATAACAACAGTTCAAAGTTAAATAACTCATTAATTTCACTATAAAAACCATAAAAAAAATTTCCAAGTCAAAAAATCAGCAATTTCACTATAAAAACAAAAATAAAAGATCTAACTTAAAAAAACTCGCCTATTTCACAATTTCACTATAAAAACCAAAATAAATGTTCAATGTTAAAAAGCTCATCGATTTCACTCAAAAACTCTTAAAAATGTACAAAGTTGAAAAACTCCCCAATTTCACTATAAAACCATGACAAAAGTTCCAAAACAAAAAACTCACCAATTTCACTATAAAGACCATTTCAATAGTTTCAAGTCAAAATTATCACCAACTTGACTATAAAGAACATAACAAAAGTTGAAAGTGAAAAGACTCACAATTTTCACTATGAAGACCATTACAGAACATCCAAGTAGAAAAATCACCAATTTCACTACAAAGACGATTACGAGAGTTCAGATTTTAATAACTCACTAATTTCACTATAAAGACCATTTACAAAAGTTTCAAGTTTAAAAGCTCACCAATTTCACTATAAAGACCATTACAAAAGTTCCAAGTCAAAAAACTTACCAATTTCACTATAAAAACCATAATAAAATTTCCAAGTAAAAAAAAACTCACCAATTTCAGTAAAAGACAATAATAAAAGTTCAAAGTGAAAAAACGTACAAATTTCATTCTATAAACAATAACAACAGTTCAAAGTTAAAAAACTCATCAATTTCACTATAAAAACCATAAAAAAATTTCAAAGTCAAAAAATTCAGCAATTTCACTATAAAAACAAAAATAGAATATCTAAGTTAAAAAAACTCGCCTATTTCACAATGTCACTATATAAAGCAAAATAAAAGTTCAATGTTAAAAAGCTCATCGATTTCACTAAAAAATCATAAAAATGTTCAAAGTTGAAAAACTCCCCAATTTCACTATAAAACCATGATAAAACTTCCAAAAGAAAAAACTCACCAATTTCACTATAAAGACCATTTCAATAGTTTGAAGTTAAAAATATCACTAATTTGACTATAAAGACCATAACAAAAGTTGAAAGTGAAAAAACTCACCAATTTCACTATAAAGACCATTACAGAACATCCAAGTAGAAAAAAAACCAATTTCACCACAAAGACCATTACGAAAGTTCAGATTTTAAAAACTCCCCAATTTCACTATAAAGACCATTTACAAAAGTTTCAAGTTAAAAACATCACCATTTTCACTATAAAGACCATTACAAAAGTTCCAAGTCAAAAAACTCACCAATTTCACTATAAAAACCATACTAAAAGTTCCAAGTGAAAAAAAACTCACCAATTTCACTAAAAAGACCATAACAAAAGTTCAAAGTGAAAAAACTCACAAATTTCATTCTATAAACAATAACAACAGTTCAAAGTTAAATAACTCATTAATTTCACTATAAAAACCATAAAAAAAATTTCCAAGTCAAAAAATCAGCAATTTCACTATAAAAACAAAAATAAAAGATCTAACTTAAAAAAACTCGCCTATTTCACAATTTCACTATAAAAACCAAAATAAATGTTCAATGTTAAAAAGCTCATCGATTTCACTCAAAAACTCTTAAAAATGTACAAAGTTGAAAAACTCCCCAATTTCACTATAAAACCATGACAAAAGTTCCAAAACAAAAAACTCACCAATTTCACTATAAAGACCATTTCAATAGTTTCAAGTCAAAATTATCACCAACTTGACTATAAAGACCATAACAAAAGTTGAAAGTGAAAAGACTCATAATTTTCACTATAAAGACCATTACAGAACATCCAAGTAGAAAAATCACCAATTTCACTACAAAGACGATTACGAGAGTTCAGATTTTAATAACTCACTAATTTCACTATAAAGACCATTTACAAAAGTTTCAAGTTTAAAAGCTCACCAATTTCACTATAAAGACCATTACAAAAGTTCCAAGTCAAAAAACTTACCAATTTCACTATAAAAACCATAATAAAAGTTCCAAGTAAAAAAAAAAACTCACCAATTTCAGTAAAAGACCATAATACAAGTTCAAAGTGAAAAAACGTACAAATTTCATTCTATAAACAATAACAACAGTTCAAAGTTAAAAAACTCATCAATTTCACTATAAAAACCATAAAAAAATTTCAAAGTCAAAAAATTCAGCAATTTCACTATAAAAACAAAAATAGAAGATCTAAGTTAAAAAAACTCGCCTATTTCACAATGTCACTATATAAAGCAAAATAAAAGTTCAATGTTAAAAAGCTCATCGATTTCACTAAAAAACTCATAAAATTGTTAAAAGTTGAAAAACTCCCCAATTTCACTATAAAACCATGATAAAACTTCCAAAAGAAAAAACTCACCAATTTCACTATAAAGACCATTTCAATAGTTTCAAGTTAAAAATATCACTAATTTGACTATAAAGACCATAACAAAAGTTGAAAGTGAAAAAACTCACCAATTTCACTATAAAGACCATTACAGAACATCCAAGTAGAAAAAAAACCAATTTCACCACAAAGACCATTACGAGAGTTCAGATTTTAAAAACTCCCCAATTTCACTATAAAGACCATTTACAAAAGTTTCAAGTTAAAAAACTCACCAATTTCACTATAAAGACCATTACAAAAGTTCCAAGTCAAAAAACTCACCAATTTCACTATAAAAACCATACTAAAAGTTCCAAGTGAAAAAAAACTCACCAATTTCACTAAAAAGACCATAACAAAAGTTCAAAGTGAAAAAACTCACAAATTTCATTCTATAAACAATAACAACAGTTCAAAGTTAAATAACTCATTAATTTCACTATAAAAACCATAAAAAAAATTTCCAAGTCAAAAAATCAGCAATTTCACTATAAAAACAAAAATAAAAGATCTAACTTAAAAAAACTCGCCTATTTCACAATTTCACTATAAAAACCAAAATAAATGTTCAATGTTAAAAAGCTCATCGATTTCACTCAAAAACTCTTAAAAATGTACAAAGTTGAAAAACTCCCCAATTTCACTATAAAACCATGACAAAAGTTCCAAAACAAAAAACTCACCAATTTCACTATAAAGACCATTTCAATAGTTTCAAGTCAAAATTATCACCAACTTGACTATAAAGAACATAACAAAAGTTGAAAGTGAAAAGACTCACAATTTTCACTATGAAGACCATTACAGAACATCCAAGTAGAAAAATCACCAATTTCACTACAAAGACGATTACGAGAGTTCAGATTTTAATAACTCACTAATTTCACTATAAAGACCATTTACAAAAGTTTCAAGTTTAAAAGCTCACCAATTTCACTATAAAGACCATTACAAAAGTTCCAAGTCAAAAAACTTACCAATTTCACTATAAAAACCATAATAAAATTTCCAAGTAAAAAAAAAACTCACCAATTTCAGTAAAAGACAATAATAAAAGTTCAAAGTGAAAAAACGTACAAATTTCATTCTATAAACAATAACAACAGTTCAAAGTTAAAAAACTCATCAATTTCACTATAAAAACCATAAAAAAATTTCAAAGTAAAAAAATTCAGCAATTTCACTATAAAAACAAAAATAGAAGATCTAAGTTAAAAAAATTCGCCTATTTCACAATGTCACTATATAAAGCAAAATAAAAGTTCAATGTTAAAAAGCTCATCGATTTCACTAAAAAACTCATAAAAATGTTCAAAGTTGAAAAACTCCCCAATTTCACTATAAAACCATGATAAAACTTCCAAAAGAAAAAACTCACCAATTTCACTATAAAGACCATTTCAATAGTTTCAAGTTAAAAATATCACTAATTTGACTATAAAGACCATAACAAAAGTTGAAAGTGAAAAAACTCACCAATTTCACTATAAAGACCATTACAGAACATCCAAGTAGAAAAAAAACCAATTTCACCACAAAGACCATTACGAGAGTTCAGATTTTAAAAACTCCCCAATTTCACTATAAAGACCATTTACAAAAGTTTCAAGTTAAAAAACTCACCAATTTCACTATAAAGACCATTACAAAAGTTCCAAGTCAAAAAACTCACCAATTTCACTATAAAAACCATACTAAAAGTTCCAAGTGAAAAAAAACTCACCAATTTCACTAAAAAGACCATAACAAAAGTTCAAAGTGAAAAAACTCACAAATTTCATTCTATAAACAATAACAACAGTTCAAAGTTAAATAACTCATTAATTTCACTATAAAAACCATAAAAAAAATTTCCAAGTCAAAAAATCAGCAATTTCACTATAAAAACAAAAATAAAAGATCTAACTTAAAAAAACTCGCCTATTTCACAATTTCACTATAAAAACCAAAATAAATGTTCAATGTTAAAAAGCTCATCGATTTCACTCAAAAACTCTTAAAAATGTACAAAGTTGAAAAACTCCCCAATTTCACTATAAAACCATGACAAAAGTTCCAAAACAAAAAACTCACCAATTTCACTATAAAGACCATTTCAATAGTTTCAAGTCAAAATTATCACCAACTTGACTATAAAGAACATAACAAAAGTTGAAAGTGAAAAGACTCACAATTTTCACTATGAAGACCATTACAGAACATCCAAGTAGAAAAATCACCAATTTCACTACAAAGACGATTACGAGAGTTCAGATTTTAATAACTCACTAATTTCACTATAAAGACCATTTACAAAAGTTTCAAGTTTAAAAGCTCACCAATTTCACTATAAAGACCATTACAAAAGTTCCAAGTCAAAAAACTTACCAATTTCACTATAAAAACCATAATAAAATTTCCAAGTAAAAAAAAACTCACCAATTTCAGTAAAAGACAATAATAAAAGTTCAAAGTGAAAAAACGTACAAATTTCATTCTATAAACAATAACAATAGTTCAAAGTTAAAAAACTCATCAATTTCACTATAAAAACCATAAAAAAATTTCAAAGTAAAAAAATTCAGCAATTTCACTATAAAAACAAAAATAGAAGATCTAAGTTAAAAAAATTCGCCTATTTCACAATGTCACTATATAAAGCAAAATAAAAGTTCAATGTTAAAAAGCTCATCGATTTCACTAAAAAACTCATAAAAATGTTCAAAGTTGAAAAACTCCCCAATTTCACTATAAAACCATGATAAAACTTCCAAAAGAAAAAACTCACCAATTTCACTATAAAGACCATTTCAATAGTTTCAAGTTAAAAATATCACTAATTTGACTATAAAGACCATAACAAAAGTTGAAAGTGAAAAAACTCACCAATTTCACTATAAAGACCATTACAGAACATCCAAGTAGAAAAAAAACCAATTTCAGCACAAAGACCATTACGAGAGTTCAGATTTTAAAAACTCACCAATTTCACTATAAAGACCATTTACAAAAGTTTAAAGTTAAAAAGCTCACCAATTTCACTATAAAGACCATTACAAAAGTTCCAAGTCAAAAAACTCACCAATTTCACTATAAAAACCATACTAAAAGTTCCAAGTGAAAAAAAACTCACCAATTTCACTAAAAAGACCATAACAAAAGTTCAAAGTGAAAAAACTCACAAATTTCATTCTATAAACAATAACAACAGTTCAAAGTTAAATAACTCATTAATTTCACTATAAAAACCATAAAAAAAATTTCCAAGTCAAAAAATCAGCAATTTCACTATAAAAACAAAAATAAAAGATCTAACTTAAAAAAACTCGCCTATTTCACAATTTCACTATAAAAACCAAAATAAATGTTCAATGTTAAAAAGCTCATCGATTTCATCAAAAACTCTTAATAATGTACAAAGTTGAAAAACTCCCCAATTTCACTATAAAACCATGACAAAAGTTCCAAAACAAAAAACTCACCAATTTCACTATAAAGACCATTTCAATAGTTTCAAGTCAAAATTATCACCAACTTGACTATAAAGAACATAACAAAAGTTGAAAGTGAAAAGACTCACAATTTTCACTATAAAGACCATTACAGAACATCCAAGTAGAAAAATCACCAATTTCACTACAAAGACGATTACGAGAGTTCAGATTTTAATAACTCACTAATTTCACTATAAAGACCATTTACAAAAGTTTCAAGTTTAAAAGCTCACATATTTCACTATAAAGACCATTACAAAAGTTCCAAGTCAAAAAACTTACCAATTTCACTATAAAAACCATAATAAAATTTCCAAGTAAAAAAAAAACTCACCAATTTCAGTAAAAGACAATAATAAAAGTTCAAAGTGAAAAAACGTACAAATTTCATTCTATAAACAATAACAACAGTTCAAAGTTAAAAAAACTCATCAATTTCACTATAAAAACCATAAAAAAATTTCAAAGTCAAAAAATTCAGCAATTTCACTATAAAAACAAAAATAGAAGATCTAAGTTAAAAAAACTCGCCTATTTCACAATGTCACTATATAAAGCAATTTAAAAGTTCAATGTTAAAAAGCTCATCGATTTCACTAAAAAACTCATAAAATTGTTCAAAGTTGAAAAACTCCCCAATTTCACTATAAAACCATGATAAAACTTCCAAAAGAAAAAACTCACCAATTTCACTATAAAGACCATTTCAATAGTTTCAAGTTAAAAATATCACTAATTTGACTATAAAGACCATAACAAAAGTTGAAAGTGAAAAAACTCACCAATTTCACTATAAAGACCATTACAGAACATCCAAGTAGAAAAAAAACCAATTTCACCACAAAGACCATTACGAGAGTTCAGATTTTAAAAACTCCCCAATTTCACTATAAAGACCATTTACAAAAGTTTCAAGTTAAAAAACTCACCAATTTCACTATAAAGACCATTACAAAAGTTCCAAGTCAAAAAACTCACCAATTTCACTATAAAAACCATACTAAAAGTTCCAAGTGAAAAAAAACTCACCAATTTCACTAAAAAGACCATAACAAAAGTTCAAAGTGAAAAAACTCACAAATTTCATTCTATAAACAATAACAACAGTTCAAAGTTAAATAACTCATTAATTTCACTATAAAAACCATAAAAAAAATTTCCAAGTCAAAAAATCAGCAATTTCACTATAAAAACAAAAATAAAAGATCTAACTTAAAAAAACTCGCCTATTTCACAATTTCACTATAAAAACCAAAATAAATGTTCAATGTTAAAAAGCTCATCGATTTCACTCAAAAACTCTTAAAAATGTACAAAGTTGAAAAACTCCCCAATTTCACTATAAAACCATGACAAAAGTTCCAAAACAAAAAACTCACCAATTTCACTATAAAGACCATTTCAATAGTTTCAAGTCAAAATTATCACCATCTTGACTATAAAGACCATAAAAAAAGTTGAAAGTGAAAAGACTCATAATTTTCACTATAAAGACCATTACAGAACATCCAAGTAGAAAAATCACCAATTTCACTACAAAGACGATTACGAGAGTTCAGATTTTAATAACTCACAAATTTCACTATAAAGACCATTTACAAAAGTTTCAAGTTTAAAAGCTCACCAATTTCACTATAAAGACCATTACAAAAGTTCCAAGTCAAAAAACTTACCAATTTCACTATAAAAACCATAATAAAAGTTCCAAGTAAAAAAAAAAACTCACCAATTTCAGTAAAAGACCATAATAAAAGTTCAAAGTGAAAAAACTCACAAATTTCATTCTATAAACAATAACAACTGTTCAAAGTTAAAAAACTCATCAATTTCACTATAAAAACCTTAAAAAAATTTCACAGTAAAAAAATCAGCAATTTCACTATAAAAACAAAAATAGAAGATCTAAGTTAAAAAAACTCGCCTATTTCACAATTTCACTATATAAAGCAAAATAAAAGTTCAATGTTAAAAAGCTCATCGATTTCACTCAAAAACTCATAAAAATGTTCAAAGTTGAAAAACTCCCCAATTTCACTATAAAACCATGATAAAAGTTCCAAAAGAAAAAACTCACCAATTTCACTATAAAGACCATTTCAATAGTTTCAAGTTAAAAATATCACTAATTTGACTATAAAGACCATAACAAAAGATGAAAGTGAAAAAACTCACCAATAATACTATAAAGACCATTACAGAACATCCAAGTAGAAAAATCACCAATTTCACTACAAAGACCATTACGAGAGTTCATATTTTAAAAACTCACCAATTTCACTATAAAGACCATTTACAAAAGTTCCAAGTCAAAAACTCAGCAATTTCACTATAAAAACCATACTAAAAGTTCCAAGTGAAAAAAAACTCACCTATTTCACTAAAAAGACCATAACAAAAGTTCAAAGTGAAAAAACTCACAAATTTCATTCTATAAACAATAACAACAGTTCAAAGTTAAAAAACTCATTAATTTCACTATAAAAACCATAAGAAAAATTTCCAAGTCAAAAAATCAGCAAGTTCACTATAAAAACAAAAATAAAAGATCGAACTTAAAAAAACTCGCCTATTTCACAATTTCACTATAAAAACCAAAATAAATGTTCAATGTTAAAAAGCTCATCGATTTCAGTCAAAAACTCTTAAAAATGTTCAAAGTTGAAAAACTCCCCAATTTCACTATAAAACCATGACAAAAGTTCCAAAACAAAAAACTCACCAATTTCACTATAAAGACCATTTCAATAGTTTCAAGTCAAAATTATCACCAACTTGACTATAAAGACCATAACAAAAGTTGAAAGTGAAAAGACTCACAATTTTCACTATAAAGACCATTACAGAACATCCAAGTAGAAAAATCACCAATTTCACTACAAAGATGATTACGAGAGTTCAGATTTTAATAACTCACTAATTTCACTATAAAGACCATTTACAAAAGTTTCAAGTTTAAAAGCTCACCAATTTCACTATAAAGACCATTACAAAAGTTCCAAGTCAAAAAACTTACCAATTTCACTATAAAAACCATAATAAAAGTTCCAAGTAAAAAAAAACTCACCAATTTCAGTAAAAGACCATAATAAAAGTTCAAAGTGAAAAAACTCACAAATTTCATTCTATAAACAATAACAACTGTTCAAAGTTAAAAAACTCATCAATTTCACTATAAAAACCTTAAAAAAATTTCACAGTAAAAAAATCAGCAATTTCACTATAAAAACAAAAATAGAAGATCTAAGTTAAAAAAACTCGCCTATTTCACAATTTCACTATATAAAGCAAAATAAAAGTTCAATGTTAAAAAGCTCATCGATTTCACTCAAAAACTCATAAAAATGTTCAAAGTTGAAAAACTCCCCAATTTCACTATAAAACCATGATAAAAGTTCCAAAAGAAAAAACTCACCAATTTCACTATAAAGACCATTTCAATAGTTTCAAGTTAAAAATATCACTAATTTGACTATAAAGACCATAACAAAAGATGAAAGTGAAAAAACTCACCAATAATACTATAAAGACCATTACAGAACATCCAAGTAGAAAAATCACCAATTTCACTACAAAGACCATTACGAGAGTTCATATTTTAAAAACTCACCAATTTCACTATAAAGACCATTTACAAAAGTTCCAAGTCAAAAACTCAGCAATTTCACTATAAAAACCATACTAAAAGTTCCAAGTGAAAAAAAACTCACCTATTTCACTAAAAAGACCATAACAAAAGTTCAAAGTGAAAAAACTCACAAATTTCATTCTATAAACAATAACAACAGTTCAAAGTTAAAAAACTCATTAATTTCACTATAAAAACCATAAGAAAAATTTCCAAGTCAAAAAATCAACAAGTTCACTATAAAAACAAAAATAAAAGATCGAACTTAAAAAAACTCGCCTATTTCACAATTTCACTATAAAAACCAAAATAAATGTTCAATGTTAAAAAGCTCATCGATTTCAGTCAAAAACTCTTAAAAATGTTCAAAGTTGAAAAACTCCCCAATTTCACTATAAAACCATGACAAAAGTTCCAAAACAAAAAACTCACCAATTTCACTATAAAGACCATTTCAATAGTTTCAAGTCAAAATTATCACCAACTTGACTATAAAGACCATAACAAAAGTTGAAAGTGAAAAGACTCACAATTTTCACTATAAAGACCATTACAGAACATCCAAGTAGAAAAATCACCAATTTCACTACAAAGATGATTACGAGAGTTCAGATTTTAATAACTCACTAATTTCACTATAAAGACCATTTACAAAAGTTTCAAGTTTAAAAGCTCACCAATTTCACTATAAAGACCATTACAAAAGTTCCAAGTCAAAAAACTTACCAATTTCACTATAAAAACCATAATAAAAGTTCCAAGTAAAAAAAAAACTCACCAATTTCAGTAAAAGACCATAATAAAAGTTCAAAGTGAAAAAACTCACAAATTTCATTCTATAAACAATAACAACAGTTCAAAGTTAAAAAACTCATCAATTTCACTATAAAAACCTTTAAAAAATTTCACAGTAAAAAAATCAGCAATTTCACTATAAAAACAAAAATAGAAGATCTAAGTTAAAAAAAACTCGCCTATTTCACAATTTCACTATATAAAGCAAAATAAAAGTTCAATGTTAAAAAGCTCATCGATTTCACTCAAAAACTCATAAAAATGTTCAAAGTTGAAAAACTCCCCAATTTCACTATAAAACCATGATAAAAGTTCCAAAAGAAAAAACTCACCTATTTCACTATAAAGACCATTTCAATAGTTTCAAGTTAAAAATATCACTAATTTGACTATAAAGACCATAACAAAAGATGAAAGTTAAAAAACTCACCAATAATACTATAAAGACCATTACAGAACATCCAAGTAGAAAAATCACCAATTTCACTACAAAGACCATTACGAGAGTTCAGATTTTAAAAACTCACCAATTTCACTATAAAGACCATTTACAAAAGTTCCAAGTCAAAAACTCAACAATTTCACTATAAAAACCATACTAAAAGTTCCAAGTGAAAAAAAACTCACCAATTTCACTAAAAAGACCATAACAAAAGTTCAAAGTGAAAAAACTCACAAATTTCATTCTATAAACAATAACAACAGTTCAAAGTTAAAAAAACTCATTAATTTCACTATAAAAACCATAAAAAAAATTTCTAATTCAAAAAATCAGCAATTTCACTATAAAAACAAAAATAAAAGATCTAACTTAAAAAAACTCGCCTATTTCACAATTTCACAATAAAAAGCAAAATAAAAGTTCAATGTTAAAAAGCTCATCGATTTCACTCAAAAACTCATAAAAATGTTCAAAGTTGAAAAACTCCCCAATTTCACTATAAAACCATGATAAAAGTTCCAAAAGAAAAAACTCACCAATTTCACTATAAAGACCATTTCAATAGTTTCAAGTTAAAAATATCACTAATTTGCCTATAAAGACCATAACAAAAGTTGAAAGTGAAAAAACACATCAATAATACTATAAAGACCATTATAGAACATCCAAGTCAAAAATTCACCAATTTCACAACAAAGATCATTACGAGAGTTCAGATTTTAAAAACTCACCAATTTCACTATAAAGACCATTTACAAAAGTTTCAAGTTTAAAAGCTCACCAATTTCACTATAAAGACCATTACAAAAGTTCCAAGTCAAAAAACTCACCAATTTCACTATAAAAACCATAATAAAAGTTCCAAGTGAAAAAAAACTCACCAATGTCACTAAAAAGACCGTAACAAAAGTTCAAACTGAAGAAACTCACAAATTTCATTCTATAAACAATAACAACAGTTCAAAGTTTAAAAAACTCATCAATTTCACTATAAAAACCATAAAAAAATTCACAGTCAAAAAATCAGCAATTTCACTATAAAAACAAAAATAGAAGATCTAAGTTAAAAAAACTCGCCTATTTCACAATTTCACTATGAAAAGAAAAATAAAAGTTCAATGCTAAACAGCTCATCGATTTCACTCAAAAACTCATAAAAATGTTCAAATTTGAAAAACTCCCCAATTTCACTATAAAACCATGATAAAAGTTCCAAAAGAAAAGACTCACCAATTTCACTATAAAGACCATTTCAATAGTTTCAAGTTAAAAATATCACTAATTTGACTATAAAGACCATAACAAAAGTTGAAAGTGAAAAGACTCACCAATAATACTATAAAGACCATTACAGAACATCCAAGTAGAAAAATCACGAATTTCACTACAAAGACCATTACGAGAGTTCAGATTTTAAAAACTCACCAATTTCACTATAAAGACAATTTACAAAAGTTTCAAGTTAAAAAGCTCACCAATTTCACTATAAAGACCATTACAAAAGTTCCAAGTCAAAAAACTCACCAATTTCACAATAAAAACCATACTAAAAGTTCCAAGTGAAAAGAAATTCACCAATTTAACTTAAAAGACCATAACAAAAGTTCAAAGTGAAAAAACTCACAAATTTCATTCTATAAACGATAACAACAGTTCAAAGTTAAAAAAACTCATCAATTTCACTATAAAAACCAATAAAAAATTTCACAGTCAAAAAATCAGCAATTTCACTATAAAAACAAAAATAGAAGATCAAAGCTAAAAAAACTCGCGTATTTCACAATTTCA
The DNA here is from genome assembly GCA_963859935.3 of Lathyrus sativus. Classification (NCBI taxonomy): domain Eukaryota; kingdom Viridiplantae; phylum Streptophyta; class Magnoliopsida; order Fabales; family Fabaceae; genus Lathyrus; species Lathyrus sativus. The sequence continues at coordinate 3,597,934 of CAWUDS030002219.1, read as the reverse complement.
CTATAATAAGCAAAATAAAAGTTAAATGTTAAAAAGCTCATCGATTTCACTCAAAAACTCATAAAAATGTTCAAATTTGAAAAACTCCCCAATTTCACTATAAAACCATGATAAAAGTTCCAAAAGAAAAAACTCACCAATTTCACTATAAAGACCATTTCAATATTTTCAAGTTAAAAATATCACTAATTTGACAATAAAGACCATAACAAAAGTTGAAAGTGAAAAAACTCACCAATAATACTATAAAGACCATTACAGAACAATCAAGTCAAAAAATCACCAATTTCACAACAAAGACCATTACGAGAGTTCAGATTTTAAAAACTCACCAATTTCACTATAAAGACCATTTACAAAAGTTTCAAGTTTAAAAGCTCACCAATTTCACTACAAAGACCATTACAAAAGTTCCAAGTCAAAAAACTCACCAATTTCACTACAAAAACCATAATAAAAGTTCCAAGTGAAAAAAAACTCACCAATGTCACTAAAAAGACCATAACAAAAGTTCAAAGTGATTAAACTCACAAATTTTATTCTATAAACAATAACAACAGTTCAAAATTAAAAAAAAAACTCATCAATTTCACTATAAAAACCATAAAAAAAATTCACAGTCAAAAAATCAGCAATTTCACTATAAAAACAAAAATAGAAGATCTAAGTTAAAAAAACTCGCCTATTTCACAATTTCACTATAAAAAGCAAAATAAAAGTACAATGTTAAAAAGCTCATCGATTTCACTCAAAAACTCATAAAAATGTTCAAAGTTGAAAAACTCCTCAATTTCACTATAAAACCATGATAAAAGTTCCAGAAGAAAAAACTCACCAATTTCACTATAAAGACCATTTCAATAGTTTCAAGATAAAAATATCACTAATTTGACTATAAAGACCATAACAAAAGTTGAAAGTGAAAAAACTCACCAATAATACTATAAAGACCATTACATAACAATCAAGTCAAAAAATCACCAATTTCACAACAAAGACCATTACGAGAGTTCAGATTTTAAAAACTCACCAATTTCACTATAAAGACCATTTACAAAAGTTTCAAGTTTAAAAGCTCACCAATTTCACTATAAAGACCATTACAAAAGTTCCAAGTCAAAAAAACTCACCAATTTCACTACAAAAACCATAATAAAAGTTCCAAGTCAAAAAAAGACTCACCAATGTCACTAAAAAGACCATAACAAAAGTTCAAAGTGAAAAAACTCACAAATTTCATTCTATAAACAATAACAACAGTTCAAAGTTAAAAAAAACTCATCAATTTCACTATAAAAACCATAAAAAAATTTCGCAGTAAAAAAATCAGCAATTTCACTATAAAAACAAAAATAGAAGCTCTAAGTTAAAAAAACTCGCCTGTTTCACAATTTCACTATAAAGAGCAAAATAAAAGTTCAATGTTAAAAAGCTCATCGATTTCACTCAAAAACTCATAAAAATGTTCAAAGTTGAAAAACTCCCCAATTTCACTATAAAACCATGATAAAAGTTCCAAAAGAAAAAACTCACCAATTTCACTATAAAGACCTTTTCAATAGTTTCAAGTTAAAAATATCACTAATTTGACTATAAAGACCATAACAAAAGTTGAAAGAGAAAAGACTCACCAATAATACTATAAAGACCATTACAGAACATCCAAGTAGAAAAATCACCAATTTCACTACAAAGACCTTTACGAGAGTTCAGATTTTAAAAACTCACCAATTTCAATATAAAGACAACTTACAAAAGTTTCTAGTTAAAAAGCTCACCAATTTCACTATAAAGACCATTACAAAAGTTCAAAGTCAAAAAACTCACCAATTTCACTATAAAAACCATACTAAAAGTTCCAAGTGAAAAAAACTTCACCAATTTAACTTAAAAGACCATAACAAAAGTTCAAAATGAAAAAACTCAAAAATTTCATTCTATAAACGATAACAACAGTTCAAAGTTAAAAAAACTCATCAATTTCACTATAAAAACCATAAAAAAATTTCACAGTCAAAAAATCAGCAATTTCACTATAACTACAAAAATAGAAGATCTAAGTTAAAAAAACTCGCCTATTTCACAATTTCACTATAAAAAGAAAAATAAAAGTTCAATGTTAAAAAGCTCATCGATTTCACTCAAAAACTCATAAAAATGTTCAAAGTTGAAAAACTCCCCAATTTCACTCTAAAACCATGATAAAAGTTCCAAAAGAAAAAACTCACCAATTTCACTATAAAGACCATTTCAATAGTTTCAAGTTAAAAATATCACTAATTTGACTATAAAGACCATAACAAAAGTTGAAAGAGAAAAGACTCACCAATAATACTATAAAGACCATTACAGAACATCCAAGTAGAAAAATCACCAATTTCACTACAAAGACCTTTACGAGAGTTCAAATTTTAAAAACTCACCAATTTCAGTATAAAGACAATTTACAAAAGTTTCAAGTTAAAAAGCTCACCAATTTCACTATAAAGACCATTACAAAAGTTCCAAGTCAAATAACTCACTAATTTCACTACAAAAACCATAATAAAAGTTCCAAGTGAAAAAAAACTCACCAATGTCACTAAAAAGACCATAACAAAAGTTCACAGTGAACAAACTCACAAATTTCATTCTATAAACAATAACAACAGTTCAAATTTAAAATAAAAACTCATCAATTTCACAATAAAAACCATAAAAAAAATTCACAGTCAAAAAATCAGCAATTTCACTATAAAAACAAAAATAGATGATCTAAGTTAAAAAAACTTGCCTATTTCACAATTTCACTATAAAAAGCAAAATAAAAGTTCAATGTTAAAAAGCTCATCGATTTCACTCAAAAACACATAAAAATGTTCAAAGTTGAAAAACTCCCCAATTTCACTATAAAACCATGATAAAAGTTCCAAAAGAAAATACTCACCAATTTCACTATAAAGACCATTTCAATAGTTTCAAGTTAAAAATATCACTAATTTGACTATAAAGACCATAACAAAAGTTGAAAGTGAAAAAACTCACCAATAATACTATAAAGACCATTACAGAACAATCAAGTCAAAAAATCACCAATTTCACAACAAAGACCATTACGAGAGTTCAGATTTTAAAAACTCACCAATTTCACTATAAAGACCATTTACAAAAGTTTCAAGTTTAAAAGCTCACCAATTTCACTATAAAGACCATTACAAAAGTTCCAAGTCAAAAAACTCACCAATTTCACTACAAAAACCATAATAAAAGTTCCAAGTGAAAAAAAACTCACCAATGTCACTAAAAAGACCATAACAAAAGTTCAAAGTGATTAAACTCACAAATTTCATTCTATAAACAATAACAACAGTTCAAAATTAAAAAAAAACTCATCAATTTCACTATAAAAACCATAAAAAAAATTCATAGTCAAAAAATCAGCAATTTCACTATAAAAACAAAAATAGAAGATCTAAGTTAAAAAAACTCGCCTATTTCACAATTTCACTATGAAAAGCAAAATAAAAGTTCAATGCTAAAAAGCTCATCGATTTCACTCAAAAACTCATAAAAATGTTCAAATTTGAAAAACTCCCCAATTTCACTATAAAACCATGATAAAAGTTCCAAAAGAAAAAACTCACCAATTTCACTATAAAGACCATTTCAATAGTTTCAAGTTAAAAATATCACTAATTTGACTATAAAGACCATAACAAAAGTTGAAAGTGAAAAGACTCACCAATAATACTATAAAGACCATTACAGAACATCCAAGTAGAAAAATCACGAATTTCACTACAAAGACCATTACGAGAGTTCAGATTTTAAAAACTCACCAATTTCACTATAAAGACAATTTACAAAAGTTTCAAGTTAAAAAGCTCACCAATTTCACTATAAAGACCATTACAAAAGTTCCAAGTCAAATAACTCACTAATTTCACTACAAAAACCATAATAAAAGTTCCAAGTGAAAAAAAACTCACCAATGTCACTAAAAAGACCATAACAAAAGTTCACAGTGAACAAACTCACAAATTTCATTCTATAAACAAGAACAACAGTTCAAATTTAAAATAAAAACTCATCAATTTCACAATAAAAACCATAAAAAAAATTCACAGTCAAAAAATCAGCAATTTCAGTATAAAAACAAAAATAGATGATCTAAGTTAAAAAAACTTGCCTATTTCACAATTTCACTATAAAAAGCAAAATAAAAGTTCAATGTTAAAAAGCTCATCGATTTCACTCAAAAACACATAAAAATGTTCAAAGTTGAAAAACTCCCCAATTTCACTATAAAACCATGATAAAAGTTCCAAAAGAAAAAACTCACCAATTTCACTATAAAGACCATTTCAATAGTTTCAAGTTAAAAATATCACTAATTTGACTATAAAGACCATAACAAAAGTTGAAAGTGAAAAAACTCACCAATAATACTATAAAGACCATTACAGAACAATCAAGTCAAAAAATCACCAATTTCACAACAAAGACCATTACGAGAGTTCAGATTTTAAAAACTCACCAATTTCACTATAAAGACCATTTACAAAAGTTTCAAGTTTAAAAGCTCACCAATTTCACTATAAAGACCATTACAAAAGTTCCAAAGCAAAAAACTCACCAATTTCACTACAAAAACCATAATAAAAGTTCCGAGTGAAAAAAAACTCATCAATGTCACTAAAAAGACCATAACAAAAGTTCAAAGTGAACAAACTCAAAAATTTCATTCTATAAACAATAACAACAGTTCAAAATTAAAAAAAACTCATCAATTTCACTATAAAAACCATAAAAAAAATTCACAGTCAAAAAATCAGAAATTTCACTATAAAAACAAAAATAGAAGATCTAAGTTAAAAAAACTCACCTATTTCACAATTTCACTATAAAAAGCAAAATAAAAGTTCAATGTTAAAAAGCTCATCGATTTCACTCAAAAACTCATAAAAATGTTCAAAGTTGAAAAACTCCCCAATTTCACTATAAAACCATGATAAAAGTTCCAAAAGAAAAAACTCACCAATTTCACTATAAAGACCATTTCAATAGTTTCAAGTTAAAAATATCACTAATTTGACAATAAAGACCAGAACAAAAGTTGAAAGTGAAAAAACTCACCAATAATACTATAAAGACCATTACAGAACAATCAAGTCAAAAAATCACCAATTTCACAACAAAGACCATTACGAGAGTTCAGATTTTAAAAACTCACCAATTTCACTATAAAGACCATTTACAAAAGTTTCAATTTTAAAAGCTCACCAATTTCACTATAAAGACCATTACAAAAGTTCCAAGTCAAAAAACTCACCAATTTCACTACAAAAACCATAATAAAAGTTCCAAGTGAAAAAAAAACTCACCAATGTCACTAAAAAGACCATAACAAAAGTTCAAAGTGATTAAACTCACAAATTTCATTCTATAAACAATAACAACAGTTCAAAATTAAAAAAAAAAACTCATCAATTTCACTATAAAAACCATAAAAAAAATTCACAGTCAAAAAATCACAGTTTCACTATAAAAACAAAAATAGAAGATCTAAGTTAAAAAAACTCGCCTATTTCACAATTTCACTATAAAAAGCAAAATAAAAGTTCAATGTTAAAAAGCTCATCGATTTCACTCAAAACCTCATAAAAAAGTTCAAAGTTGAAAAACTCCCCAATTTCACTATAAAACCATGATAAAAGTTCCAAAAGAAAAAACTCACCAATTTCACTATAAAGACCATTTCAATAGTTTCAAGTTAAAATTATCACTAATTTGACTATAAAGAACATAACAAAAGTTGAAAGAGAAAAGACTCACCAATAATACTATAAAGACCATTACAGAATATCCAAGTAGAAAAATCACCAATTTCACTACAAAGACCATTACGAGAGTTCAGATTTTAAAAACTCACCAATTTCACTATAAAGACCATTTACAAAAGTTCCAAGTCAAAAACTCAACAATTTCACTATAAAAACCATACTAAAAGTTCCAAGTGAAAAAAAACTCACCAATTTCACTAAAAAGACCATAACAAAAGTTCAAAGTGAAAAAACTCACAAATTTCATTCTATAAACAATAACAACAGTTCAAAGTTAAAAAAACTCATTAATTTCACTATAAAAACCATAAAAAAATTTCCAATTCAAAAAATCAGCAATTTCACTATAAAAACAAAAATAAAAGATCTAACTTAAAAAAACTCGCCTATTTCACAATTTCACTATAAAAAGCAAAATAAAAGTTCAATGTTAAAAAGCTCATCGATTTCACTCAAAAACTCATAAAAATGTTCAAAGTTGAAAAACTCCCCAATTTCACTATAAAACCATGATAAAAGTTCCAAAAGAAAAAACTCACCAATTTCACTATAAAGACCATTTCAATAGTTTCAAGTTAAAAATATCACTAATTTGCCTATAAAGACCATAACAAAAGTTGAAAGTGAAAAAACACATCAATAATACTATAAAGACCATTATAGAACATCCAAGTCAAAAATTCACCAATTTCACAACAAAGATCATTACGAGAGTTCAGATTTTAAAAACTCACCAATTTCACTATAAAGACCATTTACAAAAGTTTCAAGTTTAAAAGCTCACCAATTTCAATATAAAGACCATTACAAAAGTTCCAAGTCAAAAAACTCACCAATTTCACTATAAAAACCATAATAAAAGTTCCAAGTGAAAAAAAACTCACCAATGTCACTAAAAAGACCGTAACAAAAGTTCAAACTGAAGAAACTCACAAATTTCATTCTATAAACAATAACAACAGTTCAAAGTTTAAAAAACTCATCAATTTCACTATAAAAACCATAAAAAAATTCACAGTCAAAAAATCAGCAATTTCACTATAAAAACAAAAATAGAAGATCTAAGTTAAAAAAACTCGCCTATTTCACAATTTCACTATGAAAAGCAAAATAAAAGTTCAATGATAAAAAGCTCATCGATTTCACTCAAAAACTCATAAAAATGTTCAAATTTGAAAAACTCCCCAATTTCACTATAAAACCATGATAAAAGTTCCAAAAGAAAAAACTCACCAATTTCACTATAAAGACCATTTCAATAGTTTCAAGTTAAAAATATCACTAATTTGACTATAAAGACCATAACAAAAGTTGAAAGTGAAAAGACTCACCAATAATACTATAAAGACCATTACAGAACAATCAAGTCAAAAAATCACGAATTTCACTACAAAGACCATTACGAGAGTTCAGATTTTAAAAACTCACCAATTTCACTATGAAGACCATTTACAAAAGTTTCAAGTTAAAAAGCTCACCAATTTCACTATAAAGACCATTACAAAAGTTCCAAGTCAAAAAACTCACCAATTTAACTACAAAAACCATAATAAAAGTTCCAAGTGAAAAAAAACTCACCAATGTCACTAAAAAGACCATAACAAAAGTTCAAAGTGATTAAACTCACAAATTTCATTCTATAAACAATAACAACAGTTCAAAATTAAAAAAAAACTCATTAATTTCACTATAAAAACCATAAAAAAAATTCACAGTCAAAAAATCACAATTTCACTATAAAAACAAAAATAGAAGATATAAGTTAAAAAAACTCGCCTATTTCACAATTTCACTATAAAAAGCAAAATAAAAGTTCAATGTTAAAAAGCTCATCGATTTCACTCAAAACCTCATAAAAAAGTTCAAAGTTGAAAAACTCCCCAATTTCACTATAAAACCATGATAAAAGTTCCAAAAGAAAAAACTCACCAATTTCACTATAAAGACCATTTCAATAGTTTCAAGTTAAAAATATCACAAATTTGACTATAAAGAACATAACAAAAGTTGAAAGAGAAAAGACTCACCAATAATACTATAAAGACCATTACAGAACATCCAAGTAGAAAAATCACCAATTTCACTACAAAGACCTTTACGAGAGTTCAGATTTTAAAAACTCACCAATTTCAATATAAAGACAATTTACAAAAGTTTCTAGTTAAAAAGCTCACCAATTTCACTATAAAGACCAGTACAAAAGTTCCAAGTCAAAAAACTCACCAATTTCACAATAAAAACCATACTAAAAGTTCCAAGTGAAAAGAAATTCACCAATTTAACTTAAAAGACCATAACAAAAGTTCAAAGTGAAAAAACTCACAAATTTCATTCTATAAACGATAACAACAGTTCAAAGTTAAAAAAACTCATCAATTTCACTATAAAAACCAATAAAAAATTTCACAGTCAAAAAATCAGCAATTTCACTATAAAAACAAAAATAGAAGATCTAAGTTAAAAAAACTCGCGTATTTCACAATTTCACTATAATAAGCAAAATAAAAGTTAAATGTTAAAAAGCTCATCGATTTCACTCAAAAACTCATAAAAATGTTCAAATTTGAAAAACTCCCCAATTTCACTATAAAACCATGATAAAAGTTCCCAAAGAAAAAACTCACCAATTTCACTATAAAGACCATTTCAATAGTTTCAAGTTAAAAATATCACTAATTTGACAATAAAGACCATAACAAAAGTTGAAAGTGAAAAAACTCACCAATAATACTATAAAGACCATTACAGAACAATCAAGTCAAAAAATCACCAATTTCACAACAAAGACCATTACGAGAGTTCAAATTTTAAAAACTCACCAATTTCACTATAAAGACCATTTACAAAAGTTTCAAGTTTAAAAGCTCACCAATTTCACTATAAAGACCATTACAAAAGTTCCAAGTCAAAAAACCCACCAATTTCACTACAAAAACCATAATAAAAGTTCCAAGTGAAAAAAAACTCACCAATGTCACTAAAAAGACCATAACAAAAGTTCAAAGTGATTAAACTCACAAATTTTATTCTATAAACAATAACAACAGTTCAAAATTAAAAAAAAACTCATCAATTTCACTATAAAAACCATAAAAAAAATTCACAGTCAAAAAATCAGCAATTTCACTATAAAAACAAAAATAGAAGATCTAAGTTAAAAAAACTCGCCTATTTCACAATTTCACTATAAAAAGCAAAATAAAAGTTCAATGTTAAAAAGCTCATCGATTTCACTCAAAAACTCATAAAAATGTTCAAAGTTGAAAAACTCCACAATTTCACTATAAAACCATGATAAAAGTTCCAGAAGAAAAAACTCACCAATTTCACTATAAAGACCATTTCAATAGTTTCAAGACAAAAATATCACTAATTTGACTATAAAGACCATAACAAAAGTTGAAAGTGAAAAAACTCACCAATAATACTATAAAGACCATTACATAACAATCAAGTCAAAAAATCACCAATTTCACAACAAAGACCATTACGAGAGTTCAGATTTTAAAAACTCACCAATTTCACTATAAAGACCATTTACAAAAGTTTCAAGTTTAAAAGCTCACCAATTTCACTATAAAGACCATTACAAAAGTTCCAAGTCAAAAAAACTCACAAATTTCACTACAAAAACCATAATAAAAGTTCCAAGTCAAAAAAAGACTCACCAATGTCACTAAAAAGACCATAACAAAAGTTCAAAGTGAAAAAACTCACAAATTTCATTCTATAAACAATAACAACAGTTCAAAGTTAAAAAAAACTCATCAATTTCACTATAAAAGCCATAAAAAAATTTCGCAGTAAAAAAATCAGCAATTTCACTATAAAAACAAAAATAGAAGCTCTAAGTTAAAAAAACTCGCCTGTTTCACAATTTCACTATAAAGAGCAAAATAAAAGTTCAATGTTAAAAAGCTCATCGATTTCACTCAAAAACTCATAAAAATGTTCAAAGTTGAAAAACTCCCCAATTTCACTATAAAACCATGATAAAAGTTCCAAAAGAAAAAACTCACCAATTTCAATATAAAGACCTTTTCAATAGTTTCAAGTTAAAAATATCACTAATTTGACTATAAAGACCATAACAAAAGTTGAAAGAGAAAAGACTCACCAATAATACTATAAAGACCATTACAGAACATCCAAGTAGAAAAATCACCAATTTCACTACAAAGACCTTTACGAGAGTTCAGATTTTAAAAACTCACCAATTTCAATATAAAGACAATTTACAAAAGTTTCTAGTTAAAAAGCTCACCAATTTCACTATAAATACCATTACAAAAGTTCCAAGTCAAAAAACTCACCAATTTCACAATAAAAACCATACTAAAAGTTCCAAGTGAAAAGAAATTCACCAATTTAACTTAAAAGACCATAACAAAAGTTCAAAGTGAAAAAACTCACAAATTTCATTCTATAAACGATAACAACAGTTCAAAGTTAAAAAAACTCATCAATTTCACTATAAAAACCAATAAAAAATTTCACAGTCAAAAAATCAGCAATTTCACTATAAAAACAAAAATAGAAGATCTAAGTTAAAAAAACTCGCGTATTTCACAATTTCACTATAATAAGCAAAATAAAAGTTAAATGTTAAAAAGCTCATCGATTTCACTCAAAAACTCATAAAAATGTTCAAATTTGAAAAACTCCCCAATTTCACTATAAAACCATGATAAAAGTTCCAAAAGAAAAAACTCACCAATTTCACTATAAAGACCATTTCAATAGTTTCAAGTTAAAAATATCACTAATTTGACAATAAAGACCATAACAAAAGTTGAAAGTGAAAAAACTCACCAATAATACTATAAAGACCATTACAGAACAATCAAGTCAAAAAATCACCAATTTCACAACAAAGACCATTACGAGAGTTCAAATTTTAAAAACTCACCAATTTCACTATAAAGACCATTTACAAAAGTTTCAAGTTTAAAAGCTCACCAATTTCACTATAAAGACCATTACAAAAGTTCCAAGTCAAAAAACCCACCAATTTCACTACAAAAACCATAATAAAAGTTCCAAGTGAAAAAAAACTCACCAATGTCACTAAAAAGACCATAACAAAAGTTCAAAGTGATTAAACTCACAAATTTTATTCTATAAACAATAACAACAGTTCAAAATTAAAAAAAAACTCATCAATTTCACTATAAAAACCATAAAAAAAATTCACAGTCAAAAAATCAGCAATTTCACTATAAAAACAAAAATAGAAGATCTAAGTTAAAAAAACTCGCCTATTTCACAATTTCACTATAAAAAGCAAAATAAAAGTTCAATGTTAAAAAGCTCATCGATTTCACTCAAAAACTCATAAAAATGTTCAAAGTTGAAAAACTCCACAATTTCACTATAAAACCATGATAAAAGTTCCAGAAGAAAAAACTCACCAATTTCACTATAAAGACCATTTCAATAGTTTCAAGACAAAAATATCACTAATTTGACTATAAAGACCATAACAAAAGTTGAAAGTGAAAAAACTCACCAATAATACTATAAAGACCATTACATAACAATCAAGTCAAAAAATCACCAATTTCACAACAAAGACCATTACGAGAGTTCAGATTTTAAAAACTCACCAATTTCACTATAAAGACCATTTACAAAAGTTTCAAGTTTAAAAGCTCACCAATTTCACTATAAAGACCATTACAAAAGTTCCAAGTCAAAAAAACTCACAAATTTCACTACAAAAACCATAATAAAAGTTCCAAGTCAAAAAAAGACTCACCAATGTCACTAAAAAGACCATAACAAAAGTTCAAAGTGAAAAAACTCACAAATTTCATTCTATAAACAATAACAACAGTTCAAAGTTAAAAAAAACTCATCAATTTCACTATAAAAACCATAAAAAAATTTCGCAGTAAAAAAATCAGCAATTTCACTATAAAAACAAAAATAGAAGCTCTAAGTTAAAAAAACTCGCCTGTTTCACAATTTCACTATAAAGAGCAAAATAAAAGTTCAATGTTAAAAAGCTCATCGATTTCACTCAAAAACTCATAAAAATGTTCAAAGTTGAAAAACTCCCCAATTTCACTATAAAACCATGATAAAAGTTCCAAAAGAAAAAACTCACCAATTTCACTATAAAGACCTTTTCAATAGTTTCAAGTTAAAAATATCACTAATTTGACTATAAAGACCATAACAAAAGTTGAAAGAGAAAAGACTCACCAATAATACTATAAAGACCATTACAGAACATCCAAGTAGAAAAATCACCAATTTCACTACAAAGACCTTTACGAGAGTTTAGATTTTAAAAACTCACCAATTTCAATATAAAGACAATTTACAAAAGTTTCTAGTTAAAAAGCTCACCAATTTCACTATAAAGACCATTACAAAAGTTCCAAGTCAAAAAACTCACCAATTTCACAATAAAAACCATACTAAAAGTTCCAAGTGAAAAGAAATTCACCAATTTAACTTAAAAGACCATAACAAAAGTTCAAAGTGAAAAAACTCACAAATTTCATTCTATAAACGATAACAACAGTTCAAAGTTAAAAAAACTCATCAATTTCACTATAAAAACCAATAAAAAATTTCACAGTCAAAAAATCAGCAATTTCACTATAAAAACAAAAATAGAAGATCTAAGTTAAAAAAACTCGCGTATTTCACAATTTCACTATAATAAGCAAAATAAAAGTTAAATGTTAAAAAGCTCATCGATTTCACTCAAAAACTCATAAAAATGTTCAAATTTGAAAAACTCCCCAATTTCACTATAAAACCATGATAAAAGTTCCAAAAGAAAAAACTCACCAATTTCACTATAAAGACCATTTCAATAGTTTCAAGTTAAAAATATCACTAATTTGACAATAAAGACCATAACAAAAGTTGAAAGTGAAAAAACTCACCAATAATACTATAAAGACCATTACAGAACAATCAAGTCAAAAAATCACCAATTTCACAACAAAGACCATTACGAGAGTTCAAATTTTAAAAACTCACCAATTTCACTATAAAGACCATTTACAAAAGTTTCAAGTTTAAAAGCTCACCAATTTCACTATAAAGACCATTACAAAAGTTCCAAGTCAAAAAACCCACCAATTTCACTACAAAAACCATAATAAAAGTTCCAAGTGAAAAAAAACTCACCAATGTCACTAAAAAGACCATAACAAAAGTTCAAAGTGATTAAACTCACAAATTTTATTCTATAAACAATAACAACAGTTCAAAATTAAAAAAAAACTCATCAATTTCACTATAAAAACCATAAAAAAAATTCACAGTCAAAAAATCAGCAATTTCACTATAAAAACAAAAATAGAAGATCTAAGTTAAAAAAACTCGCCTATTTCACAATTTCACTATAAAAAGCAAAATAAAAGTTCAATGTTAAAAAGCTCATCGATTTCACTCAAAAACTCATAAAAATGTTCAAAGTTGAAAAACTCCCCAATTTCACTATAAAACCATGATAAAAGTTCCAGAAGAAAAAACTCACCAATTTCACTATAAAGACCATTTCAATAGTTTCAAGATAAAAATATCACTAATTTGACTATAAAGACCATAACAAAAGTTGAAAGTGAAAAAACTCACCAATAATACTATAAAGACCATTACATAACAATCAAGTCAAAAAATCACCAATTTCACAACAAAGACCATTACGAGAGTTCAGATTTTAAAAACTCACCAATTTCACTATAAAGACCATTTACAAAAGTTTCAAGTTTAAAAGCTCACCAATTTCACTATAAAGACCATTACAAAAGTTCCAAGTCAAAAAAACTCACAAATTTCACTACAAAAACCATAATAAAAGTTCCAAGTCAAAAAAAGACTCACCAATGTCACTAAAAAGACCATAACAAAAGTTCAAAGTGAAAAAACTCACAAATTTCATTCTATAAACAATAACAACAGTTCAAAGTTAAAAAAAACTCATCAATTTCACTATAAAAACCATAAAAAAATTTCGCAGTAAAAAAATCAGCAATTTCACTATAAAAACAAAAATAGAAGCTCTAAGTTAAAAAAACTCGCCTGTTTCACAATTTCACTATAAAGAGCAAAATAAAAGTTCAATGTTAAAAAGCTCATCGATTTCACTCAAAAACTCATAAAAATGTTCAAAGTTGAAAAACTCCCCAATTTCACTATAAAACCATGATAAAAGTTCCAAAAGAAAAAACTCACCAATTTCACTATAAAGACCTTTTCAATAGTTTCAAGTTAAAAATATCACTAATTTGACTATAAAGACCATAACAAAAGTTGAAAGAGAAAAGACTCACCAATAATACTATAAAGACCATTACAGAACATCCAAGTAGAAAAATCACCAATTTCACTACAAAGACCTTTACGAGAGTTCAGATTTTAAAAACTCACCAATTTCAATATAAAGACAATTTACAAAAGTTTCTAGTTAAAAAGCTCACCAATTTCACTATAAAGACCATTACAAAAGTTCAAAGTCAAAAAACTCACCAATTTCACTATAAAAACCATACTAAAAGTTCCAAGTGAAAAAAACTTCACCAATTTAACTTAAAAGACCATAACAAAAGTTCAAAATGAAAAAACTCAAAAATTTCATTCTATAAACGATAACAACAGTTCAAAGTTAAAAAAACTCATCAATTTCACTATAAAAACCATAAAAAAATTTCACAGTCAAAAAATCAGCAATTTCACTATAACTACAAAAATAGAAGATCTAAGTTAAAAAAACTCGCCTATTTCACAATTTCACTATAAAAAGAAAAATAAAAGTTCAATGTTAAAAAGCTCATTGATTTCACTCAAAAACTCATAAAAATGTTCAAAGTTGAAAAACTCCCCAATTTCACTATAAAACCATGATAAAAGTTCCATAAGAAAAAACTCACCAATTTCACTATAAAGACCATTTCAATAGTTTCAAGTTAAAAATATCACTAATTAGACTATAAAGACCATAACAAAAGTTGAAAGAGAAAAGACTCACCAATAATACTATAAAGACCATTACAGAACATCCAAGTAGAAAAATCACCAATTTCACTACAAAGACCTTTACGAGAGTTCAGATTTTAAAAACTCACCAATTTCAATATAAAGACAATTTACAAAAGTTTCTAGTTAAAAAGCTCACCAATTTCACTATAAAGACCATTACAAAAGTTCCAAGTCAAAAAACTCACCAATTTCACTATAAAAACCATACTAAAAGTTCCAAGTGAAAAAAAATTCACCAATTTAACTTAAAAGACCATAACAAAAGTTCAAAGTGAAAAAACTCACAAATTTCATTCTATAAACGATAACAACAGTTCAAAGTTAAAAAACCTCATCAATTTCACTATAAAAACCATAAAAAAATTTCACAGTCAAAAAATCAGCAATTTCACTATAAAAACAAAAATAGAAGATCTAAGTTAAAAAAACTCGCCTATTTCACAATTTCACCATAAAAAGCAAAATAAAAGTTCAATGTTAAAAAGCTCATCGATTTCACTCAAAAACTCATAAAAATGTTCAAAGTTGAAAAACTCCCCAATTTCACTATAAAACCATGATAAAAGTTCCAAAAGAAAAAACTCACCAATTTCACTATAAAGACCATTTCAATAGTTTCAAGTTAAAAATATCACTAATTTGACTATAAAGACCATAACAAAAGTTGAAAGAGAAAAGACTCACCAATAATACTATAAAGACCATTACAGAACATCCAAGTAGAAAAATCACCAATTTCACTACAAAGACCTTTACGAGAGTTCAGATTTTAAAAACTCACCAATTTCAATATAAAGACAATTTACAAAAGTTTCTAGTTAAAAAGCTCACCAATTTCACTATAAAGATCATTACAAAAGTTCCAAGTCAAAAAACTCACCAATTTCACTATAAAAACCATACTAAAAGTTCCAAGTGAAAAAAAATTCACCAATTTAACTTAAAAGACCATCACAAAAGTTCAAAGTGAAAAAACTCACAAATTTCATTCTATAAACGATAACAACAGTTCAAGGTTAAAAAAACTCATCAATTTCACTATAAAAACCATAAAAAAATTTCACAGTAAAAAAATCAGCAATTTCACTATAAAAACAAAAATAGAAGATCTAAGTTAAAAAAACTCGCCCATTTTACAATTTCACTATAAAAAGCAAAATAAAAGTTCAATGTTAAAAAGCTCATCGATTTCACTCAAAAACTCATAAAAATGTTCAAAGTTGAAAAACTCCCCAATTTCACTATAAAACCATGATAAAAGTTCCAAAAGAAAAAACTCACCAATTTCACTATAAAGACCTTTTCAATAGTTTCAAGTTAAAAATGTCACTAATTTGACTATAAAGACTATAACAAAAGTTGAAAGAGAAAAGACTCACCTATAATACTATAAAGACCATTACAGAACATCCAAGTAGAAAAATCACACATTTCACTGCAAAGACCTTTACGAGAGTTCAGATTTTAAAAACTCACCAATTTCAATATAAAGACAATTTACAAAAGTTTCTAGTTAAAAAGCTCACCAATTTCACTATAAAGATCATTACAAAAGTTCCAAGTCAAAAAACTCACCAATTTCACTATAAAAACCATACTAAAAGTTCCAAGTGAAAAAAAATTCACCAATTTAACTTAAAAGACCATCACAAAAGTTCAAAGTGAAAAAACTCACAAATTTCATTCTATAAACGATAACAACAGTTCAAGGTTAAAAAAACTCATCAATTTCACTATAAAAACCATAAAAAAATTTCACAGTAAAAAAATCAGCAATTTCACTATAAAAACAAAAATAGAAGATCTAAGTTAAAAAAACTCGCCCATTTTACAATTTCACTATAAAAAGCAAAATAAAAGTTCAATGTTAAAAAGCTCATCGATTTCACTCAAAAACTCATAAAAATGTTCAAAGTTGAAAAACTCCCCAATTTCACTATAAAACCATGATAAAAGTTCCAAAAGAAAAAACTCACCAATTTCACTATAAAGACCTTTTCAATAGTTTCAAGTTAAAAATGTCACTAATTTGACTATAAAGACTATAACAAAAGTTGAAAGAGAAAAGACTCACCTATAATACTATAAAGACCATTACAGAACATCCAAGTAGAAAAATCACACATTTCACTGCAAAGACCTTTACGAGAGTTCAGATTTTAAAAACTCACCAATTTCAATATAAAGACAATTTACAAAAGTTTCTAGTTAAAAAGCTCACCAATTTCACTATAAAGACCATTACAAAAGTTCCAAGTCAAAAAACTCACCAATTTCACTATAAAAACCATACTAAAAGTTCCAAGTGAAAAAAAATTCACCAATTTAACTTAAAAGACCATCACAAAAGTTCAAAGTGAAAAAACTCACAAATTTCATTCTATAAACAATAACAACAGTTCAAAGTTAAAAAAAACTCATCAATTTCACTATAAAAACCATAAAAAAATTTCGCAGTAAAAAAATCAGCAATTTCACTATAAAAACAAAAATAGAAGCTCTAAGTTAAAAAAACTCGCCTGTTTCACAATTTCACTATAAAGAGCAAAATAAAAGTTCAATGTTAAAAAGCTCATCGATTTCACTCAAAAACTCATAAAAATGTTCAAAGTTGAAAAACTCCCCAATTTCACTATAAAACCATGATAAAAGTTCCAAAAGAAAAAACTCACCAATTTCACTATAAAGACCATTTCAATAGTTTCAAGTTAAAAATATCACTAATTTGACTATAAAGACCATAACAAAAGTTGAAAGAGAAAAGACTCACCAATAATACTACAAAGACCATTACAGAACATCCAAGTAGAAAAATCACCAATTTCACTACAAAGACCTTTACGAGAGTTCAGATTTTAAAAACTCACCAATTTCAATATAAAGACAATTTACAAAAGTTTCTAGTTAAAAAGCTCACCAATTTCACTATAAAGACCATTACAAAAGTTCCAAACAAAAAACTCACCAATTTCACTATAAAAACCATACTAAAAGTTCCAAGTGAAAAAAAATTCACCAATTTAACTTAAAAGACCATAACAAAAGTTCAAAGTGAAAAAACTCACAAATTTCATTCTATAAACGATAACAACAGTTCAAGGTTAAAAAAACTCATCAATTTCACTATAAAAACCATAAAAAAATTTCACAGTAAAAAAATCAGCAATTTCACTATAAAAACAAAAATAGAAGATCTAAGTTAAAAAAACTCGCCCATTTCACAATTTCACTATAAAAAGCAAAATAAAAGTTCAATGTTAAAAAGCTCATCGATTTCACTCAAAAACTCATAAAAATGTTCAAAGTTGAAAAACTCCCCAATTTCACTATAAAAGCATGATAAAAGTTCCAAAAGAAAAAACTCACCAATTTCACTATAAAGACCATTTCAATAGTTTCAAGTTAAAAATATCACTAATTTGACAATAAAGACCATAACAAAAGTTGAAAGTGAAAAAACTCACCAATAATACTATAAAGACCATTACAGAACAATCAAGTCAAAAAATCACCAATTTCACAACAAAGACCATTACGAGAGTTCAGATTTTAAAAACTCACCAATTTCACTATAAAGACCATTTACAAAAGTTTCAAGTTTAAAAGCTCACCAATTTCACTATAAAGACCATTACAAAAGTTCCAAGTCAAAAAACTCACCAATTTCACTACAAAAACCATTATAAAAGTTCCAAGTGAAAAAAAACTCACCAATGTCACTAAAAAGACCATAACAAAAGTTCAAAGTGATTAAACTCACAAATTTCATTCTATAAACAATAACAACAGTTCAAAATTAAAAAAAAACTCATCAATTTCACTATAAAAACCATAAAAAAAATTCACAGTCAAAAAATCAGCAATTTCACTATAAAAACAAAAATAGAAGATCTAAGTTAAAAAAACTCGCCTATTTCACAATTTCACTATAAAAAGCAAAATAAAAGTTCAATGTTAAAAAGCTCATCGATTTCACTCAAAAACTCATAAAAATGTTCAAAGTTGAAAAACTCCCCAATTTCACTATAAAACCATGATAAAAGTTCCAGAAGAAAAAACTCACCAATTTCACTATAAAGACCATTTCAATAGTTTCAAGATAAAAATATCACTAATTTGACTATAAAGACCATAACAAAAGTTGAAAGTGAAAAAACTCACCAATAATACTATAAAGACCATTACATAACAATCAAGTCAAAAAATCACCAATTTCACAACAAAGACCATTACGAGAGTTCAAATTTTAAAAACTCACCAATTTCACTATAAAGACCATTTACAAAAGTTTTAAGTTTAAAAGCTCACCAATTTCACTATAAAGACCATTACAAAAGTTCCAAGTCAAAAAAACTCACCAATTTCACTACAAAAACCATAATAAAAGTTCCAACTCAAAAAAAAAACTCACCAATGTCACTAAAAAGACCATAACAAAAGTTCAAAGTGAAAAAACTCACAAATTTCATTCTATAAACAATAACAACAGTTCAACGTTAAAAAAAGCTCATCAATTTCACTATAAAAACCATAAAAAAATTTTGCAGTAAAAAAATCAGCAATTTCACTATAAAAACAAAAATAGCAGCTCTAAGTTAAAAAAAACTCGCCTGTTTCACAATTGCACTATAAAGAGCAAAATAAAAGTTCAATGTTAAAAAGCTCATCGATTTCACTCAAAAACTCATAAAAATGTTCAAAGTTGAAAAACTCCCCAATTTCACTATAAAACCATGATAAAAGTTCCAAAAGAAAAAACTCACCAATTTCACTATAAAGACCATTTCAATAGTTTCAAGTTAAAAATATCACTAATTTGACTATAAAGACCATAACAAAAGTTGAAAGAGAAAAGACTCACCAATAATACTACAAAGACCATTACAGAACATCCAAGTAGAAAAATCACCAATTTCACTACAAAGACCTTTACGAGAGTTCAGATTTTAAAAACTCACCAATTTCAATATAAAGACAATTTACAAAAGTTTCTAGTTAAAAAGCTCACCAATTTCACTATAAAGACCATTACAAAAGTTCCAAACAAAAAACTCACCAATTTCACTATAAAAACCATACTAAAAGTTCCAAGTGAAAAAAAATTCACCAATTTAACTTAAAAGACCATAACAAAAGTTCAAAGTGAAAAAACTCACAAATTTCATTCTATAAACGATAACAACAGTTCAAGGTTAAAAAAACTCATCAATTTCACTATAAAAACCATAAAAAAATTTCACAGTAAAAAAATCAGCAATTTCACTATAAAAACAAAAATAGAAGATCTAAGTTAAAAAAACTCGCCCATTTCACAATTTCACTATAAAAAGCAAAATAAAAGTTCAATGTTAAAAAGCTCATCGATTTCACTCAAAAACTCATAAAAATGTTCAAAGTTGAAAAACTCCCCAATTTCACTATAAAAGCATGATAAAAGTTCCAAAAGAAAAAACTCACCAATTTCACTATAAAGACCATTTCAATAGTTTCAAGTTAAAAATATCACTAATTTGACAATAAAGACCATAACAAAAGTTGAAAGTGAAAAAACTCACCAATAATACTATAAAGACCATTACAGAACAATCAAGTCAAAAAATCACCAATTTCACAACAAAGACCATTACGAGAGTTCAGATTTTAAAAACTCACCAATTTCACTATAAAGACCATTTACAAAAGTTTCAAGTTTAAAAGCTCACCAATTTCACTATAAAGACCATTACAAAAGTTCCAAGTCAAAAAACTCACCAATTTCACTACAAAAACCATTATAAAAGTTCCAAGTGAAAAAAAACTCACCAATGTCACTAAAAAGACCATAACAAAAGTTCAAAGTGATTAAACTCACAAATTTCATTCTATAAACAATAACAACAGTTCAAAATTAAAAAAAAACTCATCAATTTCACTATAAAAACCATAAAAAAAATTCACAGTCAAAAAATCAGCATTTTCACTATAAAAACAAAAATAGAAGATCTAAGTTAAAAAAACTCGCCTATTTCACAATTTCACTATAAAAAGCAAAATAAAAGTTCAATGTTAAAAAGCTCATCGATTTCACTCAAAAACTCATAAAAATGTTCAAAGTTGAAAAACTCCCCAATTTCACTATAAAACCATGATAAAAGTTCCAGAAGAAAAAACTCACCAATTTCACTATAAAGACCATTTCAATAGTTTCAAGATAAAAATATCACTAATTTGACTATAAAGACCATAACAAAAGTTGAAAGTGAAAAAACTCACCAATAATACTATAAAGACCATTACATAACAATCAAGTCAAAAAATCACCAATTTCACAACAAAGACCATTACGAGAGTTCAAATTTTAAAAACTCACCAATTTCACTATAAAGACCATTTACAAAAGTTTTAAGTTTAAAAGCTCACCAATTTCACTATAAAGACCATTACAAAAGTTCCAAGTCAAAAAAACTCACCAATTTCACTACAAAAACCATAATAAAAGTTCCAACTCAAAAAAAAAACTCACCAATGTCACTAAAAAGACCATAACAAAAGTTCAAAGTGAAAAAACTCACAAATTTCATTCTATAAACAATAACAACAGTTCAACGTTAAAAAAAGCTCATCAATTTCACTATAAAAACCATAAAAAAATTTTGCAGTAAAAAAATCAGCAATTTCACTATAAAAACAAAAATAGCAGCTCTAAGTTAAAAAAAACTCGCCTGTTTCACAATTGCACTATAAAGAGCAAAATAAAAGTTCAATGTTAAAAAGCTCATCGATTTCACTCAAAAACTCATAAAAATGTTCAAAGTTGAAAAACTCCCCAATTTCACTATAAAACCATGATAAAAGTTCCAAAAGAAAAAACTCACCAATTTCACTATAAAGACCATTTCAATAGTTTCAAGTTAAAAATATCACTAATTCGACAATAAAGACCATAACAAAAGTTGAAAGAGAAAAGACTCACCAATAATACTATAAAGACCATTACAGAACATCCAAGTAGAAAAATCACCAATTTCACTACAAAGACCTTTACGAGAGTTCAGATTTTAAAAACTCACCAATTTCAATATAAAGACAATTTACAAAAGTTTCTAGTTAAAAAGCTCACCAATTTCACTATAAAGACCATTACAAAAGTTCCAAGTCAAAAAACTCACCAATTTCACTATAAAAACCATACTAAAAGTTCCAAGTGAAAAAAAATTCACCAATTTAACTTAAAAGACCATAACAAAAGTTCAAAGTGAAAAAACTCACAAATTTCATTCTATAAACGATAACAACAGTTCAAAGTTAAAAAACCTCATCAATTTCACTATAAAAACCATAAAAAAAATTCACAGTCAAAAAATCAGCAATTTCACTATAAAAACAAAAATAGAAGATCTAAGTTAAAAAAAACTCGCCTATTTCACAATTTCACCATAAAAAGCAAAATAAAAGTTCAATGTTAAAAAACTCATCGATTTCACTCAAAAACTCATAAAAATGTTCAAAGTTGAAAAACTCCCCAATTTCACTATAAAACCATGATAAAAGTTCCAAAAGAAAAAACTCACCAATTTCACTATAAAGACCATTTCAATAGTTTCAAGTTAAAAATATCACTAATTTGACAATAAAGACCATAACAAAAGTTGAAAGAGAAAAGACTCACCAATAATACTATAAAGACCATTACAGAACAATCAAGTCAAAAAATCACCAATTTCACAACAAAGAACTTTACGAGAGTTCAGATTTTAAAAACTCACCAATTTCAATATAAAGACAATTTACAAAAGTTTCTAGTTAAAAAGCTCACCAATTTCACTATAAAGACCATTACAAAAGTTCCAAGTCAAAAAACTCACCAATTTCACTATAAAAACCATACTAAAAGTTCCAAGTGAAAAAAAATTCACCAATTTAACTTAAAAGACCATAACAAAAGTTCAAAGTGAAAAAACTCACAAATTTCATTCTATAAACGATAACAACAGTTCAAAGTTAAAAAACCTCATCAATTTCACTATAAAAACCATAAAAAAATTTCACAGTCAAAAAATCAGCAATTTCACTATAAAAACAAAAATAGAAGATCTAAGTTAAAAAAACTCGCCTATTTCACAATTTCACCATAAAAAGCAAAATAAAAGTTCAATGTTAAAAAGCTCATCGATTTCACTCAAAAACTCATAAAAATGTTCAAAGTTGAAAAACTCCCCAATTTCACTATAAAACCATGATAAAAGTTCCAAAAGAAAAAACTCACCAATTTCACTATAAAGACCATTTCAATAGTTTCAAGTTAAAAATATCACTAATTTGACTATAAAGACCATAACAAAAGTTGAAAGAGAAAAGACTCACCAATAATACTATAAAGACCATTACAGAACATCCAAGTAGAAAAATCACCAATTTCACTACAAAGACCTTTACGAGAGTTCAGATTTTAAAAACTCACCAATTTCAATATAAAGACAATTTACAAAAGTTTCTAGTTAAAAAGCTCACCAATTTCACTATAAAGACCATTACAAAAGTTCCAAGTCAAAAAACTCACCAATTTCACTATAAAAACCATACTAAAAGTTCCAAGTGAAAAAAAATTCACCAATTTAACTTAAAAGACCATCACAAAAGTTCAAAGTGAAAAAACTCACAAATTTCATTCTATAAACGATAACAACAGTTCAAGGTTAAAAAAACTCATCAATTTCACTATAAAAACCATAAAAAAATTTCACAGTAAAAAAATCAGCAATTTCACTATAAAAACAAAAATAGAAGATCTAAGTTAAAAAAACTCGCTCATTTTACAATTTCACTATAAAAAGCAAAATAAAAGTTCAATGTTAAAAAGCTCATCGATTTCACTCAAAAACTCATAAAAATGTTCAAAGTCGAAAAACTCCCCAATTTCACTATAAAACCATGATAAAAGTTCCAAAAGAAAAAACTCACCAATTTCACTATAAAGACCTTTTCAATAGTTTCAAGTTAAAAATATCACTAATTTGACTATAAAGACCATAACAAAAGTTGAAAGAGAAAAGACTCACCAATAATACTATAAAGACCATTACAGAACATCCAAGTAGAAAAATCACCAATTTCACTACAAAGACCTTTACGAGAGTTCAGATTTTAAAAACTCACCAATTTCAATATAAAGACAATTTACAAAAATTTCTAGTTAAAAAGCTCACCAATTTCACTATAAAGACCATTACAAAAGTTCCAAGTCAAAAAACTCACCAATTTCACTATAAAAACCATACTAAAAGTTCCAAGTGAAAAAAAATTCACCAATTTGACTTAAAAGACCATAACAAAAGTTCAAAGTGAAAAAACTCACAAATTTCATTCTATAAACGATAACAACAGTTCAAAGTTAAAAAACCTCATCAATTTCACTATAAAAACCATAAAAAAATTTCACAGTCAAAAAATCAGCAATTTCACTATAAAAACAAAAATAGAAGATCTAAGTTAAAAAAAACTCGCCTATTTCACAATTTCACCATAAAAAGCAAAATAAAAGTTCAATGTTAAAAAACTCATCGATTTCACTCAAAAACTCATAAAAATGTTCAAAGTTGAAAAACTCCCCAATTTCACTATAAAACCATGATAAAAGTTCCAAAAGAAAAAACTCACCAATTTCACTATAAAGACCATTTCAATAGTTTCAAGTTAAAAATATCACTAATTTGACAATAAAGACCATAACAAAAGTTGAAAGAGAAAAGACTCGCCAATAATACTATAAAGACCATTACAGAACAATCAAGTCAAAAAATCACCAATTTCACAACAAAGACCTTTACGAGAGTTCAGATTTTAAAAACTCACCAATTTCACTATAAAGACCATTTACAAAAGTTTCAAGTTTAAAAGCTCACCAATTTCACTATAAAGACCATTACAAAAGTTCCAAGTCAAAAAACTCACCAATTTCACTACAAAAACCATAATAAAAGTTCCAAGTGAAAAAAAACTCACCAATGTCACTAAAAAGACCATAACAAAAGTTCAAAGTGATTAAACTCACAAATTTCATTCTATAAACAATAACAACAGTTCAAAATTAAAAAAAAACTCATCAATTTCACTATAAAAACCATAAAAAAATTTCACAGTCAAAAAATCAACAATTTCACTATAAAAACAAAAATAGAAGATCTAAGTTAAAAAAACTCGCCTATTTCACAATTTCACTATAAAAAGCAAAATAAAAGTTCAATGTTAAAAAGCTCATCGATTTCACTCAAAAACTCATAAAAATGTTTAAAGTTGAAAAACTCCCCAATTTCACTATAAAACCATGATAAAAGTTCCAAAAGAAAAAACTCACCAATTTCACTATAAAGACCATTTCAATAGTTTCAAGTTAAAAATATCACTAATTTGACAATAAAGACCATAACAAAAGTTGAAAGTGAAAAAACTCACCAATAATACTATAAAGACCATTACAGAACAATCAAGTCAAAAAATCACCAATTTCACAACAAAGACCATTACGAGAGTTCAGATTTTAAAAACTCACCAATTTCACTATAAAGACCATTTACAAAAGTTTCAAGTTTAAAAGCTCACCAATTTCACTATAAAGACCATTACAAAAGTTCCAAGTCAAAAAACTCACCAATTTCACTACAAAAACCATAATAAAAGTTCCAAGTGAAAAAAAACTCACCAATGTCACTAAAAAGACCATAACAAAAGTTTAAAGTGATTAAACTCACAAATTTCATTCTATAAACAATAACAACAGTTCAAAATTAAAAAAAAAAACTCATCAATTTCACTATAAAAACCATAAAAAAAACTTCACAGTCAAAAAATCAGCAATTTCACTATAAAAACAAAAATAGAAGATCTAAGTTAAAAAAACTCGCCTATTTCACAATTTCACTATAAAAAGCAAAATAAAAGTTCAATGTTAAAAAGCTCATCGATTTCACTCAAAAACTCATAAAAATGTTTAAAGTTGAAAAACTCCCCAATTTCACTATAAAACCATGATAAAAGTTCCAAAAGAAAAAACTCACCAATTTCACTATAAAGACCATTTCAATAGTTTCAAGTTAAAAATATCACTAATTTGACAACAAAGACCATAACAAAAGTTGAAAGTGAAAAAACTCACCAATAATACTATAAAGACCATTACAGAACAATCAAGTCAAAAAATCACCAATTTCACAACAAAGACCATTACGAGAGTTCAGATTTTAAAAACTCACCAATTTCACTATAAAGACCATTTACAAAAGTTTCAAGTTTAAAAGCTCACCAATTTCACTATAAAGACCATTACAAAAGTTCCAAGTCAAAAAACTCACCAATTTCACTACAAAAACCATAATAAAAGTTCCAAGTGAAAAAAAACTCACCAATGTCACTAAAAAGACCATAACAAAAGTTTAAAGTGATTAAACTCACAAATTTCATTCTATAAACAATAACAACAGTTCAAAATTAAAAAAAAAACTCATCAATTTCACTATAAAAACCATAAAAAAAACTTCACAGTCAAAAAATCAGCAATTTCACTATAAAAACAAAAATAGAAGATCTAAGTTAAAAAAACTCGCCTATTTCACAATTTCACTATAAAAAGCAAAATAAAAGTTCAATGTTAAAAAGCTCATCGATTTCACTCAAAAACTCATAAAAATGTTCAAAGTTGAAAAACTCCCCAATTTCACTATAAAACCATGATAAAAGTTCCAGAAGAAAAAACTCACCAATTTCACTATAAAGACCATTTCAATAGTTTCAAGATAAAAATATCACTAATTTGACTATAAAGACCATAACAAAAGTTGAAAGTGAAAAAACTCACCAATAATACTATAAAGACCATTACATAACAATCAAGTCAAAAAATCACCAATTTCACAACAAAGACCATTACGAGAGTTCAGATTTTAAAAACTCACCAATTTCACTATAAAGACCATTTACAAAAGTTTCAAGTTTAAAAGCTCACCAATTTCACTATAAAGACCATTACAAAAGTTCCAAGTCAAAAAAACTCACCAATTTCACTACAAAAACCATAATAAAAGTTCCAAGTCAAAAAAAAAACTCACCAATGTCACTAAAAAGACCATAACAAAAGTTCAAAGTGAAAAAACTCACTAATTTCATTCTATAAACAATAACAACAGTTCAAAGTTAAAAAAAACTCATCAATTTCACTATAAAAACCATAAAAAAATTTCGCAGTAAAAAAATCAGCAATTTCACTATAAAAACAAAAATAGAAGCTCTAAGTTAAAAAAACTCGCCTGTTTCACAATTTCACAATAAAGAGCAAAATAAAAGTTCAATGTTAAAAAGCTCATCGATTTCACTCAAAAACTCATAAAAATGTTCAAAGTTGAAAAACTCCCCAATTTCACTATAAAACCATGATAAAAGTTCCAGAAGAAAAAACTCACCAATTTCACTATAAAGACCATTTCAATAGTTTCAAGTTAAAAATATCACTAATTTGACTATAAAGACCATAACAAAAGTTGAAAGAGAAAAGACTCACCAATAATACTATAAAGACCATTACAGAACATCCAAGTAGAAAAATCACCAATTTCACTACAAAGACCTTTACGAGAGTTCAGATTTTAAAAACTCACCAATTTCAATATAAAGACAATTTACAAAAGTTTCTAGTTAAAAAGCTCACCAATTTCACTATAAAGACCATTACAAAAGTTCCAAGTCAAAAAACTCACCAATTTCACTATAAAAACCATACTAAAAGTTCCAAGTGAAAAAAATTCACCAATTTAACTTAAAAGACCATAACAAAAGTTCAAAGTGAAAAAACTCACAAATTTCATTCTATAAACGATAACAACAGTTCAAAGTTAAAAAAACTCATCAATTTCACTATAAAAACCATAAAAAAATTTCACAGTCAAAAAATCAGCAATTTCACTATAAAAACAAAAATAGAAGATCTAAGTTAAAAAAACTCGCCTATTTCACAATTTCACCATAAAAAGCAAAATAAAAGTTCAATGTTAAAAAGCTCATCGATTTCACTCAAAAACTCATAAAAATGTTCAAAGTTGAAAAACTCCCCAATTTCACTATAAAACCATGATAAAAGTTCCAAAAGAAAAAACTCACCAATTTCACTATAAAGACCATTTCAATAGTTTCAAGTTAAAAATATCACTAATTTGACAATAAAGACCATAACAAAAGTTGAAAGTGAAAAAACTCACCAATAATACTATAAAGACCATTACAGAACAATCAAGTCAAAAAATCACCAATTTCACAACAAAGACCATTACGAGAGTTCAGATTTTAAAAACTCACCAATTTCACTATAAAGACCATTTACAAAAGTTTCAAGTTTAAAAGCTCACCAATTTCACTATAAAGACCATTACAAAAGTTCCAAGTCAAAAAACTCACCAATTTCACTACAAAAACCATAATAAAAGTTCCAAGTGAAAAAAAACTCACCAATGTCACTAAAAAGACCATAACAAAAGTTCAAAGTGATTAAACTCACAAATTTCATTCTATAAACAATAACAACAGTTCAAAATTAAAAAAAAACTCATCAATTTCACTATAAAAACCATAAAAAAATTTCACAGTCAAAAAATCAGCAATTTCACTATAAAAACAAAAATAGAAGATCTAAGTTAAAAAAACTCGCCTATTTCACAATTTCACTATAAAAAGCAAAATAAAAGTTCAATGTTAAAAAGCTCATCGATTTCACTCAAAAACTCATAAAAATGTTCAAAGTTGAAAAACTCCCCAATTTCACTATAAAACCATGATAAAAGTTCCAAAAGAAAAAACTCACCAATTTCACTATAAAGACCATTTCAATAGTTTCAAGTTAAAAATATCACTAATTTGACTATAAAGACCATAACAAAAGTTGAAAGTGAAAAAACTCACCAATAATACTATAAAGACCATTACATAACAATCAAGTCAAAAAATCACCAATTTCACAACAAAGACCATTACGAGAGTTCAGATTTTAAAAACTCACCATTTTCACTATAAAGACCATTTACAAAAGTTTCAAGTTTAAAAGCTCACCAATTTCACTATAAAGACCATTACAAAAGTTTCAAGTCAAAAAAACTCACCAATTTCACTACAAAAACCATAATAAAAGTTCCAAGTAAAAAAAAAACTCACCAATGTCACTAAAAAGACCATAACAAAAGTTCAAAGTGAAAAAACTCACAAATTTCATTCTATAAACAATAACAACAGTTCAAAGTTAAAAAAAACTCATCAATTTCACTATAAAAACCATAAAAAAATTTCGCAGTAAAAAAATCAGCAATTTCACTATAAAAACAAAAATAGAAGCTCTAAGTTAAAAAAACTCGCCTGTTTCACAATTTCACTATAAAGAGCAAAATAAAAGTTCAATGTTAAAAAGCTCATCGATTTCACTCAAAAACTCATAAAAATGTTCAAAGTTGAAAAACTCCCCAATTTCACTATAAAACCATGATAAAAGTTCCAAAAGAAAAAACTCACCAATTTCACTATAAAGACCTTTTCAATAGTTTCAAGTTAAAAATATCACTAATTTGACTATAAAGACCATAACAAAAGTTGAAAGAGAAAAGACTCACCAATAATACTATAAAGACCATTACAGAACATCCAAGTAGAAAAATCACCAATTTCACTACAAAGACCTTTACGAGAGTTCAGATTTTAAAAACTCACCAATTTCAATATAAAGACAATTTACAAAAGTTTCTAGTTAAAAAGCTCACCAATTTCACTATAAAGACCATTACAAAAGTTCAAAGTCAAAAAACTCACCAATTTCACTATAAAAACCATACTAAAAGTTCCAAGTGAAAAAAACTTCACCAATTTAACTTAAAAGACCATAACAAAAGTTCAAAGTGAAAAAACTCAAAAATTTCATTCTATAAACGATAACAACAATTCAAAGTTAAAAAAACTCATCAATTTCACTATAAAAACCATAAAAAAATTTCACAGTAAAAAAATCAGCAATTTCACTATAACTACAAAAATAGAAGATCTAAGTTAAAAAAACTCGCCTATTTCACAATTTCACTATAAAAAGAAAAATAAAAGTTCAATGTTAAAAAGCTCATCGATTTCACTCAAAAACTCATAAAAATGTTCAAAGTTGAAAAACTCCCCAATTTCACTATAAAACCATGATAAAAGTTCCAAAAGAAAAAACTCACCAATTTCACTATAAAGACCATTTCAATAGTTTCAAGTTAAAAATATCACTAATTTGACTATAAAGACCATAACAAAAGTTGAAAGAGAAAAGACTCACCAATAATACTATAAAGACCATTACAGAACATCCAAGTAGAAAAATCACCAATTTCACTACAAAGACCTTCACGAGAGTTCAGATTTTAAAAACTCACCAATTTCAATATAAAGACAATTTACAAAAGTTTCTAGTTAAAAAGCTCACCAATTTCACTATAAAGACCATTACAAAAGTTCCAAGTCAAAAAACTCACCAATTTCACTATAAAAACCATACTAAAAGTTCCAAGTGAAAAAAAATTCACCAATTTAACTTAAAAGACCATAACAAAAGTTCAAAGTGAAAAAACTCACAAATTTCATTCTATAAACGATAACAACAGTTCAAAGTTAAAAAAACTCATCAATTTCACTATAAAAACCATAAAAAAAATTTCACAGTCAAAAAATCAGCAATTTCACTATAAAAACAAAAATAGAAGATCTAAGTTAAAAAAACTCGCCTATTTCACAATTTCACTATAAAAAGCAAAATAAAAGTTCAATGTTAAAAAGCTCATCGATTTCACTCAAAAACTCATAAAAATGTTCAAAGTTGAAAAACTTCCCAATTTCACTATAAAACCATGATAAAAGTTCCAAAAGAAAAAACTCACCAATTTCACTATAAAGACCATTTCAATAGTTTCAAGTTAAAAATATCACTAATTTGACAATAAAGACCATAACAGAAGTTGAAAGTGAAAAAACTCACCAATAATACTATAAAGACCATTACAGAACAATCAAGTCAAAAAATCACCAATTTCACAACAAAGACCATTACGAGAGTTCAGATTTTAAAAACTCACCAATTTCACTATAAAGACCATTTACAAAAGTTTCAAGTTTAAAAGCTCACCAATTTCACTATAAAGACCATTACAAAAGTTCCAAGTCAAAAAACTCACCAATTTCACTACAAAAACCATAATAAAAGTTCCAAGTGAAAAAAAAACTCACCAATGTCACTAAAAAGACCATAACAAAAGTACAAAGTGATTAAACTCACAAATTTCATTCTATAAACAATAACAACAGTTCAAAATTAAAAAAAAACTCATCAATTTCACTATAAAAACCATAAAAAAAATTCACAGTCAAAAAATCAGCAATTTCACTATAAAAACAAAAATAGAAGATCTAAGTTAAAAAAACTCGCCTATTTCACAATTTCACTATAAAAAGCAAAATAAAATTTCAATGTTAAAAAGCTCATCGATTTCACTCAAAAACTCATAAAAATGTTCAAAGTTGAAAAACTCCCCAATTTCACTATAAAACCATGATAAAAGTTCCAGAAGAAAAAACTCACTAATTTCACTATAAAGACCATTTCAATAGTTTCAAGATAAAAATATCACTAATTTGACTATAAAGACCATAACAAAAGTTGAAAGAGAAAAGACTCACCAATAATACTATAAAGACCATTACAGAACATCCAAGTAGAAAAATCACCAATTTCACTACAAAGACCTTTACGAGAGTTCAGATTTTAAAAACTCACCAATTTCAATATAAAGACAATTTACAAAAGTTTCTAGTTAAAAAGCTCACCAATTTCACTATAAAGACCATTACAAAAGTTCCAAGTCAAAAAACTCACCAATTTCACTATAAAAACCATACTAAAAGTTCCAAGTAAAAAAAATTCACCAATTTAACTTAAAAGACCATAACAAAAGTTCAAAGTGAAAAAACTCACAAATTTCATTCTATAAACGATAACAACAGTTCAAAGTTAAAAAAACTCATCAATTTCAGTATAAAAACCATAAAAAAATTTCACAGTCAAAAAATCAGCAATTTCACTATAAAAACAAAAATAGAAGATCTAAGTTAAAAAAACTCGCATATTTCACAATTTCACTATAAAAAGGAAAATAAAAGTTCAATGTTAAAAAGCTCATCGATTTCACTCAAAAACTCATAAAAATGTTCAAAGTTGAAAAACTCCCCAATTTCACTATAAAACCATGATAAAAGTTCCAGAAGAAAAAACTCACCAATTTCACTATAAAGACCATTTCAATAGTTTCAAGTTAAAAATATCACTAATTTGACAATAAAGACCATAACAAAAGTTGAAAGTAAAAAACTCACCAATAATACTATAAAGACCATTACAGAACAATCAAGTCAAAAAATCACCAATTTCACAACAAAGACCATTACGAGAGTTCAGATTTTAAAAACTCACCAATTTCACTATAAAGACCATTTACAAAAGTTTCAAGTTTAAAAGCTCACCAATTTCACTATAAAGACCATTACAAAAGTTCCAAGTCAAAAAACTCACCAATTTCACTACAAAAACCATAATAAAAGTTCCAAGTGAAAAAAAAACTCACCAATGTCACTAAAAAGACCATAACAAAAGTACAAAGTGATTAAACTCACAAATTTCATTCTATAAACAATAACAACAGTTCAAAATTAAAAAAAAACTCATCAATTTCACTATAAAAACCATAAAAAAAATTCACAGTCAAAAAATCAGCAATTTCACTATAAAAACAAAAATAGAAGATCTAAGTTAAAAAAACTCGCCTATTTCACAATTTCACTATAAAAAGCAAAATAAAATTTCAATGTTAAAAAGCTCATCGATTTCACTCAAAAATTCATAACAATGTTCAAAGTTGAAAAACTCCCCAATTTCACTATAAAACCATGATAAAAGTTCCAGAAGAAAAAACTCACCAATTTCACTATAAAGACCATTTCAATAGTTTCAAGTTAAAAATATCACTAATTTGACAATAAAGACCATAACAAAAGTTGAAAGTGAAAAAACTCACCAATAATACTATAAAGACCATTACAGAACAATCAAGTCAAAAAATCACCAATTTCACAACAAAGACCATTACGAGAGTTCAGATTTTAAAAACTCACCAATTTCACTATAAAGACCATTTACAAAAGTTTCAAGTTTAAAAGCTCACCAATTTCACTATAAAGACCATTACAAAAGTTCCAAGTCAAAAAACTCACCAATTTCACTACAAAAACCATAATAAAAGTTCCAAGTGAAAAAAAACTCACCAATGTCACTAAAAAGACCATAACAAAAGTACAAAGTGATTAAACTCACAAATTTCATTCTATAAACAATAACAACAGTTCAAAATTAAAAAAAACTCATCAATTTCACTATAAAAACCATAAAAAAAATTCACAGTCAAAAAATCAGCAATTTCACTATAAAAACAAAAATAGAAGATCTAAGTTAAAAAAACTCGCCTATTTCACAATTTCACTATAAAAAGCAAAATAAAATTTCAATGTTAAAAAGCTCATTGATTTCACTCAAAAACTCATAAAAATGTTCAAAGTTGAAAAACTCCCCAATTTCACTATAAAACCATGATAAAAGTTCCAAAAGAAAAAACTCACCAATTTCACTATAAAGACCATTTCAATAGTTTCAAGATAAAAATATCACTAATTTGACTATAAAGACCATAACAAAAGTTGAAAGAGAAAAGACTCACCAATAATACTATAAAGACCATTACAGAACATCCAAGTAGAAAATTCACCAATTTCACTACAAAGACCTTTACGAGAGTTCAGATTTTAAAAACTCACCAATTTCAATATAAAGACAATTTACAAAAGTTTCTAGTTAAAAAGCTCACCAATTTCACTATAAAGACCATTACAAAAGTTCAAAGTCAAAAAACTCATCAATTTCACTATAAAAACCATACTAAAAGTTCCAAGTGAAAAAAACTTCACCAATTTAACTTAAAAGACCATAACAAAAGTTCAAAGTGAAAAAACTCAAAAATTTCATTCTATAAACGATAACAACATTTCAAAGTTAAAAAAACTCATCAATTTCACTATAAAAACCATAAAAAAATTTCACAGTAAAAAAATCAGCAATTTCACTATAACTACAAAAATAGAAGATCTAAGTTAAAAAAACTCGCCTATTTCACAATTTCACTATAAAAAGAAAAATAAAAGTTCAATGTTAAAAAGCTCATCGATTTCACTCAAAAACTCATAAAAATGTTCAAAGTTGAAAAACTCCCCAATTTCACTATAAAACCATGATAAAAGTTCCAAAAGAAAAAACTCACCAATTTCACTATAAAGACCATTTCAATAGTTTCAAGTTAAAAATATCACTAATTTGACTATAAAGACCATAACAAAAGTTGAAAGAGAAAAGACTCACCAATAATACTATAAAGACCATTACAGAACATCCAAGTAGAAAAATCACCAATTTCACTACAAAGACCTTTACGAGAGTTCAGATTTTAAAAACTCACCAATTTCAATATAAAGACAATTTACAAAAGTTTCTAGTTAAAAAGCTCACCAATTTCACTATAAAGACCATTACAAAAGTTCCAAGTCAAAAAACTCACCAATTTCACTATAAAAACCATACTAAAAGTTCCAAGTGAAAAAAAATTCACCAATTTAACTTAAAAGACCATAACAAAAGTTCAAAGTGAAAAAACTCACAAATTTCATTCTATAAACGATAACAACAGTTCAAAGTTAAAAAAACTCATCAATTTCACTATAAAAACCATAAAAAAATTTCACAGTCAAAAAATCAGCAATTTCACTATAAAAACAAAAATAGAAGATCTAAGTTAAAAAAACTCGCCTATTTCACAATTTCACTATAAAAAGCAAAATAAAAGTTCAATGTTAAAAAGCTCATCGATTTCACTCAAAAACTCATAAAAATGTTCAAAGTTGAAAAACTCCCCAATTTCACTATAAAACCATGATAAAAGTTCCAAAAGAAAAAACTCAACAATTTCACTATAAAGACCATTTCAATAGTTTCAAGTTAAAAATATCACTAATTTGACAATAAAGACCATAACAAAAGTTGAAAGTGAAAAAACTCACCAATAATACTATAAAGACCATTACAGAACAATCAAGTCAAAAAATCACCAATTTCACAACAAAGACCATTACGAGAGTTCAGATTTTAAAAACTCACCAATTTCACTATAAAGACCATTTACAAAAGTTTCAAGTTTAAAAGCTCACCAATTTCACTATAAAGACCATTACAAAAGTTCCAAGTCAAAAAACTCACCAATTTCACTACAAAAACCATAATAAAAGTTCCAAGTGAAAAAAAACTCACCAATGTCACTAAAAAGACCATAACAAAAGTACAAAGTGATTAAACTCACAAATTTCATTCTATAAATAATAACAACAGTTCAAAATAAAAAAAAACTCATCAATTTCACTATAAAAACCATAAAAAAAATTCACAGTCAAAAAATCAGCAATTTCACTATAAAAACAAAAATAGAAGATCTAAGTTAAAAAAACTCGCCTATTTCACAATTTCACTATAAAAAGCAAAATAAAATTTCAATGTTAAAAAGCTCATCGATTTCACTCAAAAACTCATAAAAATGTTCAAAGTTGAAAAACTCCCCAATTTCACTATAAAACCATGATAAAAGTTCCAGAAGAAAAAACTCACCAATTTCACTATAAAGACCATTTCAATAATTTCAAGATAAAAATATCACTAATTTGACTATAAAGACCATAACAAAAGTTGAAAGTGAAAAAACTCACCAATAATACTATAAAGACCATTACATAACAATCAAGTCAAAAAATCACCAATTTCACAACAAAGACCATTACGAGAGTTCAGATTTTAAAAACTCACGAATTTCACTATAAAGACCATTTACAAAAGTTTCAAGTTTAAAAGCTCACCAATTTCACTATAAAGACCATTACAAAAGTTCCAAGTCAAAAAAACTCACCAATTTCACTACAAAAACCATAATAAAAGTTCCAAGTCAAAAAAAAACTCACCAATGTCACTAAAAAGACCATAACAAAAGTACAAAGTGATTAAACTCACAAATTTCATTCTATAAATAATAACAACAGTTCAAAATAAAAAAAAACTCATCAATTTCACTATAAAAACCATAAAAAAAATTCACAGTCAAAAAATCAGCAATTTCACTATAAAAACAAAAATAGAAGATCTAAGTTAAAAAAACTCGCCTATTTCACAATTTCACTATAAAAAGCAAAATAAAATTTCAATGTTAAAAAGCTCATCGATTTCACTCAAAAACTCATAAAAATGTTCAAAGTTGAAAAACTCCCCAATTTCACTATAAAACCATGATAAAAGTTCCAGAAGAAAAAACTCACCAATTTCACTATAAAGACCATTTCAATAATTTCAAGATAAAAATATCACTAATTTGACTATAAAGACCATAACAAAAGTTGAAAGTGAAAAAACTCACCAATAATACTATAAAGACCATTACATAACAATCAAGTCAAAAAATCACCAATTTCACAACAAAGACCATTACGAGAGTTCAGATTTTAAAAACTCACGAATTTCACTATAAAGACCATTTACAAAAGTTTCAAGTTTAAAAGCTCACCAATTTCACTATAAAGACCATTACAAAAGTTCCAAGTCAAAAAAACTCACCAATTTCACTACAAAAACCATAATAAAAGTTCCAAGTCAAAAAAAAACTCACCAATGTCACTAAAAAGACCATAACAAAAGTACAAAGTGATTAAACTCACAAATTTCATTCTATAAATAATAACAACAGTTCAAAATAAAAAAAAACTCATCAATTTCACTATAAAAACCATAAAAAAAATTCACAGTCAAAAAATCAGCAATTTCACTATAAAAACAAAAATAGAAGATCTAAGTTAAAAAAACTCGCCTATTTCACAATTTCACTATAAAAAGCAAAATAAAATTTCAATGTTAAAAAGCTCATCGATTTCACTCAAAAACTCATAAAAATGTTCAAAGTTGAAAAACTCCCCAATTTCACTATAAAACCATGATAAAAGTTCCAGAAGAAAAAACTCACCAATTTCACTATAAAGACCATTTCAATAATTTCAAGATAAAAATATCACTAATTTGACTATAAAGACCATAACAAAAGTTGAAAGTGAAAAAACTCACCAATAATACTATAAAGACCATTACAGAACAATCAAGTCAAAAAATCACCAATTTCACAACAAAGACCATTACGAGAGTTCAGATTTTAAAAACTCACCAATTTCACTATAAAGACCATTTACAAAAGTTTCAAGTTTAAAAGCTCACCAATTTCACTATAAAGACCATTACAAAAGTTCCAAGTCAAAAAACTCACCAATTTCACTACAAAAACCATAATAAAAGTTCCAAGTGAAAAAAAAACTCACCAATGTCACTAAAAAGACCATAACAAAAGTACAAAGTGATTAAACTCACAAATTTCATTCTATAAACAATAACAACAGTTCAAAATTAAAAAAAAACTCATCAATTTCACTATAAAAACCATAAAAAAAATTCACAGTCAAAAAATCAGCAATTTCACTATAAAAACAAAAATAGAAGATCTAAGTTAAAAAAACTCGCCTATTTCACAATTTCACTATAAAAAGCAAAATAAAATTTCAATGTTAAAAAGCTCATCGATTTCACTCAAAAACTCATAAAAATGTTCAAAGTTGAAAAACTCCCCAATTTCACTATAAAACCATGATAAAAGTTCCAGAAGAAAAAACTCACTAATTTCACTATAAAGACCATTTCAATAGTTTCAAGATAAAAATATCACTAATTTGACTATAAAGACCATAACAAAAGTTGAAAGAGAAAAGACTCACCAATAATACTATAAAGACCATTACAGAACATCCAAGTAGAAAAATCACCAATTTCACTACAAAGACCTTTACGAGAGTTCAGATTTTAAAAACTCACCAATTTCAATATAAAGACAATTTACAAAAGTTTCTAGTTAAAAAGCTCACCAATTTCACTATAAAGACCATTACAAAAGTTCCAAGTCAAAAAACTCACCAATTTCACTATAAAAACCATACTAAAAGTTCCAAGTAAAAAAAATTCACCAATTTAACTTAAAAGACCATAACAAAAGTTCAAAGTGAAAAAACTCACAAATTTCATTCTATAAACGATAACAACAGTTCAAAGTTAAAAAAACTCATCAATTTCAGTATAAAAACCATAAAAAAATTTCACAGTCAAAAAATCAGCAATTTCACTATAAAAACAAAAATAGAAGATCTAAGTTAAAAAAACTCGCATATTTCACAATTTCACTATAAAAAGGAAAATAAAAGTTCAATGTTAAAAAGCTCATCGATTTCACTCAAAAACTCATAAAAATGTTCAAAGTTGAAAAACTCCCCAATTTCACTATAAAACCATGATAAAAGTTCCAGAAGAAAAAACTCACCAATTTCACTATAAAGACCATTTCAATAGTTTCAAGTTAAAAATATCACTAATTTGACAATAAAGACCATAACAAAAGTTGAAAGTAAAAAACTCACCAATAATACTATAAAGACCATTACAGAACAATCAAGTCAAAAAATCACCAATTTCACAACAAAGACCATTACGAGAGTTCAGATTTTAAAAACTCACCAATTTCACTATAAAGACCATTTACAAAAGTTTCAAGTTTAAAAGCTCACCAATTTCACTATAAAGACCATTACAAAAGTTCCAAGTCAAAAAACTCACCAATTTCACTACAAAAACCATAATAAAAGTTCCAAGTGAAAAAAAAACTCACCAATGTCACTAAAAAGACCATAACAAAAGTACAAAGTGATTAAACTCACAAATTTCATTCTATAAACAATAACAACAGTTCAAAATTAAAAAAAAACTCATCAATTTCACTATAAAAACCATAAAAAAAATTCACAGTCAAAAAATCAGCAATTTCACTATAAAAACAAAAATAGAAGATCTAAGTTAAAAAAACTCGCCTATTTCACAATTTCACTATAAAAAGCAAAATAAAATTTCAATGTTAAAAAGCTCATCGATTTCACTCAAAAATTCATAACAATGTTCAAAGTTGAAAAACTCCCCAATTTCACTATAAAACCATGATAAAAGTTCCAGAAGAAAAAACTCACCAATTTCACTATAAAGACCATTTCAATAGTTTCAAGTTAAAAATATCACTAATTTGACAATAAAGACCATAACAAAAGTTGAAAGTGAAAAAACTCACCAATAATACTATAAAGACCATTACAGAACAATCAAGTCAAAAAATCACCAATTTCACAACAAAGACCATTACGAGAGTTCAGATTTTAAAAACTCAC
Source organism: Lathyrus sativus (assembly GCA_963859935.3). Lineage (NCBI taxonomy): Eukaryota > Viridiplantae > Streptophyta > Magnoliopsida > Fabales > Fabaceae > Lathyrus > Lathyrus sativus. The sequence continues at coordinate 3,558,647 of CAWUDS030002219.1, read as the reverse complement.
CAATTTCACTATAAAGACCATTTACAAAAGTTTCAAGTTTAAAAGCTCACCAATTTCACTATAAAGACCATTACAAAAGTTCCAAGTCAAAAAACTCACCAATTTCACTACAAAAACCATAATAAAAGTTCCAAGTGAAAAAAAACTCACCAATGTCACTAAAAAGACCATAACAAAAGTACAAAGTGATTAAACTCACAAATTTCATTCTATAAACAATAACAACAGTTCAAAATTAAAAAAAACTCATCAATTTCACTATAAAAACCATAAAAAAAATTCACAGTCAAAAAATCAGCAATTTCACTATAAAAACAAAAATAGAAGATCTAAGTTAAAAAAACTCGCCTATTTCACAATTTCACTATAAAAAGCAAAATAAAATTTCAATGTTAAAAAGCTCATTGATTTCACTCAAAAACTCATAAAAATGTTCAAAGTTGAAAAACTCCCCAATTTCACTATAAAACCATGATAAAAGTTCCAAAAGAAAAAACTCACCAATTTCACTATAAAGACCATTTCAATAGTTTCAAGATAAAAATATCACTAATTTGACTATAAAGACCATAACAAAAGTTGAAAGAGAAAAGACTCACCAATAATACTATAAAGACCATTACAGAACATCCAAGTAGAAAATTCACCAATTTCACTACAAAGACCTTTACGAGAGTTCAGATTTTAAAAACTCACCAATTTCAATATAAAGACAATTTACAAAAGTTTCTAGTTAAAAAGCTCACCAATTTCACTATAAAGACCATTACAAAAGTTCAAAGTCAAAAAACTCATCAATTTCACTATAAAAACCATACTAAAAGTTCCAAGTGAAAAAAACTTCACCAATTTAACTTAAAAGACCATAACAAAAGTTCAAAGTGAAAAAACTCAAAAATTTCATTCTATAAACGATAACAACATTTCAAAGTTAAAAAAACTCATCAATTTCACTATAAAAACCATAAAAAAATTTCACAGTAAAAAAATCAGCAATTTCACTATAACTACAAAAATAGAAGATCTAAGTTAAAAAAACTCGCCTATTTCACAATTTCACTATAAAAAGAAAAATAAAAGTTCAATGTTAAAAAGCTCATCGATTTCACTCAAAAACTCATAAAAATGTTCAAAGTTGAAAAACTCCCCAATTTCACTATAAAACCATGATAAAAGTTCCAAAAGAAAAAACTCACCAATTTCACTATAAAGACCATTTCAATAGTTTCAAGTTAAAAATATCACTAATTTGACTATAAAGACCATAACAAAAGTTGAAAGAGAAAAGACTCACCAATAATACTATAAAGACCATTACAGAACATCCAAGTAGAAAAATCACCAATTTCACTACAAAGACCTTTACGAGAGTTCAGATTTTAAAAACTCACCAATTTCAATATAAAGACAATTTACAAAAGTTTCTAGTTAAAAAGCTCACCAATTTCACTATAAAGACCATTACAAAAGTTCCAAGTCAAAAAACTCACCAATTTCACTATAAAAACCATACTAAAAGTTCCAAGTGAAAAAAAATTCACCAATTTAACTTAAAAGACCATAACAAAAGTTCAAAGTGAAAAAACTCACAAATTTCATTCTATAAACGATAACAACAGTTCAAAGTTAAAAAAACTCATCAATTTCACTATAAAAACCATAAAAAAATTTCACAGTCAAAAAATCAGCAATTTCACTATAAAAACAAAAATAGAAGATCTAAGTTAAAAAAACTCGCCTATTTCACAATTTCACTATAAAAAGCAAAATAAAAGTTCAATGTTAAAAAGCTCATCGATTTCACTCAAAAACTCATAAAAATGTTCAAAGTTGAAAAACTCCCCAATTTCACTATAAAACCATGATAAAAGTTCCAAAAGAAAAAACTCAACAATTTCACTATAAAGACCATTTCAATAGTTTCAAGTTAAAAATATCACTAATTTGACAATAAAGACCATAACAAAAGTTGAAAGTGAAAAAACTCACCAATAATACTATAAAGACCATTACAGAACAATCAAGTCAAAAAATCACCAATTTCACAACAAAGACCATTACGAGAGTTCAGATTTTAAAAACTCACCAATTTCACTATAAAGACCATTTACAAAAGTTTCAAGTTTAAAAGCTCACCAATTTCACTATAAAGACCATTACAAAAGTTCCAAGTCAAAAAACTCACCAATTTCACTACAAAAACCATAATAAAAGTTCCAAGTGAAAAAAAACTCACCAATGTCACTAAAAAGACCATAACAAAAGTACAAAGTGATTAAACTCACAAATTTCATTCTATAAATAATAACAACAGTTCAAAATAAAAAAAAACTCATCAATTTCACTATAAAAACCATAAAAAAAATTCACAGTCAAAAAATCAGCAATTTCACTATAAAAACAAAAATAGAAGATCTAAGTTAAAAAAACTCGCCTATTTCACAATTTCACTATAAAAAGCAAAATAAAATTTCAATGTTAAAAAGCTCATCGATTTCACTCAAAAACTCATAAAAATGTTCAAAGTTGAAAAACTCCCCAATTTCACTATAAAACCATGATAAAAGTTCCAGAAGAAAAAACTCACCAATTTCACTATAAAGACCATTTCAATAATTTCAAGATAAAAATATCACTAATTTGACTATAAAGACCATAACAAAAGTTGAAAGTGAAAAAACTCACCAATAATACTATAAAGACCATTACATAACAATCAAGTCAAAAAATCACCAATTTCACAACAAAGACCATTACGAGAGTTCAGATTTTAAAAACTCACGAATTTCACTATAAAGACCATTTACAAAAGTTTCAAGTTTAAAAGCTCACCAATTTCACTATAAAGACCATTACAAAAGTTCCAAGTCAAAAAAACTCACCAATTTCACTACAAAAACCATAATAAAAGTTCCAAGTCAAAAAAAAACTCACCAATGTCACTAAAAAGACCATAACAAAAGTTCAAAGTGAAAAAACTCACAAATTTCATTCTATAAACAATAACAACAGTTCAAAGTTAAAAAAAAAACTCATCAATTTCACTATAAAAACCATAAAAAAATTTCGCAGTAAAAAAATCAGCAATTTCACTATAAAAACAAAAATAGAAGCTCTAAGTTAAAAAAAACTCGCCTGTTTCACAATTTCACTATAAAGAGCAAAATAAAAGTTCAATGTTAAAAAGCTCATCGATTTCACTCAAAAACTCATAAAAATGTTCAAAGTTGAAAAACTCCCCAATTTCACTATAAAACCATGATAAAAGTTCCAGAAGAAAAAACTCACCAATTTCACTATAAAGACCATTTCAATAGTTTCAAGATAAAAATATCACTAATTTGACTATAAAGACCATAACAAAAGTTGAAAGAGAAAAGACTCACCAATAATACTATAAAGACCATTACAGAACATCCAAGTAGAAAAATCACCAATTTCACTACAAAGACCTTTACGAGAGTTCAGATTTTAAAAACTCACCAATTTCAATATAAAGACAATTTACAAAAGTTTCTAGTTAAAAAGCTCACCAATTTCACTATAAAGACCATTACAAAAGTTCAAAGTCAAAAAACTCACCAATTTCACTATAAAAACCATACTAAAAGTTCCAAGTGAAAAAAACTTCACCAATTTAACTTAAAAGACCATAACAAAAGTTCAAAGTGAAAAAACTCAAAAATTTAATTCTATAAACGATAACAACAGTTCAAAGTTAAAAAAACTCATCAATTTCACTATAAAAACCATAAAAAAATTTCACAGTAAAAAAATCAGCAATTTCACTATAACTACAAAAATAGAAGATCTAAGTTAAAAAAAACTCGCCTATTTCACAATTTCACTATAAAAAGAAAAATAAAAGTTCAATGTTAAAAAGCTCATCGATTTCACTCAAAAACTCATAAAAATGTTCAAAGTTGAAAAACTCCCCAATTTCACTATAAAACCATGATAAAAGTTCCAAAAGAAAAAACTCACCAATTTCACTATAAAGACCATTTCAATAGTTTCAAGTTAAAAATATCACTAATTTGACTATAAAGACCATAACAAAAGTTGAAAGAGAAAAGACTCACCAATAATACTATAAAGACCATTACAGAACATCCAAGTAGAAAAATCACCAATTTCACTACAAAGACCTTTACGAGAGTTCAGATTTTAAAAACTCACCAATTTCAATATAAAGACAATTTACAAAAGTTTCTAGTTAAAAAGCTCACGAATTTCACTATAAAGACCATTACAAAAGTTCCAAGTCAAAAAACTCACCAATTTCACTATAAAAACCATACTAAAAGTTCCAAGTGAAAAAAAACTCACCAATGTCACTAAAAAGACCATAACAAAAGTTGAAAGTGAAAAAACTCACCAATAATACTATAAAGACCATTACAGAACAATCAAGTCAAAAAATCACCAATTTCACAACAAAGACCATTACGAGAGTTCAGATTTTAAAAACTCACCAATTTCACTATAAAGACCATTTACAAAAGTTTCAAGTTTAAAAGCTCACCAATTTCACTATAAAGACCATTACAAAAGTTCCAAGTTAAAAAACTCACCAATTTCACTACAAAAACCATAATAAAAGTTCCAAGTGAAAAAAAACACACCAATGTCACTAAAAAGACCATAACAAAAGTTCAAAGTGAAAAACTCACAAATTTCATTAAATAAACAATAACAACAGTTCAAAGTTACAAAAACTCATCAATTTCACTATAAAAACCATAAAAAAATTTCGCAGTAAAAAAATCAGCAATTTCACTATAAAAACAAAAATAGAAGATCTAAGTTAAAAAACTCGCCTGTTTCACAATTTCACTATAAAAAGCAAAATAAAAGTTCAATGTTAAAAAGCTCATCGATTTCACTCAAAAACTCATAAAAATGTTCAAAGTTGAAAAACTCCCCAATTTCACTATAAAACCATGATAAAAGTTCCAAAAGAAAAAACTCACCAATTTCACTATAAAGACCATTTCAATAGTTCCAAGTTAAAAATATCACTAATTTGACTATAAGGACCATAACAAAAGTTGAAAGTGAAAAAACTCACCAATAATACTATAAAGACCATTACAGAACAATCAAGTCAAAAAATCACCAATTTCACAACAAAGACCATTACGAGAGTTCAGATTTTAAAAACTCACCAATTTCACTATAAAGACCATTTACAAAAGTTTCAAGTTTAAAAGCTCACCAATTTCACTATAAAGACCATTACAAAAGTTCCAAGTTAAAAAACTCACCAATTTCACTACAAAAACCATAATAAAAGTTCCAAGTGAAAAAAAACTCACCAATGTCACTAAAAAGACCATAACAAAAGTTCAAAGTGAAAAACTCACAAATTTCATTAAATAAACAATAACAACAGTTCAAAGTTACAAAAACTCGTCAATTTCACTATAAAAACCATAAAAAAATTTCGCAGTAAAAAAATCAGCAATTTCACTATAAAAACAAAAATAGAAGATCTAAGTTAAAAAACTCGCCTGTTTCACAATTTCACTATAAAAAGCAAAATAAAAGTTCAATGTTAAAAAGCTCATCGATTTCACTCAAAAACTCATAAAAATGTTCAAAGTTGAAAAACTCCCCAATTTCACTATAAAACCATGATAAAAGTTCCAAAAGAAAAAACTCACCAATTTCACTATAAAGACCATTTCAATAGTTCCAAGTTAAAAATATCACTAATTTGACTATAAGGACCATAACAAAAGTTGAAAGTGAAAAAACTCACCAATAATACTATAAAGACCATTACAGAACAATCAAGTCAAAAAATCACCAATTTCACAACAAAGACCATTACGAGAGTTCAGATTTTAAAAACTCACCAATTTCACTATAAATACCATTTACAAAAGTTTCAAGTTTAAAAGCTCACCAATTTCACTATAAAGACCATTACAAAAGTTCCAAGTCAAAAAACTCACCAATTTCACTACAAAAACCATAATAAAAGTTCCAAGTGAAAAAAAACTCACCAATGTCACTAAAAAGACCATAACAAAAGTTCAAAGTCAACAAACTCACAAATTTCATTCTATAAACAATAACAACAGTTCAAAATAAAAAAAAAAAACTCATCAATTTCACTATAAAAACCATAAAAAAAATTCATAGTCAAAAAATCAGCAATTTCACTATAAAAACAAAAATAGAAGATCTAAGTTAAAAAAACTCGCCTATTTCACAATTTCACTATAAAAAGCAAAATAAAAGTTCAATGTTAAAAAGCTCATCGATTTCATTCAAAAACTCATAAAAATGTTCAAAGTTGAAAAACTCCCCAATTTCACTATAAAACCATGATAAAAGTTCCAAAAGAAAAAACTCACCAATTTCACTATAAAGACCATTACAATAGTTTCAAGTTAAAAATATCACTAATTTGACTATAAAGACCATAACAAAAGTTGAAAGTGAAAAAACTCACCAATTTCACTATAAAGACCATTACAGAACATCCAAGTAGAAAAATCACCAATTTCACTACAAAGACCATTACGAGAGTTCAGATTTTAAAAACTCAGCAATTTCACTATATAGACAATTTACAAAAGTTTCAAGTTAAAAAGCTTACCAATTTCACTATAAAGACCATTACAAAAGTTCCAAGTCAAAAAACTCACCAATTTCACTATAAAAACCATACTAAGAGTTCCAAGTGAAAAAAAAATCACCAATGTCACTAAAAAGACCATAACAAAAGTTCAAAGTGAAAAAACTCACAAATTTCATTCTATAAACAATAACAACAGTTCAAAGTTAAAACAACTTATCAATTTCAATATAAAAACCATAAAAAAATTTCACAGTAAAAATATCAGCAATTTCACTATGAAAACAAAAATAGAAGATCTAACTTAAAAAAAACCCGCCTATTTCACAATTTTACTATAAAAAGCAAAATAAAAGTTCAATGTCAAAAAGGTCATTGATTTCACTCAAAAAGTCATAAAAATGTTCGAAGTTGAAAAACTCCCCAATTTCACTATAAAACCATGATAAAAGTTCCAAAAAAAAAACTCACCAATTTCACTATAAATACCATTTCAATAGTTTCAAGTTAAAAATATCACTAATTTGACTATAAAGACCATAACAAAAGTTGAAAGTGAAAAAACTCACCAATAATATATAAAGACCATTACAGAACATCCAAGTCAAAAAATCACCAATTTCATAACAAAGACCATTACGAGAGTTCAGATTTTAAAAACTCTCCAATTTCACTATAAAAACCATACTAAAAGTTCCAAGTGAAAAAAAACTCACCAATTTCACTAAAAAGACCATAACAAAAATTCAAAGTGAAAAAACTCACAAATTTCATTCTATAAACAATAACAACAGTTCAAAGTTAAAAAACTCATTAATTTCACTATAAAAACCATTAAAAAAATTTCCAAGGCAAAAAATCAACAATTTCACTATAAAAACAAAAATAAAAGATCTAACTTAAAAAAACTCGCCTATTTCACAATTTCACTATAAAAACCAAAATAAATGTTCAATGTTAAAAAGCTCATCGATTTCACTCAAAAACATAAAAATGTTCAAATTTGAAAAACTCCCTAATTTCACTGTAAACTCACCAATTTGACTATAATGACCATTTAAATAGTTTCAAGTTAAAAATATCAGTAATTTGACTATAAAAAATATAACAAAAGTTGAAAGTGAAAAAACTCACCAATTTCACTATAAAGACCATTACAGAACATCCAAGTCAAAAAATCACCAATTTCACAACAAAGACCACTACGAGAGTTCAGATTTTAAAAACTCATCAACATCACTATAAAGACCATTTACAAAAGTTTCAAGTTAAAAAGCTCACCAATTTCACTATAAACACCATTACAAAAGTTCCAAGTCAAAAAACACACCAATTTCACTACAAAAACCATAATAAAAGTACAAAATTAAAAACATATCAATTTCACTCTAAAAAGGATAACAAAACATAAAAAATAAAAAACTCCTCAATTTCACTATATAGACATTAATAAATGTTCCAAGTGAAAAAAAAATTCACCAATTTAACTTAAAAGACCTTTAAAAAAGTTCAAAGTGAAAAAACTCACCAATTTCATTCTATAAACGATAACAACTGTTCAAAGTTAAAAAAACTCACCAATTTCACTATAAAAACCATAACAAAATTTCCAAGTCAAAAAATCAGCAATTTCACTATAAAAACCAAAATAAAAGATCTAAGTTAAAAAAACTCGCCTATTTCACAATTTCACTATAATAACCAAAATAAAAGTTCAATGTTAAAAAGCTCATCGATTTCACTCAAAAACTCATAAAAATGTTCAAAGTTGAAAAACTCCCCAATTTCACTATAAAACCATGACAAAATTTCCAATAGAAAAAACTCACCAATTTCACTATAAAGACCATTTCAATAGTTTCAATTTAAAAATATCACTAATTTGACTATAAAGACCGTAACAAAAGTTGAAAGTGAAAAAACTCACCAATTTCACTATAAAGACCATTACAGAACATCCAAGTAGAAAAATCACCAATTTCACTACAAAGACCATTACGAGAGTTCAGATTTTAAAAACTCACCAATTTCACTATAAAGACCATTTACAAAAGTTTCAAGTTTAAAAGCTCACCAATTTCACTATAAAGACCATTCCAAAAGTTCCAAGTCAAAAAACTCACCAATTTCACTACAAAAACCATAATAAAAGTTCCAAGTGAAAAAAAAACTCACTAATGTCACTAAAAAGACCATAACAAAAGTTCAAAGTGAAACAATTCACAAATTTCATTCTATAAACAATAACAACAGTTCAAAGTTAAAAAATTCATCAATTTCACTATTAAAACCATAAAAAATTTCACAGTAAAAAAATCAGCAATTTCACTTCAAAAACAAAAATAGAAGATCTAAGTTAAAAAAACTCGCCTATTTCACAATTTCACTATAAAAAGCATAATAAAATTTCAATGTTAAAAAGCTCATCGATTTCACTCAAAAACTCATAAAAATGTTCAAAGTTGAAAAACTCCCCAATTTCACTATAAAACCATGACAAAAGTTCCAAAAGAAAAAACTCACCAATTACACTATAAAGACCGTTTCAATAGTTTCAAGTTAAAAATATCACTAATTTGACTATAAAGACCATAACAAAAGTTGAAAGTGAAAAAACTCACCAATTTCACTATAAAGACCATTACAGAACATCAAAGTAGAAAAATCACCAATTTCACTACAAAGACCATTACGAGAGTTCAGATTTTAAAAACTCACCAATTTCACTATAAAGACAATTTACGAAAGTTTCAAGTTAAAAAGCTCACCAATTTCACTATAAAGACCATTACAAAAGTTCTAAGTCAAAAAACTCACCAATTTCACTATAAAAACCATACTAAAAGTTCCAAGTAAAAAAAAACTCAGCAATTTCACTAAAAAGACCATAACAAAAGTTCAAAGTGAAAAAACTCACAAATTTCATTCTATAAACAATAACAACAGTTCAAAGTTAAAAAAACTCATTAATTTCACTATAAAAACCAAAAAAAAAATTTCCAAGTCAAAAAATCAGCAATTTCACTATAAAAACAAAAATAGAGGATCTAAGTTAAAAAAAACTCGCCTATTTCACAATTTAACTATAAAAAGCAAAATAAAAGTTCAATGTTAAAAAGCTTATCGATTTCACTCAAAAACTCATCAAAATGTTCAAAGTTGAAAAACTCCCAAATTTCACTATAAAACCATGATAAAAGTTACAAAAGAAAAAACTCACCAATTTCACTATAAAGACCATTTCAATAGTTTCAAGTTAAAAATATCACTAATTTGACTATAAAGACCATAACAAAAGTTGAAAGTGAAAAAACTCACCAATTTCACTATAAAGACCATTACAGAACATCCAAGTAGAAAAATCACCAATTTCACTACAAAGACCATTACGAGAGTTCAGATTTTAAAAACTCAGCAATTTCACTATATAGACAATTTACAAAAGTTTCAAGTTAAAAAGCTTACCAATTTCACTATAAAGACCATTACAAAAGTTCCAAGTCAAAAAACTCACCAATTTCACTATAAAAACCATACTAAGAATTCCAAGTGGAAAAAAAAATCACCAATGTCACTAAAAATACCATAACAAAAGTTCAAAGTGAAAAAACTCACAAATTTCATTCTATAAACAATAACAACAGTTCAAAGTTAAAACAACTTATCAATTTCAATATAAAAACCATAAAAAAATTTCACAGTAAAAAAATCAGCAATTCCACTATAAAAACAAAAATAGAAGATCTAAGTTAAAAAAAACCCGCCTATTTCACAATTTCACTATAAAAAGCAAAATAAAAGTTCAATGTCAAAATGCTCATTGATTTCACTCAAAAAGTCATAAAAATGTTCGAAGTTGAAAAACTCCCCAATTTCACTATAAAACCATGATAAAAGTTCCAAAAAAAAAAACTCACCAATTTCACTATAAAGACCATTTCAATAGTTTCAAGTTAAAAATATCACTAATTTGACTATAAAGACCATAACAAAAGTTGAAAGTGAAAAAACTCACCAATAATATATAAAGACCATTACAGAACATCCAAGTCAAAAAATCACCAATTTCACAACAAAGACCATTACGAGAGTTCAGATTTTAAAAACTCTCCAATTTCACTATAAAAACCATACTAAAAGTTCCAAGTGAAAAAAAACTCACCAATTTCACTAAAAAGACCATAACAAAAATTCAAAGTGAAAAAACTCACAGATTTCATTCTATAAACAATAACAACAGTTCAAAGTTAAAAAACTCATTAATTTCACTATAAAAACCATTAAAAAAATTTCCAAGGCAAGAAATCAACAATTTCACTATAAAAACAAAAATAAAAGATCTCACTTAAAAAAACTCGCCTATTTCACAATTTCACTATGAAAACCAAAATAAATGTTCAATGTTAAAAAGCTCATCGATTTCACTCAAAAACATAAAAATGTTCAAATTTGAAAAACTCCCTAATTTAACTGTAAACTCACCAATTTGACTATAATGACCATTTAAATAGTTTCAAGTTAAAAATATCAGTAATTTGACTATAAAGACCATAACAAAAGTTGAAAGTGAAAAAACTCACCAATTTCACTATAAAGATCATTACAGAACATCCAAGTCAAAAAATCACCAATTTCACAACAAAGACCACTACGAGAGTTCAGATTTTAAAAACTCATCAACATCACTTTAAAGACCATTTACAAAAGTTTCAACTTAAAAAGCTCACCAATTTCACTATAAACACCATTACAAAAGTTCCAAGTCAAAAAACACACCAATTTCACTACAAAAACCATAATAAAAGTACAAAATTAAAAACATATCAATTTCACTCTAAAAAGGATAACAAAACACAAAAAAAAAACTCCTCAATTTCACTATATAGACCATAATAAATGTTCCAAGTGAAAAAAAATTCACCAATTTAACTTAAAAGACCATAAAAAAGTTCAAAGTGAAAAAACTCACCAATTTCATTCTATAAACGATAACAACTGTTCAAAGTTTAAAAAACTCACCAATTTCACTATAAAAACCATAACAAAATTTCCAAGTCAAAAAATCAGCAATTTCACTATAAAAACCAAAATAAAAGATCTAAGTTAAAAAAACTCGCCTATTTCACAATTTCACTATAAAAACCAAAATAAAAGTTCAATGTTAAAAAGCTCATCGATTTCACTCAAAAACTCATAAAAATGTTCAAAGTTGAAAAACTCCCCAATTTCACTATAAAACCATGACAAAATTTCCAATAGAAAAAACTCACCAATTTCACTATAAAGACCATTTCAATAGTTTCAAGTTAAAAATATCACTAATCTGACTATAAAGACCGTAACAAAAGTTGAAAGTGAAAAAACTCACCAATTTCACTATAAAGACCATTACAGAACATCCAAGTAGAAAAATCACCAATTTCACTACAAAGACCATTACGAGAGTTCAGATTTTAAAAACTCACCAATTTCACTATAAAGACCATTTACAAAAGTTTCAAGTTTAAAAGCTCACCAATTTCACTATAAAGACCATTACAAAAGTTCCAAGTCAAAAAACTCACCAATTTCACTACAAAAACCATAATAAAAGTTCCAAGTGAAAAAAAAACTCACTAATGTCACTAAAAAGACCATAACAAAAGTTCAAAGTGAAACAATTCACAAATTTCATTCTATAAACAATAACAACAGTTCAAAGTTAAAAAATTCATCAATTTCACTATTAAAACCATAAAAAATTTCACAGTCAAAAAATCAGCAATTTCACTTCAAAAACAAAAATAGAAGATCTAAGTTAAAAAAACTCGCCTATTTCACAATTTCACTATAAAAAGCATAATAAAATTTCAATGTTAAAAAGCTCATCGATTTCACTCAAAAACTCATAAAAATGTTCAAAGTTGAAAAACTCCCCAATTTCACTATAAAACCATGACAAAAGTTCCAAAAGAAAAAACTCACCAATTACACTATAAAGACCGTTTCAATAGTTTCAAGTTAAAAATATCACTAATTTGACTATAAAGACCATAACAAAAGTTGAAAGTGAAAAAACTCACCAATTTCACTATAAAGACCATTACAGAACATCCAAGTAGAAAAATCACCAATTTCACTACAAAGACCATTACGAGAGTTCAGATTTTAAAAACTCAGCAATTTCACTATATAGACAATTTACAAAAGTTTCAAGTTAAAAAGCTTACCAATTTCACTATAAAGACCATTACAAAAGTTCCAAGTCAAAAAACTCACCAATTTCACTATAAAAACCATACTAAGAATTCCAAGTGGAAAAAAAAATCACCAATGTCACTAAAAATACCATAACAAAAGTTCAAAGTGAAAAAACTCACAAATTTCATTCTATAAACAATAACAACAGTTCAAAGTTAAAACAACTTATCAATTTCAATATAAAAACCATAAAAAAATTTCACAGTAAAAAAATCAGCAATTCCACTATAAAAACAAAAATAGAAGATCTAAGTTAAAAAAAACCCGCCTATTTCACAATTTCACTATAAAAAGCAAAATAAAAGTTCAATGTCAAAATGCTCATTGATTTCACTCAAAAAGTCATAAAAATGTTCGAAGTTGAAAAACTCCCCAATTTCACTATAAAACCATGATAAAAGTTCCAAAAAAAAAACTCACCAATTTCACTATAAAGACCATTTCAATAGTTTCAAGTTAAAAATATCACTAATTTGACTATAAAGACCATAACAAAAGTTGAAAGTGAAAAAACTCACCAATAATATATAAAGACCATTACAGAACATCCAAGTCAAAAAATCACCAATTTCACAACAAAGACCATTACGAGAGTTCAGATTTTAAAAACTCTCCAATTTCACTATAAAAACCATACTAAAAGTTCCAAGTGAAAAAAAACTCACCAATTTCACTAAAAAGACCATAACAAAAATTCAAAGTGAAAAAACTCACAGATTTCATTCTATAAACAATAACAACAGTTCAAAGTTAAAAAACTCATTAATTTCACTATAAAAACCATTAAAAAAATTTCCAAGGCAAGAAATCAACAATTTCACTATAAAAACAAAAATAAAAGATCTCACTTAAAAAAACTCGCCTATTTCACAATTTCACTATGAAAACCAAAATAAATGTTCAATGTTAAAAAGCTCATCGATTTCACTCAAAAACATAAAAATGTTCAAATTTGAAAAACTCCCTAATTTAACTGTAAACTCACCAATTTGACTATAATGACCATTTAAATAGTTTCAAGTTAAAAATATCAGTAATTTGACTATAAAGACCATAACAAAAGTTGAAAGTGAAAAAACTCACCAATTTCACTATAAAGATCATTACAGAACATCCAAGTCAAAAAATCACCAATTTCACAACAAAGACCACTACGAGAGTTCAGATTTTAAAAACTCATCAACATCACTTTAAAGACCATTTACAAAAGTTTCAACTTAAAAAGCTCACCAATTTCACTATAAACACCATTACAAAAGTTCCAAGTCAAAAAACACACCAATTTCACTACAAAAACCATAATAAAAGTACAAAATTAAAAACATATCAATTTCACTCTAAAAAGGATAACAAAACACAAAAAAAAAACTCCTCAATTTCACTATATAGACCATAATAAATGTTCCAAGTGAAAAAAAATTCACCAATTTAACTTAAAAGACCATAAAAAAGTTCAAAGTGAAAAAACTCACCAATTTCATTCTATAAACGATAACAACTGTTCAAAGTTTAAAAAACTCACCAATTTCACTATAAAAACCATAACAAAATTTCCAAGTCAAAAAATCAGCAATTTCACTATAAAAACCAAAATAAAAGATCTAAGTTAAAAAAACTCGCCTATTTCACAATTTCACTATAAAAACCAAAATAAAAGTTCAATGTTAAAAAGCTCATCGATTTCACTCAAAAACTCATAAAAATGTTCAAAGTTGAAAAACTCCCCAATTTCACTATAAAACCATGACAAAATTTCCAATAGAAAAAACTCACCAATTTCACTATAAAGACCATTTCAATAGTTTCAAGTTAAAAATATCACTAATCTGACTATAAAGACCGTAACAAAAGTTGAAAGTGAAAAAACTCACCAATTTCACTATAAAGACCATTACAGAACATCCAAGTAGAAAAATCACCAATTTCACTACAAAGACCATTACGAGAGTTCAGATTTTAAAAACTCACCAATTTCACTATAAAGACCATTTACAAAAGTTTCAAGTTTAAAAGCTCACCAATTTCACTATAAAGACCATTACAAAAGTTCCAAGTCAAAAAACTCACCAATTTCACTACAAAAACCATAATAAAAGTTCCAAGTGAAAAAAAAACTCACTAATGTCACTAAAAAGACCATAACAAAAGTTCAAAGTGAAACAATTCACAAATTTCATTCTATAAACAATAACAACAGTTCAAAGTTAAAAAATTCATCAATTTCACTATTAAAACCATAAAAAATTTCACAGTCAAAAAATCAGCAATTTCACTTCAAAAACAAAAATAGAAGATCTAAGTTAAAAAAACTCGCCTATTTCACAATTTCACTATAAAAAGCATAATAAAATTTCAATGTTAAAAAGCTCATCGATTTCACTCAAAAACTCATAAAAATGTTCAAAGTTGAAAAACTCCCCAATTTCACTATAAAACCATGACAAAAGTTCCAAAAGAAAAAACTCACCAATTACACTATAAAGACCGTTTCAATAGTTTCAAGTTAAAAATATCACTAATTTGACTATAAAGACCATAACAAAAGTTGAAAGTGAAAAAACTCACCAATTTCACTATAAAGACCATTACAGAACATCAAAGTAGAAAAATAACCAATTTCACTACAAAGACCATTACGAGAGTTCAGATTTTAAAAACTCACCAATTTCACTATAAAGACAATTTACGAAAGTTTCAAGTTAAAAAGCTCACCAATTTCACTATAAACACCATTACAAAAGTTCCAAGTCAAAAAACACACCAATTTCACTACAAAAACCAATTATAAAAGTTCCAAGTGAAAAATAAACTCACCAATGTCACTAAAAAGACCAAAACAAAAATTCAAAG
The DNA here is from genome assembly GCA_963859935.3 of Lathyrus sativus. Classification (NCBI taxonomy): domain Eukaryota; kingdom Viridiplantae; phylum Streptophyta; class Magnoliopsida; order Fabales; family Fabaceae; genus Lathyrus; species Lathyrus sativus. Next base: position 3,542,968 of record CAWUDS030002219.1, on the reverse strand, counting down.
TGAAAAAACTCATAAATTTCATTCTATAAACAATAACAACAGTTCAAAATTAAAAAAACTCATCAATTTCACTATAAAAACCATAAAAAAATTTCATAGTAAAAAAATCAGCAATTATACTATAAAAACAAAAATAGAAGATCTAAGTTAAAAAAAATCGCCTATTTCACAATTTCACTATAAAAAGCAAAATAAAAGTTCAATGTTAAAAAGCTCATCGATTTCACTCAAAAACTCCTAAAAATGTTCGAAGTTGAAAAACTCCCCAATTTCACTATAAAACCATGATAAAAGTTCCAAAAGAAAAAACTCACCAATTTCACTATAAAGACCATTTCAATAGTTTCAAGTTAAAAATATCACTAATTTGACTATAAAGACCATAACAAAAGTTGAAAGTGAAAAAACTCACCAATAATACTATAAAGACCATTACAGAACATCCAAGTCAAAAAATCACCAATTTCACAACAAAGACCATTACGAGAGTTCAGATTTTAAAAACTCACCAATTTCACTATAAAGACCATTTACAAAAGTTTCAAGTTTAAAAGCTCACCAATTTCACTATAAAGACCATTACAAAGGTTCCAAGTCAAATAACTCACCAATTTCACTACAAAAACCATAATATAAAAAAAACTCATAAATTTCATTCTATAAACAGTAACAACAGTTCAAAATTAAAAAAACTCATCAATTTCACTATAAAAACCATAAAAAAAATTCACAGTAAAAAAATCAACAATTATACTATAAAAACAAAAATAGAAGATCTAAGTTTAAAAAACTCGCCTATTTCACAATTTCACTATAAAAAGCAAAATAAAAGTTCAATGTTAAAAAGCTCATCGATTTCACTCAAAAAGTCATAAAAATGTTCGAAGTTGAAAAACTCCCCAATTTCACTATAAAACCATGATAAAAGTTCCAAAAGAAAAAACTCACCAATTTCACTATAAAGACCATTTCAATAGTTTCAAGTTAAAAATATCACTAATTTGACTATAAAGACCATAACAAAAGTTGAAAGTGAAAAAACTCACCAATAATACTATAAAGACCATTACAGAACATCCAAGTAGAAAAATCACCAATTTCACTACAAAGACCATTACGAGAGTTCAGATTTTAAAAACTCACCAATTTCACTATAAAAACAATTTACAAAAGTTTCAAGTTAAAAAGCTTACCAATTTCACTATAAAGACCATTACAAAAGTTCCAAGTCAAAAAACTCACCTTTTTCACTATAAAAACCATACTAAGAGTTCCAAGTGAAAAAAAAACTCACCAATGTCACTAAAAAGACCATAACAAAAGTTCAAAGTGAAAAAACTAACAAATTTCATTCTATAAACCATAACAACAGCTCAAAGTTAAAACAACTCATCAATTTCAATATAAAAACCACAAAAAAATTTCACAATCAAAAAATCAACAATTTCACTATAAAAACAAAAATAGAAGATCTAAGTTAAAAAAACTCGCCTATTTCACAATTTCACTATAAAAAGCAAAATAAAAGTTCAATGTCAAAAAGCTCATCGATTTCACTCAAAAAGTCATAAAAATGTTCGAAGTTGAAAAACTCCCCAATTTCACTATAAAACCATGATAAAAGTACCAAAAGAAAAAACTCACCAATTTCACTATAATGACCATTTCAATAGTTTCAACTTAAAAATATCACTAATTTGACTATAAAGACCATAACAAAAGTTGAAAGTGAAAAAACTCACCAATTTCACTATAAAGACCATTGCAGAACATCCAAGTCAAAAAATCACCAATTTCACAACAAAGACCATTACGAGAGTTCAGATTTTAAAAACTCTCCAATTTCACTATAAAGACAATTTACAAAAGTTTCAAGTTAAAAAGCTCACCAATTTCACTATAAAGACCATTACAAAAGTTCCAAGTCAAAAAACACACCAATTTCACTATAAAAACCATACTAAAAGTTCCAAGTGAAAAAAAAACTCACCAATTTCACTAAAAAGACCATAACAAAAATTCAAAGTGAAAAAACTCACAAATTTCATTCTATAAACAATAACAACAGTTCAAAGTTAAAAAACTCATTAATTTCACTATAAAAATCATTAAAAAAATTTACAAGGCAAAAAATCAGCAATTTCACTATAAAAACAAAAATAAAAGATCTAACTTAAAAAAACTCGCCTATTTCACAATTTCACTATAAAAACAAAAATAAAAGATCTAACTTAAAAAAACTCTCCTATTTCACAATTTCACTATAAAAACCAAAATAAATGTTCAATGTTAAAAAGCTCATCGATTTCACTCAAAAACATAAAAATGTTCAAATTTGAAAAACTCCCTAATTTCACTGTAAAACCATGATAGAAGTTCCAAAAGAAAAAACTCACCAATTTGACTATAATGACCATTTAAATAGTTTCAAGTTAAAAATATCAGTAATTTGAATAAAGACCATAACAAAAGTTGAAAGTGAAAAAAATCACCAATTTCACTATAAAGACCATTACAGAACATCCAAGTCAAAAAATCACCAATTTCACAACAAAGACCACTACGAGAGTTCAGATTTTAAAAACTCATCAACATCACTATAAAGACCATTTACAAAAGTTTCAAGTTAAAAAGCTCACCAATTTCACTATAAACACCATTAAAAACATATCAATTTCACTCTAAAAAGGATAACAAAACATAAAAAATAAAAAACTCCTCAATTTCACTATATAGACCATAATAAACGTTCCAAGTGAAAAAAAATTCACCAATTTAACTTAAAAGACCATAAAAAAGTTCAAAGTGAAAAAACTCACCAATTTCATTCTATAAACGATAACAACTGTTCAAAGTTAAAAAAACTCACCAATTTCACTATAAAAACCATAACAAAATTTCCAAGTCAAAAAATAAGCAATTTCACTATAAAAACCAAAATAAAAGATCTAAGTTAAAAAAACTCGCCTATTTCACAATTTCACTATAATAACCAAAATAAAAGTTCAATGTTAAAAAGCTCATCGATTTCACTCAAAAACTCATAAAAATGTTCAAAGTTGAAAAACTCCCCAATTTCACTATAAAACCATGACAAAATTTCCAAAAGAAAAAACTCACCAATTTCACTATAAACACCATTTCAATAGTTTCAATTTAAAAATATCACTAATTTGACTATAAAGACCGTAACAAAAGTTGAAAGTGAAAAAACTCACCAATTTCACTATAAAGACCATTACAGAACATCCAAGTAGAAAAATCACCAATTTCACTACAAAGACCATTACGAGAGTTCAGATTTTAAAAACTCACCAATTTCACTATAAAGACCATTTACAAAAGTTTCAAGTTTAAAAGCTCACCAATTTCACTATAAAGACCATTACAAAAGTTCTAAGTCAAAAAAACTCACCAATTTCACTTTAAAAACCATACTAAAAGTTCCAAGTGAAAAAAAAACTCAGCAATTTCACTAAAAAGACCATAACAAAAGTTCAAAGTGAAAAAACTCACAAATTTCATTCTAAAATAACAACAGTTCAAAGTTAAAAAACTCATTAATTTCACTATAAAAACCATAAAAAAAAATTTCCAAGTCAAAAAATCAGCAATTTAACTATAAAAACAAAAATAGAAGATCTAAGTTAAATAAAACTCGCCTATTTCACAATTTAACTATAAAAAGCAAAATAAAAGTTCAATGTTAAAAAGCTCATCGATTTCACTCAAAAACTCATCAAAATGTTCAAAGTTGAAAAACTCCCAAATTTCACTATAAAACCATGATAAAAGTTACAAAAGAAAAAACTCACCAATTTCACTATAAAGACCATTTCAATAGTTTCAAGTTAAAAATATAACTAATTTGACTATAAAGACCATAACAAATGTTGAAAGTGAAAAAACTCACCAATTTCACTATAAAGACCATTACAGAACATCCAAGTCAAAAAATCACCAATTTCACAACAAAGTCCATTACGAGAGTTCAGATTTCAAAAACTCACCAATTTCACTATAAAGACCATTTACAAAAGTTTCAAGTTAAAAAGCTCACCAATTTCACTATAAAGACCATTACAAAGGTTCCAAGTCAAAAAACTCACCAATTTCACTACAAAAACCAATTATAAAAGTTCCAAGTGAAAAAAAAACTCACCAATGTCACTAAAAAGACCATAACAAAAATTCAAAGTGAAAAAACTCACAAATTTCATTCTATAAACAATAGCAACAGTTCAAAGTTAAAAAATTCACTATAAAACCATGACAAACTTTTCAAAACAAAAAACTCACCAATTTCACTATAAAGACCTTTTCAATAGTTTCAAGTCAAAATTATCACCAAGTTGACTATAAAGACCATAAAGTTGAAAGTGAAAGTGAAAAGAATCACAATTTTCACTATAAAGACCATTACAGAACATCCAAGTAGAAAAATCACCAATTTCACTACAAAGACCATTACGAGAGTTCAGATTTTAATAACTCACTAATTTCACTATAAAGACCATTTACAAAAGTTTCAAGTCAAAAAACTCACCAATTTCACTATAAAAATCATAATAAAAGTTCCAAGTGAAAAAAAAACTCACCAATTTCAGTAAAAGACCATAATAAAAGTTCAATGTGAAAAAACGCACAAATTTCATTCTATAAACAATAACAACAGTTCAAAGTTAAAAAACTCATCAATTTCACTATAAAAACCATAAAAAAATTTCACAGTCAAAAAATCAGCAATTTCACAATAAAAACAAAAATAGAAGATCTAAGTTAAAAAAACTCGCCTATTTCACAATTTCACTATAAAAAGCAAAATAAAAGTTCAATGTTAAAAAGCTCATCGATTTCACTCAAAAACTCATCAAAATGTTCAAAGTTGAAAAACTCCCAAATTTCACTATAAAACCATGATAAAAGTTACAAAAGAAAAAACTCACCAATTTCACTATAAAGACCATTTCAATAGTTTCAAGTTAAAAATATCACTAATTTGACTATAAAGACCATAACAAAAGTTGAAAGTGAAAAAACTCACCAATTTCACTATAAAGACCATTACAGAACATCCAAGTAGAAAAATCACCAATTTCACTACAAAGACCATTACGAGAGTTCAGATTTTAAAAACTCAGCAATTTCACTATATAGACAATTTACAAAAGTTTCAAGTTAAAAAGCTTACCAATTTCACTATAAAGACCATTACAAAAGTTCCAAGTCAAAAAACTCACCAATTTCACTATAAAAACCATACTAAGAGTTCCAAGTGGAAAAAAAATCACCAATGTCACTAAAAATACCATAACAAAAGTTCAAAGTGAAAAAACTCACAAATTTCATTCTATAAACAATAACAACAGTTCAAAGTTAAAACAACTTATCAATTTCAATATAAAAACCATAAAAAAATTTCACAGTAAAAAAATCAGCAATTTCACTATAAAAACAAAAATAGAAGATCTAAGTTAAAAAAAACCCGCCTATTTCACAATTTCACTATAAAAAGCAAAATAAAAGTTCAATGTCAAAATGCTCATTGATTTCACTCAAAAAGTCATAAAAATGTTCGAAGTTGAAAAACTCCCCAATTTCACTATAAAACCATGATAAAAGTTCCAAAAAAAAAAACTCACCAATTTCACTATAAAGACCATTTCAATAGTTTCAAGTTAAAAATATCACTAATTTGACTATAAAGACCATAACAAAAGTTGAAAGTGAAAAAACTCACCAATAATATATAAAGACCATTACAGAACATCCAAGTCAAAAAATCACCAATTTCACAACAAAGACCATTACGAGAGTTCAGATTTTAAAAACTCTCCAATTTCACTATAAAAACCATACTAAAAGTTCCAAGTGAAAAAAAACTCACCAATTTCACTAAAAAGACCATAACAAAAATTCAAAGTGAAAAAACTCACAGATTTCATTCTATAAACAATAACAACAGTTCAAAGTTAAAAAACTCATTAATTTCACTATAAAAACCATTAAAAAAATTTCCAAGGCAAGAAATCAACAATTTCACTATAAAAACAAAAATAAAAGATCTCACTTAAAAAAACTCGCCTATTTCACAATTTCACTATAAAAACCAAAATAAATGTTCAATGTTAAAAAGCTCATCGATTTCACTCAAAAACATAAAAATGTTCAAATTTGAAAAACTCCCTAATTTAACTGTAAATTCACCAATTTGACTATAATGACCATTTAAATAGTTTCAAGTTAAAAATATCAGTAATTTGACTATAAAGACCATAACAAAAGTTGAAAGTGAAAAAACTCACCAATTTCACTATAAAGACCATTACAGAACATCCAAGTCAAAAAATCACCAATTTCACAACAAAGACCACTACGAGAGTTCAGATTTTAAAAACTCATCAACATCACTTTAAAGACCATTTACAAAAGTTTCAACTTAAAAAGCTCACCAATTTCACTATAAACACCATTACAAAAGTTCCAAGTCAAAAAACACACCAATTTCACTACAAAAACCATAATAAAAGTACAAAATTAAAAACATATCAATTTCACTCTAAAAAGGATAACAAAACACAAAAAATAAAAAACTCCTCAATTTCACTATATAGACCATAATAAATGTTCCAAGTGAAAAAAAATTCACCAATTTAACTTAAAAGACCATAAAAAAGTTCAAAGTGAAAAAACTCACCAATTTCATTCTATAAACGATAACAACTGTTCAAAGTTTAAAAAACTCACCAATTTCACTATAAAAACCATAACAAAATTTCCAAGTCAAAAAATCAGCAATTTCACTATAAAAACCAAAATAAAAGATCTAAGTTAAAAAAACTCGCCTATTTCACAATTTCACTATAAAAACCAAAATAAAAGTTCAATGTTAAAAAGCTCATCGATTTCACTCAAAAACTCATAAAAATGTTCAAAGTTGAAAAACTCCCCAATTTCACTATAAAACCATGACAAAATTTCCAATAGAAAAAACTCACCAATTTCACTATAAAGACCATTTCAATAGTTTCAAGTTAAAAATATAACTAATTTGACTATAAAGACCGTAACAAAAGTTGAAAGTGAAAAAACTCACCAATTTCACTATAAAGACCATTACAGAACATCCAAGTAGAAAAATCACCAATTTCACTACAAAGACCATTACGAGAGTTCAGATTTTAAAAACTCACCAATTTCACTATAAAGACCATTTACAAAAGTTTCAAGTTTAAAAGCTCACCAATTTCACTATAAAGACCATTACAAAAGTTCCAAGTCAAAAAACTCACCAATTTCACTACAAAAACCATAATAAAAGTTCCAAGTGAAAAAAAAACTCACTAATGTCACTAAAAAGACCATAACAAAAGTTCAAAGTGAAACAATTCACAAATTTCATTCTATAAACAATAACAACAGTTCAAAGTTAAAAAATTCATCAATTTCACTATTAAAACCATAAAAAATTTCACAGTCAAAAAATCAGCAATTTCACTTCAAAAACAAAAATAGAAGATCTAAGTTAAAAAAACTCGCCTATTTCACAATTTCACTATAAAAAGCATAATAAAATTTCAATGTTAAAAAGCTCATCGATTTCACTCAAAAACTCATAAAAATGTTCAAAGTTGAAAAACTCCCCAATTTCACTATAAAACCATGACAAAAGTTCCAAAAGAAAAAACTCACCAATTACACTATAAAGACCGTTACAATAGTTTCAAGTTAAAAATATCACTAATTTGACTATAAAGACCATAACAAAAGTTGAAAGTGAAAAAACTCACCAATTTCACTATAAAGACCATTACAGAACATCAAAGTAGAAAAATCACCAATTTCACTACAAAGACCATTACGAGAGTTCAGATTTTAAAAACTCACCAATTTCACTATAAAGACAATTTACGAAAGTTTCAAGTTAAAAAGCTCACCAATTTCACTATAAAGACCATTACAAAAGTTCTAAGTCAAAAAACTCACCAATTTCACTATAAAAACCATACTAAAAGTTCCAAGTAAAAAAAAAACTCAGCAATTTCACTAAAAAGACCATAACAAAAGTTCAAAGTGAAAAAACTCACAAATTTCATTCTATAAACAATAACAACAGTTCAAAATTAAAAAAACTCATCAATTTCACTATAAAAACAAAAATAGAGGATCTAAGTTAAAAAAAACTCGCCTATTTCACAATTTAACTATAAAAAGCAAAATAAAAGTTCAATGTTAAAAAGCTCATCTATTTCACTCAAAAACTCGTCAAAATGTTCAAAGTTGAAAAACTCCCAAATTTCACTATAAAACCATGATAGAAGTTACAGAAGAAAAAACTCACCAATTTCACTATAAAGACCATTTCAATAGTTTCAAGTTAAAAATATCACTAATTTGACTATAATGACCATAACAAAAGTTGAAAGTGAAAAAACTCACCAATTTCACTATAAAGACCATTACAGAACATCCAAGTCAAAAAATCACCAATTTCACAACAAAGACCATTACGAGAGTTCAGATTTTAAAAACTCATCAACTTCACTATAAAGACCATTACAAAAGTTCCAAGTCAAAAAACACACCAATTTCACTACAAAAACCAATTATAAAAGTTCCAAGTGAAAAAAAAACTCACCAATGTCACTAAAAAGACCATAACAAAAATTCAAAGTGAAAAAACTCACAAATTTCATTCTATAAACAATAGCAACAGTTCAAAGTTAAAAAAAACTCATCAATTACACTATAAAAACCATAACCAAAATTCCAAATCAAAAAATCAGCAATTTCACTATAAAAACGAAAATATAAGATCAAAGTGTAAAAAACTCGCCTATTTCACAATTTCACTATAAAAACCAAAATAAATGTTCAATGTTAAAAAGCTCATCGATTTCACTCAAAAACTCTTAAAAATGTTCAAAGTTGAGAAACTCCCCAATTTCACTATAAAACCATGACAAACTTTTCAAAACAAAAAACTCACCAATTTCACTATAAAGACCTTTTCAATAGTTTCAAGTCAAAATTATCACCAAGTTGACTATAAAGACCATAAAGTTGAAAGTGAAAGTGAAAAGACTCACAATTTTCACTATAAAGACCATTACAGAACATCCAAGTAGAAAAATCACCAATTTCACTACAAAGACCATTACGAGAGTTCAGATTTTAATAACTCACTAATTTCACTATAAAGACCATTTACAAAAGTTTCAAGTCAAAAAACTCACCAATTTCACTATAAAAATCATAATAAAAGTTCCAAGTGAAAAAAAAACTCACCAATTTCAGTAAAAGACCATAATAAAAGTTCAATGTGATAAAACGCACAAATTTCATTCTATAAACAATAACAACAGTTCAAAGTTAAAAAACTCATCAATTTCACTATAAAAACCAAAAAAAAAATTTCACAGTCAAAAAATCAGCAATTTCACAATAAAAACAAAAATAGAAGATCTAAGTTAAAAAAACTCGCCTATTTCACAATTTCACTATAAAAAGCAAAATAAAAGTTCAATGTTAAAAAGCTCATCGATTTCACTCAAAAACTCATCAAAATGTTCAAAGTTGAAAAACTCCCAAATTTCACTATAAAACCATGATAAAAGTTACAAAAGAAAAAACTCACCAATTTCACTATAAAGACCATTTCAATAGTTTCAAGTTAAAAATATCACTAATTTGACTATAAAGACCATAACAAAAGTTGAAAGTGAAAAAACTCACCAATTTCACTATAAAGACCATTACAGAACATCCAAGTAGAAAAATCACCAATTTCACTACAAAGACCATTACGAGAGTTCAGATTTTAAAAACTCAGCAATTTCACTATATAGACAATTTACAAAAGTTTCAAGTTAAAAAGCTTACCAATTTCACTATAAAGACCATTACAAAAGTTCCAAGTCAAAAAACTCACCAATTTCACTATAAAAACCATACTAAGAGTTCCAAGTGGAAAAAAAATTAACAATGTCACTAAAAATACCATAACAAAAGTTCAAAGTGAAAAAACTCACAAATTTCATTCTATAAACAATAACAACAGTTCAAAGTTAAAACAACTTATCAATTTCAATATAAAAACCATAAAAAAATTTCACAGTAAAAAAATCAGCAATTTCACTATAAAAACAAAAATAGAAGATCTAAGTTAAAAAAAACCCGCCTATTTCACAATTTCACTATAAAAAGCAAAATAAAAGTTCAATGTCAAAATGCTCATTGATTTCACTCAAAAAGTCATAAAAATGTTCGAAGTTGAAAAACTCCCCAATTTCACTATAAAACCATGATAAAAGTTCCAAAAAAAAAAACTCACCAATTTCACTATAAAGACCATTTCAATAGTTTCAAGTTAAAAATATCACTAATTTGACTATAAAGACCATAACAAAAGTTGAAAGTGAAAAAACTCACCAATAATATATAATGACCATTACAGAACATCCAAGTCAAAAAATCACCAATTTCACAACAAAGACCATTACGAGAGTTCAGATTTTAAAAACTCTCCAATTTCACTATAAAAACCATACTAAAAGTTCCAAGTGAAAAAAAACTCACCAATTTCACTAAAAAGACCATAACAAAAATTCAAAGTTAAAAAACTCACAGATTTCATTCTATAAACAATAACAACAGTTCAAAGTTAAAAAACTCATTAATTTCACTATAAAAACCATTAAAAAAATTTCCAAGGCAAGAAATCAACAATTTCACTATAAAAACAAAAATAAAAGATCTCACTTAAAAAAACTCGCCTATTTCACAATTTCACTATAAAAACCAAAATAAATGTTCAATGTTAAAAAGCTCATCGATTTCACTCAAAAACATAAAAATGTTCATATTTGAAAAACTCCCTAATTTAACTGTAAACTCACCAATTTGACTATAATGACCATTTAAATAGTTTCAAGTTAAAAATATCAGTAATTTGACTATAAAGACCATAACAAAAGTTGAAAGTGAGAAAACTTACCAATTTCACTATAAAGACCATTACAGAACATCCAAGTCAAAAAATCACCAATTTCACAACAAAGACCATTACGAGAGTTCAGATTTTAAAAACTCACCAATTTCACTATAAAGACCATTTACAAAAGTTTCAAGTTTAAAAGCTCACCAATTTCACTATAAAGACCATTACAAAGGTTCCAAGTCAAATAACTCACCAATTTCACTACAAAGACCACTACGAGAGTTCAGATTTTAAAAACTCATCAACATCACTTTAAAGACCATTTACAAAAGTTTCAACTTAAAAAGCTCACCAATTTCACTATAAACACCATTACAAAAGTTCCAAGTCAAAAAACACACCAATTTCACTACAAAAACCATAATAAAAGTACAAAATTAAAAACATATCAATTTCACTCTAAAAAGGATAACAAAACACAAAAAATAAAAAACGCCTCAATTTCACTATATAGACCATAATAAATGTTCCAAGTGAAAAAAAATTCACCAATTTAACTTAAAAGACCATAAAAAAGTTCAAAGTGAAAAAACTCACCAATTTCATTCTATAAACGATAACAACTGTTCAAAGTTTAAAAAACTCACCAATTTCACTATAAACACCATAACAAAATTTCCAAGTCAAAAAATCAGCAATTTCACTATAAAAACCAAAATAAAAGATCTAAGTTAAAAAAACTCGCATATTTCACAATTTCACTATAAAAAGCATAATAAAATTTCAATGTTAAAAAGCTCATCGATTTCACTCAAAAACTCATAAAAATGTTCAAAGTTGAAAAACTCCCCAATTTCACTATAAAACCATGACAAAAGTTCCAAAAGAAAAAACTCACCAATTACACTATAAAGACCGTTTCAATAGTTTCAAGTTAAAAATATCACTAATTTGACTATAAAGACCATAACAAAAGTTGAAAGTGAAAAAACTCACCAATTTCACTATAAAGACCATTACAGAACATCAAAGTAGAAAAATCACCAATTTCACTACAAAGACCATTACGAGAGTTCAGATTTTAAAAACTCACCAATTTCACTATAAAGACAATTTACGAAAGTTTCAAGTTAAAAAGCTCACCAATTTCACTATAAAGACCATTACAAAAGTTCTAAGTCAAAAAAACTCACCAATTTCACTATAAAAACCATACTAAAAGTTCCAAGTAAAAAAAAACTCAGCAATTTCACTAAAAAGACCATAACAAAAGTTCAAAGTGAAAAAACTCACAAATTTCATTCTATAAACAATAACAACAGTTCAAAATTAAAAAAACTCATCAATTTCACTATAAAAACAAAAATAGAGGATCTAAGTTAAAAAAAACTCGCCTATTTCACAATTTAACTATAAAAAGCAAAATAAAAGTTCAATGTTAAAAAGCTCATCGATTTCACTCAAAAACTCATCAAAATGTTCAAAGTTGAAAAACTCCCAAATTTCACTATAAAACCATGATAAAAGTTACAAAAGAAAAAACTCACCAATTTCACTATAAAGACCATTTCAATAGTTTCAAGTTAAAAATATCACTAATTTGACTATAATGACCATAACAAAAGTTGAAAGTGAAAAAACTCACCAATTTCACTATAAAGACCATTACAGAACATCCAAGTCAAAAAATCACCAATTTCACAACAAAGACCATTACGAGAGTTCAGATTTTAAAAACTCATCAACTTCACTATAAAGACCATTTACAAAAGTTTCAAGTTAAAAAGCTCACCAATTTCACTATAAACACCATTACAAAAGTTCCAAGTCAAAAAACACACCAATTTCACTACAAAAACCAATTATAAAAGTTCCAAGTGAAAAAAAAACTCACCAATGTCACTAAAAAGACCATAACAAAAATTCAAAGTGAAAAAACTCATAAATTTCATTCTATAAACAATAACAACAGTTCAAAATTAAAAAAACTCATCAATTTCACTATAAAAACCATAAAAAAATTTCATAGTAAAAAAATCAGCAATTATACTATAAAAACAAAAATAGAAGATCTAAGTTAAAAAAAATCGCCTATTTCACAATTTCACTATAAAAACCAAAATAAAAGTTCAATGTTAAAAAGCTCATTGATTTCACTCAAAAACTCATAAAAATGTTCAAAGTTGAAAAACTCCCCAATTTCACTATAAAACCATGATAAAAGTTCCAAAAGAAAAAACACACCAATTTCACTATAAAGACCATTTCAATAGTTTCAAGTTAAAAATATCACTAATTTGACTATAAAGACCATAACAAAAGTTGAAAGTGAAAAAACTCACCAATAATACTATAAAGACCATTACAGAACATCCAAGTCAAAAAATCACCAATTTCACAACAAAGACCATTACGAGAGTTCAGATTTTAAAAACTCACCAATTTCACTATAAAGACCATTTACAAAAGTTTCAAGTTTAAAAGCTCACCAATTTCACTATAAAGACCATTACAAAGGTTCCAAGTCAAATAACTCACCAATTTCACTACAAAAACCATAATAAAAGTTCCAAGTGAAAAAAAACTCACCAATGTCACTAAAAAGACCATAACAAAAGTTCAAAGTGAAAAAACTCATAAATTTCATTCTATAAACAGTAACAACAGTTCAAAATTAAAAAAACTCATCAATTTCACTATAAAAACCATAAAAAAATTTCACAGTAAAAAAATCAACAATTATACTATAAAAACAAAAATAGAAGATCTAAGTTAAAAAAACTCGCCTATTTCACAATTTCACTATAAAAAGCAAAATAAAAGTTCAATGTTAAAAAGCTCATCGATTTCACTCAAAAAGTCATAAAAATGTTCGAAGTTGAAAAACTCCCCAATTTCACTATAAAACCATGATAAAAGTTCCAAAAGAAAAAACTCACCAATTTCACTATAAAGACCATTTCAATAGTTTCAAGTTAAAAATATCACTAATTTGACTATAAAGACCATAACAAAAGTTGAAAGTGAAAAAACTCACCAATAATACTATAAAGACCATTACAGAACATCCAAGTAGAAAAATCACCAATTTCACTACAAAGACCATTACGAGAGTTCAGATTTTAAAAACTCACCAATTTCACTATAAAAACAATTTACAAAAGTTTCAAGTTAAAAAGCTTACCAATTTCACTATAAAGACCATTACAAAAGTTCCAAGTCAAAAAACTCACCTTTTTCACTATAAAAACCATACTAAGAGTTCCAAGTGAAAAAAAAACTCACCAATGTCACTAAAAAGACCATAACAAAAGTTCAAAGTGAAAAAACTAACAAATTTCATTCTATAAACAATAACAACAGTTCAAAGTTAAAACAACTCATCAATTTCAATATAAAAACCATAAAAAAATTTCACAATCAAAAAATCAACAATTTCACTATAAAAACAAAAATAGAAGATCTAAGTTAAAAAAACTCGCCTATTTCACAATTTCACTATAAAAAGCAAAATAAAAGTTCAATGTCAAAAAGCTCATCGATTTCACTCAAAAAGTCATAAAAATGTTCGAAGTTGAAAAACTCCCCAATTTCACTATAAAACCATGATAAAAGTTCCAAAAGAAAAAACTCACCAATTTCACTATAAAGACCATTTCAATAGTTTCAACTTAAAAATATCACTAATTTGACTATAAAGACCATAACAAAAGTTGAAAGTGAAAAAACTCACCAATTTCACTATAAAGACCATTACAGAACATCCAAGTCAAAAAATCACCAATTTCACAACAAAGACCATTACGAGAGTTCAGATTTTAAAAACTCTCCAATTTCACTATAAAGACCATTACAAAAGTTCCAAGTCAAAAAACACACCAATTTCACTATAAAAACCATACTAAAAGTTCCAAGTGAAAAAAAAACTCACCAATTTCACTAAAAAGACCATAACAAAAATTCAAAGTGAAAAAACTCACAAATTTCATTCTATAAACAATAACAACAGTTCAAAGTTAAAAAACTCATTAATTTCACTATAAAAATCATTAAAAAAATTTACAAGGCAAAAAATCAGCAATTTCACTATAAAAACAAAAATAAAAGATCTAACTTAAAAAAACTCGCCTATTTCACAATTTCACTATAAAAACAAAAATAAAAGATCTAACTTAAAAAAACTCTCCTATTTCACAATTTCACTATAAAAACCAAAATAAATGTTCAATGTTAAAAAGCTCATCGATTTCACTCAAAAACATAAAAATGTTCAAATTTGAAAAACTCCCTAATTTCACTGTAAAACCATGATAGAAGTTCCAAAAGAAAAAACTCACCAATTTGACTATAATGTCCATTTAAATAGTTTCAAGTTAAAAATATCAGTAATTTGAATAAAGACCATAACAAAAGTTGAAAGTGAAAAAAATCACCAATTTCACTATAAAGACCATTACAGAACATCCAAGTCAAAAAATCACCAATTTCACAACAAAGACCACTACGAGAGTTCAGATTTTAAAAACTCATCAACATCACTATAAAGACCATTTACAAAAGTTTCAAGTTAAAAAGCTCACCAATTTCACTATAAACACCATTAAAAACATATCAATTTCACTCTAAAAAGGATAACAAAACATAAAAAATAAAAAACTCCTCAATTTCACTATATAGACCATAATAAACGTTCCAAGTGAAAAAAAATTCACCAATTTAACTTAAAAGACCATAAAAAAGTTCAAAGTGAAAAAACTCACCAATTTCATTCTATAAACGATAACAAATGTTCAAAGTTAAAAAAACTCACCAATTTCACTATAAAAACCATAACAAAATTTCCAAGTCAAAAAATCAGCAATTTCACTATAAAAACCAAAATAAAAGATCTAAGTTAAAAAAACTCGCCTATTTCACAATTTCACTATAAAAACCAAAATAAAAGTTCAATGTTAAAAAGCTCATCGATTTCACTCAAAAACTCATAAAAATGTTCAAAGTTGAAAAACTCCCCAATTTCACTATAAAACCATGACAAAATTTCCAAAAGAAAAAACTCACCAATTTCACTATAAACACCATTTCAATAGTTTCAATTTAAAAATATCACTAATTTGACTATAAAGACCGTAACAAAAGTTGAAAGTGAAAAAACTCACCAATTTCACTATAAAGACCATTACAGAACATCCAAGTAGAAAAATCACCAATTTCACTACAAAGACCATTACGAGAGTTCAGATTTTAAAAACTCACCAATTTCACTATAAAGACCATTTACAAAAGTTTCAAGTTTAAAAGCTCACCAATTTCACTATAAAGACCATTACAAAAGTTCTAAGTCAAAAAAACTCACCAATTTCATTTTAAAAACCATACTAAAAGTTCCAAGTGAAAAAAAAAACTCAGCAATTTCACCAAAAAGACCATAACAAAAGTTCAAAGTGAAAAAACTCACAAATTTCATTCTAAAATAACAACAGTTCAAAGTTAAAAAACTCATTAATTTCACTATAAAAACCATAAAAAAAAATTCCAAGTCAAAAAATCAGCAATTTCACTATAAAAACAAAAATAGAAGATCTAAGTTAAAAAAAACTCGCCTATTTCACAATTTAACTATAAAAAGCAAAATAAAAGTTCAATGTTAAAAAGCTCATCGATTTCACTCAAAAACTCATCAAAATGTTCAAAGTTGAAAAACTCCCAAATTTCACTATAAAACCATGATAAAAGTTACAAAAGAAAAAACTCACCAATTTCACTATAAAGACCATTTCAATAGTTTCAAGTTAAAAATATAACTAATTTGACTATAAAGACCATAACAAATGTTGAAAGTGAAAAAACTCACCAATTTCACTATAAAGACCATTACAGAACATCCAAGTCAAAAAATCACCAATTTCACAACAAAGTCCATTACGAGAGTTCAGATTTCAAAAACTCAACAATTTCACTATAAAGACCATTTACAAAAGTTTCAAGTTAAAAAGCTCACCAATTTCACTATAAAGACCATTACAAAGGTTCCAAGTCAAAAAACTCACCAATTTCACTACAAAAACCAATTATAAAAGTTCCAAGTGAAAAAAAAACTCACCAATGTCACTAAAAAGACCATAACAAAAATTCAAAGGGAAAAAACTCACAAATTTCATTCTATAAACAATAGCAACAGTTCAAAGTTAAAAAAAACTCATCAATTACACTATAAAAACCATAACCAAAATTCCAAATCAAAAAATCAGCAATTTCACTATAAAAACCAAAATATAAGATCAAAGTGTAAAAAACTCGCCTATTTCACAATTTCACTATAAAAACCAAAATAAATGTTCAATGTTAAAAAGCTCATCGATTTCACTCAAAAACTCTTAAAAATGTTCAAAGTTGAGAAACTCCCCAATTTCACTATAAAACCATGACAAACTTTTCAAAACAAAAAACTCACCAATTTCACTATAAAGACCTTTTCAATAGTTTCAAGTCAAAATTATCACCAACTTGACTATAAAGACCATAAAGTTGAAAGTGAAAGTGAAAAGACTCACAATTTTCACTATAAAGACCATTACAGAACATCCAAGTAGAAAAATCACCAATTTCACTACAAAGACCATTACGAGAGTTCAGATTTTAATAACTCACTAATTTCACTATAAAGACCATTTACAAAAGTTTCAAGTCAAAAAACTCACCAATTTCACTATAAAAATCATAATAAAAGTTCCAAGTGAAAAAAAAACTCACCAATTTCAGTAAAAGACCATAATAAAAGTTCAATGTGAAAAAACGCACAAATTTCATTCTATAAACAATAACAACAGTTCAAAGTTAAAAAAACTCATCAATTTCACTATAAAAACCATAAAAAAATTTCACAGTCAAAAAATCAGCAATTTCACAATAAAAACAAAAATAGAAGATCTAAGTTAAAAAAACTCGCCTATTTCACAATTTCACTATAAAAAGCAAAATAAAAGTTCAATGTTAAAAAGCTCATCGATTTCACTCAAAAACATAAAAATGTTCAAATTTGAAAAACTCCCTAATTTCACTGTAAAACCATGATAGAAGTTCCAAAAGAAAAAACTCACCAATTTGACTATAATGACCATTTAAATAGTTTCAAGTTAAAAATATCAGTAATTTGACTATAAAGACCATAACAAAAGTTGAAAGTGAAAAAATTCACCAATATCACTATAAAGACCATTACAGAACATCCAAGTCAAAAAATCACCAATTTCACAACAAAGACCACTACGAGAGTTCAGATTTTAAAAACTCATCAACATCACTATAAAGACCATTTACAAAAGTTTCAAGTTAAAAAGCTCACCAATTTCACTATAAACACCATTACAAAAGTTCCTAGTCAAAAAACACACCAATTTCACTATAAAAACCATAATAAAATTTCAAAATTAAAAACATATCAATTTCACTCTAAAAACGATAACAAAACTTAAAAACTAAAAAACTCTTCAAATTCACTATATAGACCATAATAAATGTTACAAGTGAAAAAAAATTCACCAATTTAACTTAAAAGACCATAAAAAAGTTCAAAGTGAAAAAACTCACCAATTTCATTCTATAAATGATAACAACTGTTTAAAGTTAAAAAAACTCACCTATTTCACTATAAAAACCATAACAAAATTTCCAAATCAAAAAATCAGCAATTTCACTATAAAAACCAAAACAAAAGATCTAAGTGAAAAAAACTCGCCTATTTCACAATTTCACTATAAAAACCAAAATAAAAGTTCAATGTTAAAAAGCTCATCGATTTCACTCAAAAACTCATAAAAATGTTCAAAGTTGAAAAACTCCCCAATTTCACTATAAAACCATGACAAAATTTCCAAAAGAAAAAACTCACCAATTTCAATATATAAATACCATTTCAATAGTTTCAAGTTAAAAATAACACTAATTTGATTATAAAGACCATAACAAAAGTTGAAAGTGAAAAAACTCACCAATTTCACTATAAAGACCATTACAGGACATCCAAGTCAAAAAATCACCAATTTCACAACAATGACCATTACGAGAGTTCATATTTTAAAAACTCACCAATATCACTATAAAGACCATTTACAAAAGTTTCAAGTTTAAAAGCTCACCAATTTCACTATAAAGACCATTACAAAAGTTCCAAGTCAAAAAACTCACCAATTTCACTACAAAAACCATAATAAAAGTTCCAAGTGAAAAAAAACTCACCAATGTCACTAAAAAGACCATAACAAAAGTTCAAAGTTGAAAAACTCACAAATTTCATTCTATAAACGATAACAACAGTTCAAAGTTAAAAAACTCATCAAATTCACTATAAAAACCATAAAAAAATTTCACAGTAAAAAAATCAGCAATTTCACTATAAAAACAAAAATAGAAGATCTAAGTTAAAAAAACTCGCCTATTTCACAATTTCACTATAAAAAGCAAAATAAAAGTTCAATGTTAAAAAGTTCATCGATTTCACTCAAAAACTCATAAAAATGTTCAAAGTTGAAAAACTCCCCAATTTCACAATAAAACCATGATAAAAGTTCCAAAAGAAAAAACTCACCAATTTCACTATAAAGACCATTTCAATAGTTTCAAGTTAAAAATATCAGTAATTTGAATAAAGACCATAACAAAAGTTGAAAGTGAAAAAAATCACAAATTTCACTATAAAGACCATTACAGAACATCCAAGTCAAAAAATCACCAATTTCACAACATAGACCACTACGAGAGTTCAGATTTTAAAAACTCATCAACATCACTATAAAGACCATTTACAAAAGTTTCAAGTTAAAAAGCTCACCAATTTCACTATAAACACCATTAAAAACATATCAATTTCACTCTAAAAAGGATAACAAAACTTAAAAACTAAAAAACTACTCAAATTCACTATATAGACCATAATAAATGTTACAAGTGAAAAAAAATTCACCAATTTAACTTAAAAGACCATAAAAAAGTTCAAAGTGAAAAAAACACATCAATTTCATTCTATACACGATAACAACTGTTTAAAGTTAAAAAAACTCACCAATTTCACTATAAAAACCATAACAAAATTTCCAAATCAAAAAACCAGCAATTTCACTATAAAAACCAAAATAAAAGATCTAAGTGAAAAAAACTCGCCTATTTCACAATTTCACTATAAAAACCAAAATAAAAGTTCTATGTTAAAAAGCTCATCGATTTCACTCAAAAACTCATAAAAATGTTCAAAGTTTAAAAACTCCCCAATTTCACTATAAAACCATGACAACATTTCCAAAAGAAAAAACTCACCAATTTCACTATAAATACCATTTCAATAGTTTCAAGTTAAAAATATCACTAATTTGACTATAAAGACCATAACAAAAGTTGAAAGTGAAAAAACTCACCAATTTCACTATAAAGACCATTACAGAACATCCAAGTCAAAAAATCACCAATTTCACAACAACGACCATTACGAGCGTTCAGATTTTAAAAACTCACAAATTTCACTTTAAAGACCATTTACAAAAGTTTCAAGTTTAAAAGCTCACCAATTTCACTATAAAGACCATTACAAAAGTTCCAGGTCAAAAAACTCACCAATTTCACTATAAAAACTATAATAAAAGTTCAAAATTAAAAACATATCAATTTCACTCTAAAAAGGATAACCAAACATAAAAACTAAAAAAACTCCTCAATATCATTATATAGACCATAATAAACGTTCCAAGTGAAAAAAAAACTCACCAATGTCACTAAAAAGACCATAACAAAAGTTCAAAGTGAAAAAACTCACAAATTTCATTCTATAAACAATAACAACAGTTCAAAGTTAAAAAACTCATCAAATTCACTATAAAAACCATAAAAAAATTTCACAGTCAAAAAATCAGCAATTTCACTATAAAAACAAAAATAGAAGATCTAAGTTAAAAAAACTCGCCTATTTCACAATTTCACTATAAAAAGCAAAATAAAAGTTCAATGTTAAAAAGTTCATCGATTTCACTAAAAAACTCATAAAAATATTCAAGGTTGAAAAACTCCCCAATTTCACAATAAAACCATGATAAAAGTTCCAAAAGAAAAGACTCACCAATTTCACTATAAAGACCATTTCAATAGTTTCAAGTTAAAAATATCACTAATTTGACTATAAAGACCATAACAAAAGTTGAAAGTGAAAAAACTCACCAATTTCACTATAAAGACCATTACGGAACATCCAAGTCAAAAAATCACCAATTTCACAACAAAGACCATTACGAGAGTTCAGATTTTAAAAACTCATCAACTTCACTATAAAGACCATTTACAAAAGTTTCAAGTTAAAAAGCTCACCAATTTCACTATAAACACCATTACAAAAGTTCCAAGTCAAAAAACACACCAATTCCACTATAAAAACCATAATAAAAGTTCAAAATTAAAAACATATCAATTTCACTCTAAAAAGGATAACAAAACTTAAAAACCAAAAAACTCCTCAATTTCACTATATAGAACATAATAAACGTTCCAAGTGAAAAAAAATCACCAATTTAACTTAAAAGACCATAAAAAAGTTCAAAGTGAAAAAACTCACAAATTTCATTCTATAAACGATAACAACAGTTCAAAGTTAAAAAATTCATCAATTTCACTATAAAAACCATAAAAAAAATTTCACAGTCAAAAAATCAGCAATTTCACTATAAAAACAAAAATAGAAGATCTAAGTTTAAAAAAACTCGCCTATTTCACAATTTCACTATAAAAAGCAAAATAAAAGTTCAATGTTAAAAAGCTCTCGATTTCACTCAAAAACTCATAAAAATGTTCAAAGTTGAAAAACTCCCCAATTTCACTATAAAACCATGATAAAAGTTCCAAAAGAAAAAACTCACCAATTTCACTATCAAGACCATTTCAATAGTTTCAAGTTATAAATATCAGTAATTTGACTATAAAGACCATAACAAAAGTTGAAAGTGAAAAAACTCACCAATTTCACTATAAAGACCATTACAGAACATCCAAGTCAAAAAATCACCAATTTCACAACAAAGACCATTACGAGAGTTCAGATTTTAAAAACTCATCAACTTCACTATAAAGACCATTTACAAAAGTTTCAAGTTAAAAAGCTCACCAATTTCACTATAAACACCATTACAAAAGTTCCAAGTCAAAAAACACACCAATTTCACTATAAAAACCATAGTAAAAGTTCAAAATTAAAAACATATCAATTTCACTCTAAAAAGGATAACAAAACTTAAAAACCAAAAAACTCCTCAATTTCACTATATAGACCATAATAAACGTTCCAAGTGAAAAAAAAATCACCAATTTAACTTAAAAGACCATAAAAAAGTTCAAAGTGAAAAAACTAACAAATTTCATTCTATAAACGATAACAACAGTTCAAAGTTAAAAAATTCATCAATTTCACTATAAAAACCATAAAAAAATTTCACAGTAAAAAAATCAGCAATTTCACTATAAAAACAAAAATAGAAGATCTAAGTAAAAAAAAAACTCGCCTATTTCACAATTTCACTATAAAAAGCAAAATAAAAGTTCAATGTTAAAAAGCTCATCGATTTGACTCAAAAACTCATAAAAATGTTCATTGTTGAAAAACTCCCCAATTTCACTATAAAACCATGATAAAAGTTCCAAAAGAAAAAACTCACCAATTTCACTATAAAGACCATTTCAATAGTTTCAAGTTAAAAATATCACTAATTTGACTATAAAGACCATAACAAAAGTTGAAAGTGAAAAAACTCACCAATTTCACTATAAAGACCATTACAGAACATCCAAGTCAAAAAATCACCAATTTCACAACAAAGACCATTACGAGAGTTCAGATTTTAAAAACTCATCAACTTCACTATAAAGACCATTTACAAAAGTTTTAAGTTAAAAAGCTCACCAATTTCACTATAAACACCATTACAAAACTTCCAAGTCAAAAAACACACCAATTTCACTATAAAAACCATAATAAAAGTTCAAAATTAAAAACATATCAATTTCACTCTAAAAAGGATAACAAAACTTAAAAACCAAAAAACTCCTCAATTTCACTATATAGACCATAATAAACGTTCCAAGTGAAAAAAAAATCACCAATTTAACTTAAAAGACCATAAAAAAGTTCAAAGTGAAAAAACTAACAAATTTCATTCTATAAACGATAACAACAGTTCAAAGTTAAAAAATTCATCAATTTCACTATAAAAACCATAAAAAAATTTCACAGTAAAAAAATCAGCAATTTCACTATAAAAACAAAAATAGAAGATCTAAGTAAAAAAAACTCGCCTATTTCACAATTTCACTATAAAAAGCAAAATAAAAGTTCAATGTTAAAAAGCTCATCGATTTGACTCAAAAACTCATAAAAATGTTCATTGTTGAAAAACTCCCCAATTTCACTATAAAACCATGATAAAAGTTCCAAAAGAAAAAACTCACCAATTTCACTATAAATACCATTTCAATAGTTTCAAGTTATAAATATCACTAATTTGACTATAAAGACCATAACAAAAGTTGAAAGTGAAAAAACTCACCAATTTCACTATAAAGACCATTACAGAACATCCAAGTCAAAAAATCACCAATTTCACAACAACGACCATTACGAGCGTTCAGATTTTAAAAACTCGTCAACTTCACTATAAAGACCATTTACAAAAGTTTCAAGTTTAAAAGCTCACCAATTTCACTATAAAGACCATTACAAAAGTTCCAGGTCAAAAAACTCACCAATTTCACTATAAAAACTATAATAAAAGTTCAAAATTAAAAACATATCAATTTCACTCTAAAAACGATAACCAAACATAAAAACTAAAAAAACTCCTCAATATCACTATATAGACCATAATAAACGTTCCAAGTGAAAAAAAACTCACCAATGTCACTAAAAAGACCATAACAAAAGTTCAAAGTGAAAAAACTCACAAATTTCATTCTATAAATAATAACAACAGTTCAAAGTTAAAAAACTCATCAAGTTCACTATAAAAACCATAAAAAAATTTCACAGTCAAAAAATCAGCAATTTCACTATAAAAACAAAAATAGAAGATCTAAGTTAAAAAAACTCGCCTATTTCACAATTTCACTATAAAAAGCAAAATAAAAGTTCAATGTTAAAAAGTTCATCGATTTCACTAAAAAACTCATAAAAATGTTCAAAGTTGAAAAACTCCCCAATTTCACAATAAAACCATGATAAAAGTTCCAAAAGAAAAGACTCACCAATTTCACTATAAAGACCATTTCAATAGTTTCAAGTTAAAAATATCACTAATTTGACTATAAAGACCATAACAAAAGTTGAAAGTGAAAAAACTCACCAAATTCACTATAAAGACCATTACGGAACATCCAAGTCAAAAAATAACCAATTTCACAACAAAGACCATTACGAGAGTTCAGATTTTAAAAACTCATAAACTTCACTATAAAGACCATTTACAAAAGTTTCAAGTTAAAAAGCTCACCAATTTCACTATAAAGACCATTACAAAAGTTCCAAGTCAAAAAACACACCAATTTCACTATAAAAACCATAATAAAAGTTCAAAATTAAAAACATATCAATTTCACTCTAAAAAGGATAACAAAACTTAAAAACCAAAAAACTCCTCAATTTCACTATATAGACCATAATAAACGTTCCAAGTGAGAAAAAAAATCACCAATTTAACTTAAAAGACCATAAAAAAGTTCAAAGTGAAAAAACTTACAAATTTCATTCTATAAACGATAACAACAGTTCAAAGTTAAAAAATTCATCAATTTCACTATAAAAACCATAAAAAAATTTCACAGTAAAAAAATCAGCAATTTCACTATAAAAACAAAAATAGAAGATCTAAGTAAAAAAAAACTCGCCTATTTCACAATTTCACTATAAAAAGCAAAATAAAAGTTCAATGTTAAAAAGCTCATCGATTTGACTCAAAAACTCATAAAAATGTTCATTGTTGAAAAACTCCCCAATTTCACTATAAAACCATGATAAAAGTTCCAAAAGAAAAAACTCACCAATTTCACTATAAAGACCATTTCAATAGTTTCAAGTTATAAATATCACTAATTTGACTATAAAGACCATAACAAAAGTTGAAAGTGAAAAAACTCACCAATTTCACTATAAAGACCATTACAGAACATCCAAGTCAAAAAATCACCAATTTCACAACAACGACCATTACGAGAGTTCAGATTTTAAAAACTCATCAACTTCACTATAAAGACCATTTACAAAAGTTTCAAGTTAAAAAGCTCACCAATTTCACTATAAACACCATTACAAAAGTTCCAAGTCAAAAAACACACCAATTTCACTATAAGAACCATAATAAAAGTTCAAAATTAAAAACATATCAATTTCACTCTAAAAAGGATAACCAAACATAAAAACCAAAAAACTCCTCAATTTCACTATATAGACCATAATAAACGTTCCAAGTGAAAAAAAAATCACCAATTTAACTTAAAAGACCATAAAAAAGTTCAAAGTGAAAAAACTCACAAATTTCATTCTATAAACGATAACAACAGTTCAAAGTTAAAAAAAAACTCATCAAATTCACTATAAAAACCATAAAAAAATTTCACAGTAAAAAAATCAGCAATTTCACTATAAAAACAAAAATAGAAGATCTAAGTTAAAAAAAAACTCGCCTATTTCACAATTTCACTATAAAAAGCAAAATAAAAGTTCAAT
Source organism: Lathyrus sativus (assembly GCA_963859935.3). Taxonomy (NCBI): domain Eukaryota; kingdom Viridiplantae; phylum Streptophyta; class Magnoliopsida; order Fabales; family Fabaceae; genus Lathyrus; species Lathyrus sativus. The sequence continues at coordinate 3,517,283 of CAWUDS030002219.1, read as the reverse complement.
GTTAAAAAGCTCATCGATTTGACTCAAAAACTCATAAAAATGTTCATTGTTGAAAAACTCCCCAATTTCACTATAAAACCATGATAAAAGTTCCAAAAGAAAAAACTCACCAATTTCACTATAAAGACCATTTCAATAGTTTCAAGTTATAAATATCACTAATTTGACTATAAAGACCATAACAAAAGTTGAAAGTGAAAAAACTCACCAATTTCACTATAAAGACCATTACAGAACATCCAAGTCAAAAAATCACCAATTTCACAACAAAGACCATTACGAGAGTTCAGATTTTAAAAACTCATCAACTTCACTATAAAGACCATTTACAAAAGTTTCAAGTTAAAAAGCTCACCAATTTCACTATAAACACCATTACAAAAGTTCCAAGTCAAAAAACACACCAATTTCACTATAAGAACCATAATAAAAGTTCAAAATTAAAAACATATCAATTTCACTCTAAAAAGGATAACAAAACTTAAAAACCAAAAAACTCCTCAATTTCACTATATAGACCATAATAAACGTTCCAAGTGAAAAAAAAATCACCAATTTAACTTAAAAGACCATAAAAAAGTTCAAAGTGAAAAAACTCACAAATTTCATTCTATAAACGATAACAACAGTTCAAAGTTAAAAAATTCATCAATTTCACTAAAAAAACCATAAAAAAATTTCACAGTAAAAAAATCAGCAATTTCACTATAAAAACAAAAATAGAAGATCTAAGTAAAAAAAAAACTCGCCTATTTCACAATTTCACTATAAAAAGCAAAATAAAAGTTCAATGTTAAAAAGCTCATCGATTTGACTCAAAAACTCATAAAAATGTTCATTGTTGAAAAACTCCCCAATTTCACTATAAAACCATGATAAAAGTTCCAAAAGAAAAAACTCACCAATTTCACTATAAAGACCATTTCAATAGTTTCAAGTTAAAAATATCACTAATTTGACTATAAAGACCATAACAAAAGTTGAAAGTGAAAAAACTCACCAATTTCACTATAAAGACCATTACAGAACATCCAAGTCAAAAAATCACCAATTTCACAACAAAGACCATTACGAGAGTTCAGATTTTAAAAACTCATCAACTTCACTATAAAGACCATTTACAAAAGTTTCAAGTTAAAAAGCTCACCAATTTCACTATAAACACCATTACAAAAGTTCCAAGTCAAAAAACACACCAATTTCACTATAAGAACCATAATAAAAGTTCAAAATTAAAAACATATCAATTTCACTCTAAAAAGGATAACAAAACTTAAAAACCAAAAAACTCCTCAATTTCACTATATAGACCATAATAAACGTTCTAAGTGAAAAAAAAAATCACCAATTTAACTTAAAAGACCAGAAAAAAGTTCAAAGTGAAAAAACTCACAAATTTCATTCTATAAACGATAACAACAGTTCAAAGTTAAAAAAATTCATCAATTTCACTAAAAAAACCATAAAAAAATTTCACAGTAAAAAAATCAGCAATTTCACTATAAAAACAAAAATAGAAGATCTAAGTAAAAAAAAAACTCGCCTATTTCACAATTTCACTATAAAAAGCAAAATAAAAGTTCAATGTTAAAAAGCTCATCGATTTGACTCAAAAACTCATAAAAATGTTCATTGTTGAAAAACTCCCCAATTTCACTATAAAACCATGATAAAAGTTCCAAAAGAAAAAACTCACCAATTTCACTATAAAGACCATTTCAATAGTTTCAAGTTAAAAATATCACTAATTTGACTATAAAGACCATAACAAAAGTTGAAAGTGAAAAAACTCACCAATTTCACTATAAAGACCAGTACAGAACATCCAAGTCAAAAAATCACCAATTTCACAACAAAGACCATTACGAGAGTTCAGATTTTAAAAACTCATCAACTTCACTATAAAGACCATTTACAAAAGTTTCAAGTTAAAAAGCTCACCAATTTCACTATAAACACCATTACAAAAGTTCCAAGTCAAAAAACACACCAATTTCACTATAAGAACCATAATAAAAGTTCAAAATTAAAAACATATCAATTTCACTCTAAAAAGGATAACAAAACTTAAAAACCAAAAAACTCCTCAATTTCACTATATAGACCATAATAAACGTTCTAAGTGAAAAAAAAAATCACCAATTTAACTTAAAAGACCAGAAAAAAGTTCAAAGTGAAAAAACTCACAAATTTCATTCTATAAACGATAACAACAGTTCAAAGTTAAAAAAATTCATCAATTTCACTATAAAAACCATAAAAAAATTTCACAGTAAAAAAATCAACAATTTCACTATAAAAACAAAAATAGAAGATCTAAGTAAAAAAAAAACTCGCCTATTTCACAATTTCACTATAAAAAGCAAAATAAAAGTTCAATGTTAAAAAGCTCATCGATTTGACTCAAAAACTCATAAAAATGTTCATTGTTGAAAAACTCCCCAATTTCACTATAAAACCATGATAAAAGTTCCAAAAGAAAAAACTCACCAATTTCACTATAAAGACCATTTCAATAGTTTCAAGTTAAAAATATCACTAATTTGACTATAATGACCATAACAAAAGTTGAAAGTGAAAAAACTCACCAATTTCACTATAAAGACCAGTACAGAACATCCAAGTCAAAAAATCACCAATTTCACAACAAAGACCATTACGAGAGTTCAGATTTTAAAAACTCATCAACTTCACTATAAAGACCATTTACAAAAGTTTCAAGTTAAAAAGCTCACCAATTTCACTATAAACACCATTACAAAAGTTCCAAGTCAAAAAACACATCAATTTCACTATAAAAACCATAATAAAAGTTCAAAATTAAAAACATATCAATTTCACTCTAAAAAGGATAACAAAACTTAAAAACTAAAAAACTACTCAAATTCACTATATAGACCATAATAAATGTTACAAGTGAAAAAAAATTCACCAATTTAACTTAAAAGACCATAAAAAAGTTCAAAGTGAAAAAAACACATCAATTTCATTCTATACACGATAACAACTGTTTAAAGTTAAAAAAACTCACCAATTTCACTATAAAAACCATAACAAAATTTCCAAATCAAAAAACCAGCAATTTCACTATAAAAACCAAAATAAAAGATCTAAGTGAAAAAAACTCGCCTATTTCACAATTTCACTATAAAAACCAAAATAAAAGTTCTATGTTAAAAAGCTCATCGATTTCACTCAAAAACTCATAAAAATGTTCAAAGTTTAAAAACTCCCCAATTTCACTATAAAACCATGACAACATTTCCAAAAGAAAAAACTCACCAATTTCACTATAAATACCATTTCAATAGTTTCAAGTTAAAAATATCACTAATTTGACTATAAAGACCATAACAAAAGTTGAAAGTGAAAAAACTCACCAATTTCACTATAAAGACCATTACAGAACATCCAAGTCAAAAAATCACCAATTTCACAACAACGACCATTACGAGCGTTCAGATTTTAAAAACTCACAAATTTCACTTTAAAGACCATTTACAAAAGTTTCAAGTTTAAAAGCTCACCAATTTCACTATAAAGACCATTACAAAAGTTCCAGGTCAAAAAACTCACCAATTTCACTATAAAAACTATAATAAAAGTTCAAAATTAAAAACATATCAATTTCACTCTAAAAAGGATAACCAAACATAAAAACTAAAAAAACTCCTCAATATCATTATATAGACCATAATAAACGTTCCAAGTGAAAAAAAACTCACCAATGTCACTAAAAAGACCATAACAAAAGTTCAAAGTGAAAAAACTCACAAATTTCATTCTATAAACAATAACAACAGTTCAAAGTTAAAAAACTCATCAAATTCACTATAAAAACCATAAAAAAATTTCACAGTCAAAAAATCAGCAATTTCACTATAAAAACAAAAATAGAAGATCTAAGTTAAAAAAACTCGCCTATTTCACAATTTCACTATAAAAAGCAAAATAAAAGTTCAATGTTAAAAAGTTCATCGATTTCACTAAAAAACTCATAAAAATATTCAAGGTTGAAAAACTCCCCAATTTCACAATAAAACCATGATAAAAGTTCCAAAAGAAAAGACTCACCAATTTCACTATAAAGACCATTTCAATAGTTTCAAGTTAAAAATATCACTAATTTGACTATAAAGACCATAACAAAAGTTGAAAGTGAAAAAACTCACCAATTTCACTATAAAGACCATTACGGAACATCCAAGTCAAAAAATCACCAATTTCACAACAAAGACCATTACGAGAGTTCAGATTTTAAAAACTCATCAACTTCACTATAAAGACCATTTACAAAAGTTTCAAGTTAAAAAGCTCACCAATTTCACTATAAACACCATTACAAAAGTTCCAAGTCAAAAAACACACCAATTCCACTATAAAAACCATAATAAAAGTTCAAAATTAAAAACATATCAATTTCACTCTAAAAAGGATAACAAAACTTAAAAACCAAAAAACTCCTCAATTTCACTATATAGAACATAATAAACGTTCCAAGTGAAAAAAAATCACCAATTTAACTTAAAAGACCATAAAAAAGTTCAAAGTGAAAAAACTCACAAATTTCATTCTATAAACGATAACAACAGTTCAAAGTTAAAAAATTCATCAATTTCACTATAAAAACCATAAAAAAAATTTCACAGTCAAAAAATCAGCAATTTCACTATAAAAACAAAAATAGAAGATCTAAGTTAAAAAAAACTCGCCTATTTCACAATTTCACTATAAAAAGCAAAATAAAAGTTCAATGTTAAAAAGCTCTCGATTTCACTCAAAAACTCATAAAAATGTTCAAAGTTGAAAAACTCCCCAATTTCACTATAAAACCATGATAAAAGTTCCAAAAGAAAAAACTCACCAATTTCACTATAAAGACCATTTCAATAGTTTCAAGTTATAAATATCACTAATTTGACTATAAAGACCATAACAAAAGTTGAAAGTGAAAAAACTCACCAATTTCACTATAAAGACCATTACAGAACATCCAAGTCAAAAAATCACCAATTTCACAACAAAGACCATTACGAGAGTTCAGATTTTAAAAACTCATCAACTTCACTATAAAGACCATTTACAAAAGTTTCAAGTTAAAAAGCTCACCAATTTCACTATAAACACCATTACAAAAGTTCCAAGTCAAAAAACACACCAATTTCACTATAAAAACCATAGTAAAAGTTCAAAATTAAAAACATATCAATTTCACTCTAAAAAGGATAACAAAACTTAAAAACCAAAAAACTCCTCAATTTCACTATATAGACCATAATAAACGTTCCAAGTGAAAAAAAAAATCACCAATTTAACTTAAAAGACCATAAAAAAGTTCAAAGTGAAAAAACTAACAAATTTCATTCTATAAACGATAACAACAGTTCAAAGTTAAAAAATTCATCAATTTCACTATAAAAACCATAAAAAAATTTCACAGTAAAAAAATCAGCAATTTCACTATAAAAACAAAAATAGAAGATCTAAGTAAAAAAAAAACTCGCCTATTTCACAATTTCACTATAAAAAGCAAAATAAAAGTTCAATGTTAAAAAGCTCATCGATTTGACTCAAAAACTCATAAAAATGTTCATTGTTGAAAAACTCCCCAATTTCACTATAAAACCATGATAAAAGTTCCAAAAGAAAAAACTCACCAATTTCACTATAAAGACCATTTCAATAGTTTCAAGTTAAAAATATCACTAATTTGACTATAAAGACCATAACAAAAGTTGAAAGTGAAAAAACTCACCAATTTCACTATAAAGACCATTACAGAACATCCAAGTCAAAAAATCACCAATTTCACAACAAAGACCATTACGAGAGTTCAGATTTTAAAAACTCATCAACTTCACTATAAAGACCATTTACAAAAGTTTTAAGTTAAAAAGCTCACCAATTTCACTATAAACACCATTACAAAACTTCCAAGTCAAAAAACACACCAATTTCACTATAAAAACCATAATAAAAGTTCAAAATTAAAAACATATCAATTTCACTCTAAAAAGGATAACAAAACTTAAAAACCAAAAAACTCCTCAATTTCACTATATAGACCATAATAAACGTTCCAAGTGAAAAAAAAAATCACCAATTTAACTTAAAAGACCATAAAAAAGTTCAAAGTGAAAAAACTAACAAATTTCATTCTATAAACGATAACAACAGTTCAAAGTTAAAAAATTCATCAATTTCACTATAAAAACCATAAAAAAATTTCACAGTAAAAAAATCAGCAATTTCACTATAAAAACAAAAATAGAAGATCTAAGTAAAAAAAAACTCGCCTATTTCACAATTTCACTATAAAAAGCAAAATAAAAGTTCAATGTTAAAAAGCTCATCGATTTGACTCAAAAACTCATAAAAATGTTCATTGTTGAAAAACTCCCCAATTTCACTATAAAACCATGATAAAAGTTCCAAAAGAAAAAACTCACCAATTTCACTATAAATACCATTTCAATAGTTTCAAGTTATAAATATCACTAATTTGACTATAAAGACCATAACAAAAGTTGAAAGTGAAAAAACTCACCAATTTCACTATAAAGACCATTACAGAACATCCAAGTCAAAAAATCACCAATTTCACAACAACGACCATTACGAGCGTTCAGATTTTAAAAACTCGTCAACTTCACTATAAAGACCATTTACAAAAGTTTCAAGTTTAAAAGCTCACCAATTTCACTATAAAGACCATTACAAAAGTTCCAGGTCAAAAAACTCACCAATTTCACTATAAAAACTATAATAAAAGTTCAAAATTAAAAACATATCAATTTCACTCTAAAAACGATAACCAAACATAAAAACTAAAAAAACTCCTCAATATCACTATATAGACCATAATAAACGTTCCAAGTGAAAAAAAACTCACCAATGTCACTAAAAAGACCATAACAAAAGTTCAAAGTGAAAAAACTCACAAATTTCATTCTATAAATAATAACAACAGTTCAAAGTTAAAAAACTCATCAAGTTCACTATAAAAACCATAAAAAAATTTCACAGTCAAAAAATCAGCAATTTCACTATAAAAACAAAAATAGAAGATCTAAGTTTAAAAAACTCGCCTATTTCACAATTTCACTATAAAAAGCAAAATAAAAGTTCAATGTTAAAAAGTTCATCGATTTCACTAAAAAACTCATAAAAATGTTCAAAGTTGAAAAACTCCCCAATTTCACAATAAAACCATGATAAAAGTTCCAAAAGAAAAGACTCACCAATTTCACTATAAAGACCATTTCAATAGTTTCAAGTTAAAAATATCACTAATTTGACTATAAAGACCATAACAAAAGTTGAAAGTGAAAAAACTCACCAATTTCACTATAAAGACCATTACGGAACATCCAAGTCAAAAAATAACCAATTTCACAACAAAGACCATTACGAGAGTTCAGATTTTAAAAACTCATAAACTTCACTATAAAGACCATTTACAAAAGTTTCAAGTTAAAAAGCTCACCAATTTCACTATAAAGACCATTACAAAAGTTCCAAGTCAAAAAACACACCAATTTCACTATAAAAACCATAATAAAAGTTCAAAATTAAAAACATATCAATTTCACTCTAAAAAGGATAACAAAACTTAAAAACCAAAAAACTCCTCAATTTCACTATATAGACCATAATAAACGTTCCAAGTGAGAAAAAAAATCACCAATTTGACTTAAAAGACCATAAAAAAGTTCAAAGTGAAAAAACTTACAAATTTCATTCTATAAACGATAACAACAGTTCAAAGTTAAAAAATTCATCAATTTCACTATAAAAACCATAAAAAAATTTCACAGTAAAAAAATCAGCAATTTCACTATAAAAACAAAAATAGAAGATCTAAGTAAAAAAAAACTCGCCTATTTCACAATTTCACTATAAAAAGCAAAATAAAAGTTCAATGTTAAAAAGCTCATCGATTTGACTCAAAAACTCATAAAAATGTTCATTGTTGAAAAACTCCCCAATTTCACTATAAAACCATGATAAAAGTTCCAAAAGAAAAAACTCACCAATTTCACTATAAAGACCATTTCAATAGTTTCAAGTTATAAATACCACTAATTTGACTATAAAGACCATAACAAAAGTTGAAAGTGAAAAAACTCACCAATTTCACTATAAAGACCATTACAGAACATCCAAGTCAAAAAATCACCAATTTCACAACAACGACCATTACGAGAGTTCAGATTTTAAAAACTCATCAACTTCACTATAAAGACCATTTACAAAAGTTTCAAGTTAAAAAGCTCACCAATTTCACTATAAACACCATTACAAAAGTTCCAAGTCAAAAAACACACCAATTTCACTATAAGAACCATAATAAAAGTTCAAAATTAAAAACATATCAATTTCACTCTAAAAAGGATAACCAAACATAAAAACCAAAAAACTCCTCAATTTCACTATATAGACCATAATAAACGTTCCAAGTGAAAAAAAAAATCACCAATTTAACTTAAAAGACCATAAAAAAGTTCAAAGTGAAAAAACTCACAAATTTCATTCTATAAACGATAACAACAGTTCAAAGTTAAAAAAAAACTCATCAAATTCACTATAAAAACCATAAAAAAATTTCACAGTAAAAAAATCAGCAATTTCACTATAAAAACAAAAATAGAAGATCTAAGTTAAAAAAAAACTCGCCTATTTCACAATTTCACTATAAAAAGCAAAATAAAAGTTCAATGTTAAAAAGCTCATCGATTTGACTCAAAAACTCATAAAAATGTTCATTGTTGAAAAACTCCCCAATTTCACTATAAAACCATGATAAAAGTTCCAAAAGAAAAAACTCACCAATTTCACTATAAAGACCATTTCAATAGTTTCAAGTTATAAATATCACTAATTTGACTATAAAGACCATAACAAAAGTTGAAAGTGAAAAAACTCACCAATTTCACTATAAAGACCATTACAGAACATCCAAGTCAAAAAATCACCAATTTCACAACAAAGACCATTACGAGAGTTCAGATTTTAAAAACTCATCAACTTCACTATAAAGACCATTTACAAAAGTTTCAAGTTAAAAAGCTCACCAATTTCACTATAAACACCATTACAAAAGTTCCAAGTCAAAAAACACACCAATTTCACTATAAAAACCATAATAAAAGTTCAAAATTAAAAACATATCAATTTCACTCTAAAAAGGATAACAAAACTTAAAAACCAAAAAACTCCTCAATTTCACTATATAGACCATAATAAACGTTCCAAGTGAAAAAAAAAATCACCAATTTAACTTAAAAGACCATAAAAAAGTTCAAAGTGAAAAAACTAACAAATTTCATTCTATAAACGATAACAACAGTTCAAAGTTAAAAAATTCATCAATTTCACTATAAAAACCATAAAAAAATTTCACAGTAAAAAAATCAGCAATTTCACTATAAAAACAAAAATAGAAGATCTAAGTAAAAAAAAAACTCGCCTATTTCACAATTTCACTATAAAAAGCAAAATAAAAGTTCAATGTTAAAAAGCTCATCGATTTGACTCAAAAACTCATAAAAATGTTCATTGTTGAAAAACTCCCCAATTTCACTATAAAACCATGATAAAAGTTCCAAAAGAAAAAACTCACCAATTTCACTATAAAGACCATTTCAATAGTTTCAAGTTAAAAATATCACTAATTTGACTATAAAGACCATAACAAAAGTTGAAGGTGAAAAAACTCACCAATTTCACTATAAAGACCATTACAGAACATCCAAGTCAAAAAATCACCAATTTCACAACAAAGACCATTACGAGAGTTCAGATTTTAAAAACTCATCAACTTCACTATAAAGACCATTTACAAAAGTTTCAAGTTAAAAAGCTCACCAATTTCACTATAAACACCATTACAAAAGTTCCAAGTCAAAAAACACACCAATTTCACTATAAGAACCATAATAAAAGTTCAAAATTAAAAACATATCAATTTCACTCTAAAAAGGATAAAAAAACTTAAAAACCAAAAAACTCCTCAATTTCACTATATAGACCATAATAAACGTTCCAAGTGAAAAAAAAAATCACCAATTTAACTTAAAAGACCAGAAAAAAGTTCAAAGTGAAAAAACTCACAAATTTCATTCTATAAACGATAACAACAGTTCAAAGTTAAAAAAATTCATCAATTTCACTATAAAAACCATAAAAAAATTTCACAGTAAAAAAATCAACAATTTCACTATAAAAACAAAAATAGAAGATCTAAGTAAAAAAAAACTCGCCTATTTCACAATTTCACTATAAAAAGCAAAATAAAAGTTCAATGTTAAAAAGCTCATCGATTTGACTAAAAAACTCATAAAAATGTTCATTGTTGAAAAACTCCCCAATTTCACTATAAAACCATGATAAAAGTTCCAAAAGAAAAAACTCACCAATTTCACTATAAAGACCATTTCAATAGTTTCAAGTTAAAAATATCACTAATTTGACTATAATGACCATAACAAAAGTTGAAAGTGAAAAAACTCACCAATTTCACTATAAAGACCAGTACAGAACATCCAAGTCAAAAAATCACCAATTTCACAACAAAGACCATTACGAGAGTTCAGATTTTAAAAACTCATCAACTTCACTATAAAGACCATTTACAAAAGTTTCAAGTTAAAAAGCTCACCAATTTCACTATAAACACCATTACAAAAGTTCCAAGTGAAAAAACACATCAATTTCACTATAAAAACCATAATAAAAGTTCAAAATTAAAAACATATCAATTTCACTCTAAAAAGGATAACAAAACTTAAAAACCAAAAAACTCCTCAATTTCACTATATAGACCATAATAAACGTTCCAAGTGAAAAAAAAAATCACCAATTTAACTTAAAAGACCATAAAAAAGTTCAAAGTGAAAAAACTAACAAATTTCATTCTATAAACGATAACAACAGTTCAAAGTTAAAAAATTCATCAATTTCACTATAAAAACCATAAAAAAATTTCACAGTAAAAAAATCAGCAATTTCACTATAAAAACAAAAATAGAAGATCTAAGTAAAAAAAAACTCGCCTATTTCACAATTTCACTATAAAAAGCAAAATAAAAGTTCAATGTTAAAAAGCTCATCGATTTGACTCAAAAACTCATAAAAATGTTCATTGTTGAAAAACTCCCCAATTTCACTATAAAACCATGATAAAAGTTCCAAAAGAAAAAACTCACCAATTTCACTATAAATACCATTTCAATAGTTTCAAGTTATAAATATCACTAATTTGACTATAAAGACCATAACAAAAGTTGAAAGTGAAAAAACTCACCAATTTCACTATAAAGACCATTACAGAACATCCAAGTCAAAAAATCACCAATTTCACAACAACGACCATTACGAGCGTTCAGATTTTAAAAACTCATCAACTTCACTATAAAGACCATTTACAAAAGTTTCAAGTTTAAAAGCTCACCAATTTCACTATAAAGACCATTACAAAAGTTCCAGGTCAAAAAACTCACCAATTTCACTATAAAAACTATAATAAAAGTTCAAAATTAAAAACATATCAATTTCACTCTAAAAACGATAACCAAACATAAAAACTAAAAAAACTCCTCAATATCACTATATAGACCATAATAAACGTTCCAAGTGAAAAAAAACTCACCAATGTCACTAAAAAGACCATAACAAAAGTTCAAAGTGAAAAAACTCACAAATTTCATTCTATAAATAATAACAACAGTTCAAAGTTAAAAAACTCATCAAGTTCACTATAAAAACCATAAAAAAATTTCACAGTCAAAAAATCAGCAATTTCACTATAAAAACAAAAATAGAAGATCTAAGTTAAAAAAACTCGCCTATTTCACAATTTCACTATAAAAAGCAAAATAAAAGTTCAATGTTTAAAAGTTCATCGATTTCACTAAAAAACTCATAAAAATGTTCAAAGTTGAAAAACTCCCCAATTTCACAATAAAACCATGATAAAAGTTCCAAAAGAAAAGACTCACCAATTTCACTATAAAGACCATTTCAATAGTTTCAAGTTAAAAATATCACTAATTTGACTATAAAGACCATAACAAAAGTTGAAAGTGAAAAAACTCACCAATTTCACTATAAAGACCATTACGGAACATCCAAGTCAAAAAATAACCAATTTCACAACAAAGACCATTACGAGAGTTCAGATTTTAAAAACTCATAAACTTCACTATAAAGACCATTTACAAAAGTTTCAAGTTAAAAAGCTCACCAATTTCACTATAAAGACCATTACAAAAGTTCCAAGTCAAAAAACACACCAATTTCACTATAAAAACCATAATAAAAGTTCAAAATTAAAAACATATCAATTTCACTCTAAAAAGGATAACAAAACTTAAAAACCAAAAAACTCCTCAATTTCACTATATAGACCATAATAAACGTTCCAAGTGAGAAAAAAAATCACCAATTTAACTTAAAAGACCATAAAAAAGTTCAAAGTGAAAAAACTTACAAATTTCATTCTATAAACGATAACAACAGTTCAAAGTTAAAAAATTCATCAATTTCACTATAAAAACCATAAAAAAAATTTCACAGTAAAAAAATCAGCAATTTCACTATAAAAACAAAAATAGAAGATCTAAGTAAAAAAAAACTCGCCTATTTCACAATTTCACTATAAAAAGCAAAATAAAAGTTCAATGTTAAAAAGCTCATCGATTTGACTCAAAAACTCATAAAAATGTTCATTGTTGAAAAACTCCCCAATTTCACTATAAAACCATGATAAAAGTTCCAAAAGAAAAAACTCACCAATTTCACTATAAAGACCATTTCAATAGTTTCAAGTTATAAATATCACTAATTTGACTATAAAGACCATAACAAAAGTTGAAAGTGAAAAAACTCACCAATTTCACTCTAAAGACCATTACAGAACATCCAAGTCAAAAAATCACCAATTTCACAACAACGACCATTACGAGAGTTCAGATTTTAAAAACTCATCAACTTCACTATAAAGACCATTTACAAAAGTTTCAAGTTAAAAAGCTCACCAATTTCACTATAAACACCATTACAAAAGTTCCAAGTCAAAAAACACACCAATTTCACTATAAGAACCATAATAAAAGTTCAAAATTAAAAACATATCAATTTCACTCTAAAAAGGATAACCAAACATAAAAACCAAAAAACTCCTCAATTTCACTATATAGACCATAATAAACGTTCCAAGTGAAAAAAAAAATCACCAATTTAACTTAAAAGACCATAAAAAAGTTCAAAGTGAAAAAACTCACAAATTTCATTCTATAAACGATAACAACAGTTCAAAGTTAAAAAAAACTCATCAAATTCACTATAAAAACCATAAAAAAATTTCACAGTAAAAAAATCAGCAATTTCACTATAAAAACAAAAATAGAAGATCTAAGTTAAAAAAAAACTCGCCTATTTCACAATTTCACTATAAAAAGCAAAATAAAAGTTCAATGTTAAAAAGCTCATCGATTTGACTCAAAAACTCATAAAAATGTTCATTGTTGAAAAACTCCCCAATTTCACTATAAAACCATGATAAAAGTTCCAAAAGAAAAAACTCACCAATTTCACTATAAAGACCATTTCAATAGTTTCAAGTTATAAATATCACTAATTTGACTAAAAAGACCATAACAAAAGTTGAAAGTGAAAAAACTCACCAATTTCACTATAAAGACCATTACAGAACATCCAAGTCAAAAAATCACCAATTTCACAACAAAGACCATTACGAGAGTTCAGATTTTAAAAACTCATCAACTTCACTATAAAGACCATTTACAAAAGTTTCAAGTTAAAAAGCTCACCAATTTCACTATAAACACCATTACAAAAGTTCCAAGTCAAAAAACACACCAATTTCACTATAAAAACCATAATAAAAGTTCAAAATTAAAAACATATCAATTTCACTCTAAAAAGGATAACAAAACTTAAAAACCAAAAAACTCCTCAATTTCACTATATAGACCATAATAAACGTTCCAAGTGAAAAAAAAATCACCAATTTAACTTAAAAGACCATAAAAAAGTTCAAAGTGAAAAAACTAACAAATTTCATTCTATAAACGATAACAACAGTTCAAAGTTAAAAAATTCATCAATTTCACTATAAAAACCATAAAAAAATTTCACAGTAAAAAAATCAGCAATTTCACTATAAAAACAAAAATAGAAGATCTAAGTAAAAAAAAAACTCGCCTATTTCACAATTTCACTATAAAAAGCAAAATAAAAGTTCAATGTTAAAAAGCTCATCGATTTGACTCAAAAACTCATAAAAATGTTCATTGTTGAAAAACTCCCCAATTTCACTATAAAACCATTATAAAAGTTCCAAAAGAAAAAACTCACCAATTTCACTATAAAGACCATTTCAATAGTTTCAAGTTAAAAATATCACTAATTTGACTATAAAGACCATAACAAAAGTTGAAAGTGAAAAAACTCACCAATTTCACTATAAAGACCATTACAGAACATCCAAGTCAAAAAATCACCAATTTCACAACAAAGACCATTATGAGAGTTCAGATTTTAAAAACTCATCAACTTCACTATAAAGACCATTTACAAAAGTTTCAAGTTAAAAAGCTCACCAATTTCACTATAAACACCATTACAAAAGTTCCAAGTCAAAAAACACACCAATTTCACTATAAAAACCATAATAAAAGTTCAAAATTAAAAACATATCAATTTCACTCTAAAAAGGATAACAAAACTTAAAAACCAAAAAACTCCTCAATTTCACTATATAGACCATAATAAACGTTCCAAGTGAAAAAAAAAATCACCAATTTAACTTAAAAGACCATAAAAAAGTTCAAAGTGAAAAAACTAACAAATTTCATTCTATAAACGATAACAACAGTTCAAAGTTAAAAAATTCATCAATTTCACTATAAAAACCATAAAAAAATTTCACAGTAAAAAAATCAGCAATTTCACTATAAAAACAAAAATAGAAGATCTAAGTAAAAAAAAAACTCGCCTATTTCACAATTTCACTATAAAAAGCAAAATAAAAGTTCAATGTTAAAAAGCTCATCGATTTGACTCAAAAACTCATAAAAATGTTCATTGTTGAAAAACTCCCCAATTTCACTATAAAACCATGATAAAAGTTCCAAAAGAAAAAACTCACCAATTTCACTATAAATACCATTTCAATAGTTTCAAGTTATAAATATCACTAATTTGACTATAAAGACCATAACAAAAGTTGAAAGTGAAAAAACTCACCAATTTCACTATAAAGACCATTACAGAACATCCAAGTCAAAAAATCACCAATTTCACAACAACGACCATTACGAGCGTTCAGATTTTAAAAACTCATCAACTTCACTATAAAGACCATTTACAAAAGTTTCAAGTTTAAAAGCTCACCAATTTCACTATAAAGACCATTACAAAAGTTCCAGGTCAAAAAACTCACCAATTTCACTATAAAAACTATAATAAAAGTTCAAAATTAAAAACATATCAATTTCACTCTAAAAACGATAACCAAACATAAAAACTAAAAAAACTCCTCAATATCACTATATAGACCATAATAAACGTTCCAAGTGAAAAAAAACTCACCAATGTCACTAAAAAGACCATAACAAAAGTTCAAAGTGAAAAAACTCACAAATTTCATTCTATAAATAATAACAACAGTTCAAAGTTAAAAAACTCATCAAGTTCACTATAAAAACCATAAAAAAATTTCACAGTCAAAAAATCAGCAATTTCACTATAAAAACAAAAATAGAAGATCTAAGTTTAAAAAACTCGCCTATTTCACAATTTCACTATAAAAAGCAAAATAAAAGTTCAATGTTAAAAAGTTCATCGATTTCACTAAAAAACTCATAAAAATGTTCAAAGTTGAAAAACTCCCCAATTTCACAATAAAACCATGATAAAAGTTCCAAAAGAAAAGACTCACCAATTTCACTATAAAGACCATTTCAATAGTTTCAAGTTAAAAATATCACTAATTTGACTATAAAGACCATAACAAAAGTTGAAAGTGAAAAAACTCACCAATTTCACTATAAAGACCATTACGGAACATCCAAGTCAAAAAATAACCAATTTCACAACAAAGACCATTACGAGAGTTCAGATTTTAAAAACTCATAAACTTCACTATAAAGACCATTTACAAAAGTTTCAAGTTAAAAAGCTCACCAATTTCACTATAAAGACCATTACAAAAGTTCCAAGTCAAAAAACACACCAATTTCACTATAAAAACCATAATAAAAGTTCAAAATTAAAAACATATCAATTTCACTCTAAAAAGGATAACAAAACTTAAAAACCAAAAAACTCCTCAATTTCACTATATAGACCATAATAAACGTTCCAAGTGAGAAAAAAAATCACCAATTTAACTTAAAAGACCATAAAAAAGTTCAAAGTGAAAAAACTTACAAATTTCATTCTATAAACGATAACAACAGTTCAAAGTTAAAAAATTCATCAATTTCACTATAAAAACCATAAAAAAATTTCACAGTAAAAAAATCAGCAATTTCACTATAAAAACAAAAATAGAAGATCTAAGTAAAAAAAAACTCGCCTATTTCACAATTTCACTATAAAAAGCAAAATAAAAGTTCAATGTTAAAAAGCTCATCGATTTGACTCAAAAACTCATAAAAATGTTCATTGTTGAAAAACTCCCCAATTTCACTATAAAACCATGATAAAAGTTCCAAAAGAAAAAACTCACCAATTTCACTATAAAGACCATTTCAATAGTTTCAAGTTATAAATATCACTAATTTGACTATAAAGACCATAACAAAAGTTGAAAGTGAAAAAACTCACCAATTTCACTATAAAGACCATTACAGAACATCCAAGTCAAAAAATCACCAATTTCACAACAACGACCATTACGAGAGTTCAGATTTTAAAAACTCATCAACTTCACTATAAAGACCATTTACAAAAGTTTCAAGTTAAAAAGCTCACCAATTTCACTATAAACACCATTACAAAAGTTCCAAGTCAAAAAACACACCAATTTCACTATAAGAACCATAATAAAAGTTCAAAATTAAAAACATATCAATTTCACTCTAAAAAGGATAACCAAACATAAAAACCAAAAAACTCCTCAATTTCACTATATAGACCATAATAAACGTTCCAAGTGAAAAAAAAATCACCAATTTAACTTAAAAGACCATAAAAAAGTTCAAAGTGAAAAAACTCACAAATTTCATTCTATAAACGATAACAACAGTTCAAAGTTAAAAAAAACTCATCAAATTCACTATAAAAACCATAAAAAAATTTCACAGTAAAAAAATCAGCAATTTCACTATAAAAACAAAAATAGAAGATCTAAGTTAAAAAAAAACTCGCCTATTTCACAATTTCACTATAAAAAGCAAAATAAAAGTTCAATGTTAAAAAGCTCATCGATTTGACTCAAAAACTCATAAAAATGTTCATTGTTGAAAAACTCCCCAATTTCACTATAAAACCATGATAAAAGTTCCAAAAGAAAAAACTCACCAATTTCACTATAAAGACCATTTCAATAGTTTCAAGTTATAAATATCACTAATTTGACTATAAAGACCATAACAAAAGTTGAAAGTGAAAAAACTCACCAATTTCACTATAAAGACCATTACAGAACATCCAAGTCAAAAAATCACCAATTTCACAACAAAGACCATTACGAGAGTTCAGATTTTAAAAACTCATCAACTTCACTATAAAGACCATTTACAAAAGTTTCAAGTTAAAAAGCTCACCAATTTCACTATAAACACCATTACAAAAGTTCCAAGTCAAAAAACACACCTATTTCACTATAAAAACCATAATAAAAGTTCAAAATTAAAAACATATCAATTTCACTCTAAAAAGGATAACAAAACATAAAAACTAAAAAACTCCTCAATTTCACTATATAGACCATAATAAACGTTCCAAGTGAAAAAAAATTCACCAATTTAACTTAAAAGACCATAAAAAAGTTCAAAGTGAAAAAACTCACCAATTTCAGTCTATAAACGATAACAACAGTTCAAAGTTAAAAAATTCATCAATTTCACTATAAAAACCATAAAAAAATTTCGGTCAAAAAATCAGCAATTTCACTATAAAAACCAAAATAAAAGATCTAAGTGAAAAAAACTCGCCAATTTCACAATTTCACTATAAAAACCAAAATAAAAGTTCAATGTTAAAAAGCTCATCGATTTCACTCAGAAACTCATTAAAATGTTCAAAGTTGAAAAACTCCCCAATTTCACTATAAAACCATGATAAAAGTTCCAAAAGAAAAAACTCACCAATTTCACTATAAAGACCATTTCAATAGTTTCAAGTTAAAAATATCACTAATTTGACTATAAAGACCATAACAAAAGTTGAAAGTGAAAAAACTCACCAATTTCACTATAAAGACCATTACAGAACATCCAAGTCAAAAAATCACCAATTTCACAACAAAGACCATTACGAGAGTTCAGATTTTAAAAACTCATCAACTTCACTATAAAGACCATTTACAAAAGTTTCAAGTTAAAAAGCTCACCAATTTTACTATAAACACCATTACAAAAGTTCCAAGTCAAAAAACACACCAATTTCACTATAAGAACCATAATAAAAGTTCAAAATTAAAAACATATCATTTTCACTCTAAAAAGGATAACAAAACTTAAAAACCAAAAAACTCCACAATTTCACTATATAGACCATAATAAACGTTCCAAGTGAAAAAAAATCACCAATTTAACTTAAAAGACCATAAAAAAGTTCAAAGTGAAAAAACTCACAAATTTCATTCTATAAACGATAACAACAGTTCAAAGTTAAAAAATTCATCAATTTCACTATAAAAACCATAAAAAAATTACACAGTAAAAAAATCAGCAATTGCACTATAAAAACAAAAATAGAAGATCTAAGTTAAAAAAATCTCGCCTATTTCATAATTACACTATAAAAAGCAAAATAAAAGTTCAATGTTAAAAAGCTCATCGATTTCACTCAAAAACTCATAAAAATGTTCAAAGTTGAAAAACTCCCCAATCTCACTATAAAACCATGATAAAAGTTCCAAAAGAAAAAACTAACCAATTTCACTATAAAGACCATTTCAATAGTTTCAAGTTAAAAATATCACTAATTTGACTATAAAGACCATAACAAAAGTTGAAAGTGAAAAAACTCACCAATTTAACTATAAAGACCATTACGGAACATCCAAGTCAAAAAATCACAAATTTCACAACAAAGAGCATTACGAGAGTTCAGATTTTAAAAACTCATCAACTTCACTATAAAGACCATTTACAAAAGTTTCAAGTTAAAAAGCTCACCAATTTCACTATAAACACCATTACGAAAGTTCCAAATCAAAAA
Source organism: Lathyrus sativus (assembly GCA_963859935.3). NCBI lineage: Eukaryota > Viridiplantae > Streptophyta > Magnoliopsida > Fabales > Fabaceae > Lathyrus > Lathyrus sativus. Next base: position 3,497,867 of record CAWUDS030002219.1, on the reverse strand, counting down.
ACACACCAATTTCACTATAAAAACCATAATAAAAGTTCAAAATTAAAAACATATCAATTTCACTCTAAAAAGGATAACAAAACTTAAAAACTAAAAAACTACTCAAATTCACTATATAGACCATAATAAATGTTACAAGTGAAAAAAAATTCCCCAATTTAACTTAAAAGACCATAAAAAAGTTCAAAGTGAAAAAAACTCATCAATTTCATTCTATACACGATAACAACTGTTTAAAGTTAAAAAAACTCACCAATTTCACTATAAAAACCATAACAAAATTTCCAAATCAAAAAACCAGCAATTTCACTATAAAAACCAAAATAGAAGATCTAAGTGAAAAAAACTCGCCTATTTCACAATTTCACTATAAAAACCAAAATAAAAGTTCTATGTTAAAAAGCTCATCGATTTCACTCAAAAACTCATAAAAATGTTCAAAGTTTAAAAACTCCCCAATTTCACTATAAAACCATGACAACATTTCCAAAAGAAAAAACTCACCAATTTCACTATAAATACCATTTCAATAGTTTCAAGTTAAAAATATCACTAATTTGACTATAAAGACCATAACAAAAGTTGAAAGTGAAAAAACTCACCAATTTCACAATAAAGACCATTACAGAACATCCAAGTCAAAAAATCACCAATTTCACAACAACGACCATTACGAGCGTTCAAATTTTAAAAACTCACAAATTTCACTATAAAGACCATTTACAAAAGTTTCAAGTTTAAAACCTCACCAATTTCACTATAAAGACCATTACAAAAGTTCCAGGTCAAAAAACTCACCAATTTCACTATAAAAACTATAATAAAAGTTCAAAATTAAAAACATATCAATTTCACTCTAAAAACGATAACCAAACATAAAAACTAAAAAAACTCCTCAATATCACTATATAGACCATAATAAACGTTCCAAGTGAAAAAAAACTCACCAATGTCACTAAAAAGACCATAACAAAAGTTCAAAGTGAAAAAACTCACAAATTTCATTCTATAAATAATAACAACAGTTCAAAGTTAAAAAACGCATCAAATTCACTATAAAAACCATAAAAAAATTTCACAGTCAAAAAATCAGCAATTTCACTATAAAAACAAAAAAAAAAGATCTAAGTTAAAAAAACTCGCCTATTTCACAATTTCACTATAAAAAGCAAAATAAAAGTTCAATGTTAAAAAGTTCATCGATTTCACTAAAAAACTCATAAAAATGTTCAAAGTTGAAAAACTCCCCAATTTCACAATAAAACCATGATAAAAGTTCCAAAAGAAAAGATTCACCAATTTCACTATAAAGACCATTACGGAACATCCAAGTCAAAAAATCACCAATTTCACAACAAAGACCTTTACGAGAGTTCAGATTTTAAAAACTCATCAACTTCACTATAAAGACCATTTACAAAAGTTTCAAGTTAAAAAGCTCACCAATTTCACTATAAACACCATTACGAAAGTTCCAAATCAAAAAACACACCAATTTCACTATAAGAACCATGATAAAAGTTCAAAATTAAAAACATATCATTTTCACTCTAAAAAGGATAACAAAACTTAAAAACCAAAAAACTCCTCAATTTCACTATATAGACCATAATAAACGTTCCAAGTGAAAAACAAAATCACCAATTTAACTTAAAAGACCATAAAAAAGGTCAAAGTCAAAAAAACTCACAAATTTCATTCTATAAACGATAACAACAGTTCAAAGTTAAAAAATTCATCAATTTCACTATAAAAACAATAAAAAAATCTCAAAGTAAAAAAATCAGCAATTTCACTATAAAAACAAAAATAGAAGATCTAAGTTAAAAAAAACTCGCCTATTTCACAATTTCACTATAAAAAGCAAAATAAAAGTTCAATGTTAAAAAGCTCATCGATTTGACTCAAAAACTCATAAAAATGTTCAAAGTTGAAAAACTCCCCAATTTCACTATAAAACCATGATAAAAGTTCAAAAAGAAAAAACTCACCAATTTCACTATAAAGACCATTTCAATAGTTTCAAGTTATAAATATCACTAATTTGACTATAATGACCATAACAAAAGTTGAAAGTGAAAAAACTCACCAATTTCACTATAAAGACCATTACAGAACATCCAAGTCAAAAAATCACCAATTTCACAACAAAGACCATTACGAGAGTTCAGATTTTAAAAACTCATCAACTTCACTATAAAGACCATTTACAAAAGTTTCAAGTTAAAAAGCTCACCAATTTCACTATAAACACCATTACAAAAGTTCCAAGTCAAAAAACACACCAATTTCACTATAAAAACCATAATAAAAGTTCAAAATTAAAAACATATCAATTTCACTCTAAAAAGGATAACAAAACTTAAAAACCAAAAAACTCCTCAATTTCACTATATAGACCATAATAAACGTTCCAAGTGGGAAAAAAAAATCACCAATTTAACTTAAAAGACCATAAAAAAGTTCAAAAAGAAAAAACTCACAAATTTCATTCTATAAACGATAACAACAGTTCAAAGTTAAAAAATTCATCAATTTCACTATAAAAACCATAAAAAAATTTCACAGTAAAAAAATCAACAATTTCACTATAAAAACAAAAATAGAAGATCTAAGTAAAAAAAAACTCGCCTATTTCACAATTTCACTATAAAAAGCAAAATAAAAGTTCAATGTTAAAAAGCTCATCGATTTGACTCAAAAACTCGTAAAAATGTTCATTGTTGAAAAACTCCCCAATTTCACTATAAAACCATGATAAAAGCTCCAAAAAAAAAACTCACCAATTTCACTATAAAGACCATTTCAATAGTTTCAAGTTATAAATATCACTAACTTGACTATAAAGACCATAACAAAAGTTGAAAGTGAAAAAACTCACCAATTTCACTATAAAGACCATTACAGAACATCCAAGTCAAAAAATCACCAATTTCACAACAAAGAACATTACGAGAGTTCAGATTTTAAAAACTCATCAACTTCACTATAAAGACCATTTACAAAAGTTTCAAGTTAAAAAGCTCACCAATTTCACTATAAACACCATTACAAAAGTTCCAAGTCAAAAAACACACCAATTTCACTATAAGAACCATAATAAAAGTTCAAAATTAAAAACATATCAATTTCACTCTAAAAAGGATAACAAAACTTAAAAACCAAAAAACTCCTCAATTTCACTATATAGACCATAATAAACGTTCCAAGTGAAAAAAAAATCACCAATTTAACTTAAAAGACCATAAAAAAGTTCAAAGTGAAAAAACTCACAAATTTCATTCTATAAACGATAACAACAGTTCAAAGTTAAAAAATTCATCAATTTCACTAAAAAAACCATAAAAAAATTTCACAGTAAAAAAATCAGCAATTTCACTATAAAAACAAAAATAGAAGATCTAAGTAAAAAAAAACTCGCCTATTTCACAATTTCACTATAAAAAGCAAAATAAAAGTTCAATGTTAAAAAGCTCATCGATTTGACTCAAAAACTCATAAAAATGTTCATTGTTGAAAAACTCCCCAATTTCACTATAAAACCATGATAAAAGTTCCAAAAGAAAAAACTCACCAATTTCACTATAAAGACCATTTGAATAGTTTCAAGTTATAAATATCACTAATTTGACTATAAAGACCATAACAAAAGTTGAAAGTCAAAAAACTCACCAATTTCACTATAAAGACCATTACAGAACATCCAAGTCAAAAAATCACCAATTTCACAACAAAGACCATTACGAGAGTTCAGATTTTAAAAACTCATCAACTTCACTATAAAGACCATTTACAAAAGTTTCAAGTTAAAAAGCTCACCAATTTCATTATAAACACCATTACAAAAGTTCCAAGTCAAAAAACACACCAATTTCACTAAAAAAACCATAATAAAAGTTCAAAATTAAAAACATATCAATTTCACTATAAAAAGGATAACAAAACTTAAAAACTAAAAAACTCCTCAATTTCACTATATAGACCATAATAAACGTTCCAAGTGAAAAAAAAAATTCACCAATTTAACTTAAAAGACCATAAAAAAGTTCAGAGTGAAAAAACTCACAAATTTCATTCTATAAACGATAACAACAGTTCAAAGTTAAAAAATTCATCAATTTCACTATAAAAACCATAAAAAAATTTCACAGTAAAAAAATCAGCAATTTCACTATAAAAACAAAAATAGAAGATCTAAGTTAAAAAAAACTCGCCTATTTCACAATTTCACTATAAAAAGCAAAATAAAAGTTCAATGTTAAAAAGCTCATCGATTTGACTCAAAAACTCATAAAAATGTTCATTGTTGAAAAACTCCCCAATTTCACTATAAAACCATGATAAAAGTTCCAAAAGAAAAAACTCACCAATTTCACTATAAAGAACATTTCAATAATTTCAAGTTAGAAATATCACTAATTTGACTATAAAGACCATAACAAAAGTTGAAAGTGAAAAAACTCACCAATTTCACTATAAAGACCATTACAAAACATCCAAGTCAAAAAATCACCAATTTCACAACAAAGACCATTACGAGAGTTCAGATTTTAAAAACTCATCAACTTCACTATAAAGACCATTTACAAAAGTTTCAAGTTAAAAAGCTCACCAATTTCACTATAAACACCATTACAAAAGTTCCAAGTCAAAAAACACACCAATTTCACTATAAGAACCATAATAAAAGTTCAAAATTAAAAACATATAATTTTCACTCTAAAAAGGATAACAAAACTTAAAAACCAAAAAACTCCTCAATTTCACTATATGGACCATAATAAACGTTCCAAGTGAAAAAAAATCACCAATTTAACTTAAAAGACCATAAAAAAGTTCAAAGTGAAAAAACTCACAAATTTCATTCTATAAACGATAACAACAGTTCAAAGTTAAAAAATTCATCAATTTCACTATAAAAACCATAAAAAAAAATTCGGTCAAAAAATCAGCAATTTCACTATAAAAACCAAAATAAAAGATCTAAGTGAAAAAAACTCGCCAATTTCACAATTTCACTATAAAAACCAAAATAAAAGTTCAATGTTAAAAAGCTCATCGATTTCACTCAAAAACTCATAAAAATGTTCAAAGTTGAAAAACTCCCCAATTTCACTATAAAACCATGATAAAAGTTCCAAAAGAAAAAAACTCACCAATTTCACTATAAAGACCATTTCAATAGTTTCAAGTTAAAAATATCACTGATTTGACTATAAAGACCATAACAAAAGTTGAAAGTGAAAAAACTCACCAATTTCACTATAAAGACCATTACGGAACATCCAAGTCAAAAAATCACAAATTTAACAACAAAGACCATTACGAGAGTTCAGATTTTAAAAACTCATCAACTTCACTATAAAGACCATTTACAAAAGTTTCAAGTTAAAAAGCTCACCAATTTCACTATAAACACCATTACAAAAGTTCCAAGTCAAAAAACACACCAATTTCACTATAAGAACCATAATAAAAGTTCAAAATTAAAAACATATCATTTTCACTCTAAAAAGGATAACAAAACTTAAAAACCAAAAAACTCCTCAATTTCACTATATGGACCATAATAAACGTTCCAAGTGAAAAAAAATCACCAATTTAACTTAAAAGACCATAAAAAAGTTCAAAGTGAAAAAACTCACAAATTTCATTCTATAAACGATAACAACAGTTCAAAGTTAAAAAATTCATCAATTTCACTATAAAAACCATAAAAAAATTTCACAGTAAAAAAATCAGCAATTGCTCTATAAAAACAAAAATAGAAGATCTAAGTTAAAAAAAACTCGCCTATTTCACAATTTCACTATAAAAAGCAAAATAAAAGTTCAATGTTAAAAAGCTCATCGATTTCACTCAAAACTCATAAAAATGTTCAAAGTTGAAAAACTCCCCAATCTCACTATAAAACCATGATAAATGTTCCAAAAGAAAAAACTAACCAATTTCACTGTAAAGACCATTTCAATAGTTTCAAGTTAAAAATATCACTAATTTGACTATAAAGACCATAACAAAAGTTGAAAGTGAAAAAACTCACCAATTTCACTATAAAGACCATTACAGAACATCCAAGTCAAAAAATCACCAATTTCACAACAACGACCATTACGAGCGTTCAGATTTTAAAAACTCACAAATTTCACTATAAAGACCATTTACAAAAGTTTCAAGTTAAAAAGCTCACCAATTTCACTATAAAGACCATTACAAAAGTTCCAGGTCAAAAAACTCACCAATTTCACTATAAAAACCATAATAAAAGTTCAAAATTAAAAACATATCAATTTCACTCTAAAAACGATAACAAAACTTAAAAACCAAAAAACTCCTCAATATCACTATATAGACCATAATAAACGTTCCAAGTGAAAAAAAAATTCACCAACTTAACTTAAAAGACCATAAAAAAGTTCAGAGTGAAAAAACTCACAAATTTTATTCTATAAACGATAACAACAGTTCAAAGTTAAAAAATTCATCAATTTCACTATAAAAACAATAAAAAAAATTCACAGTAAAAAAATCAGCAATTTCACTATAAAAACAAAAATAGAAGATCTAAGTTAAAAAAAACTCGCCTATTTCATAATTTCACTATAAAAAGCAAAATAAAAGTTCAATGTTAAAAAGCTCATCGATTTGACTCAAAAACTCATAAAAATGTTCAAAGTTGAAAAACTCCCCAATTTCACTATAAAACCATGATAAAAGTTCAAAAAGAAAAAACTCACCAATTTCACTATAAAGACCATTTCAATAGTTTCAAGTTATAAATATCACTAATTTGATTATAATGACCATAACAAAAGTTGAAAGTGAAAAAACTCACAAATTTCACTATAAAGACCATTACAGAACATCCAAGTCAAAAAATCACCAATTTCACAACAAAGACCATTACGAGAGTTCAGATTTTAAAAACTCATCAACTTCACTATAAAGACCATTTACAAAAGTTTCAAGTTAAAAAGCTCACCAATTTCACTATAAACACCATTACAAACGTTCCAAGTCAAAAAACACACCAATTTCACTATAAAAACCATAATAAAAATTCAAAATTAAAAACATATCAATTTCACTCTAAAAAGGATAACAAAACTTAAAAACTAAAAAACTCCTCAATTTCATTATATAGACCATAATAAACGTTCCAAGTGAAAAAAAAATTCACCAACTTAACTTAAAAGACCATAAAAAAGTTCAGAGTGAAAAAACTCACAAATTTTATTCTATAAACGATAACAACAGTTCAAAGTTAAAAAATTCATCAATTTCACTATAAAAACCATAAAAAAAATTTCACAGTAAAAAAATCAGCAATTTCACTATAAAAACAAAAATAGAAGATCTAAGTTAAAAAAAACTCGCCTATTTCACAATTTCACTATAAAAAGCAAAATAAAAGTTCAATGTTAAAAAGCTCATCGATTTGACTCAAAAACTCATAAAAATGTTCAAAGTTGAAAAACTCCCCAATTTCACTATAAAACCAAGATAAAAGTTCAAAAAGAAACAACTCACCAATTTCACTATAAAGACCATTTCAATAGTTTCAAGTTATAAATATCACTAATTTGACTATAATGACCATAACAAAAGTTGAAAGTGAAAAAACTCACCAATTTCACTATAAAGACCATTACAGAACATCCAAGTCAAAAAATCACCAATTTCACAACAAAGACCATTACGAGAGTTCAGATTTTAAAAACTCATCAACTTCACTATAAAGACCATTTACAAAAGTTTCAAGTTAAAAAGCTCACCAATTTCACTATAAACACCATTACAAAAGTTCCAAGTCAAAAAACACACCAATTTCACTATAAAAACCATAATAAAAGTTCAAAATTAAAAACATATCAATTTCACTCTAAAAAGGATAACAAAACTTAAAAACTAAAAAACTCCTCAATTTCACTATATAGACCATAATAAACGTTCCAAGTGAAAAAAAAATTCACCAATTTAACTTAAAAGACCATAAAAAAGTTCAGAGTGAAAAAACTCACAAATTTCATTCTATAAACGATAACAACAGTTCAAAGTTAAAAAATTCATCAATTTCACTATAAAAACCATAAAAAAATTTCACAGTAAAAAAATCAGCAATTTCACTATAAAAACAAAAATAGAAGATCTAAGTTAAAAAAAACTCGCCTATTTCACAATTTCACTATAAAAAGCAAAATAAAAGTTCAATGTTAAAAAGCTCATCGATTTGACTCAAAAACTCATAAAAATGTTCAAAGTTGAAAAACTCCCCAATTTCACTATAAAACCATGATAAAAGTTCAAAAAGAAAAAACTCACCAATTTCACTATAAAGACCATTTCAATAGTTTCAAGTTATAAATATCACTAATTTGACTATAATGACCATAACAAAAGTTGAAAGTGAAAAAACTCACCAATTTCACTATAAAGACCATTACAGAACATCCAAGTCAAAAAATCACCAATTTCACAACAGAGACCATTACGAGAGTTCAGATTTTAAAAACTCATCAACTTCACTATAAAGACCATTTACAAAAGTTTCAAGTTAAAAAGCTCACCAATTTCACTATAAACACCATTACAAAAGTTCCAAGTCAAAAAACACACCAATTTCACTATAAAAACCATAATAAAAGTTCAAAATTAAAAACATATCAATTTCACTCTAAAAAGGATAACAAAACTTAAAAACCAAAAAACTCCTCAATTTCACTATATAGACCATAATAAACGTTCCAAGTGGAAAAAAAATCACCAATTTAACTTAAAAGACCATAAAAAAGTTCAAAGTGAAAAAACTCACAAATTTCATTCTATAAACGATAACAACAGCTCAAAGTTAAAAAATTCATCAATTTCACTATAAAAATCATAAAAAAATTTCACAGTAAAAAAATCAGCAATTTCACTATAAAAACAAAAATAGAAGATCTAAGTTAAAAAAAATCGCGTATTTCACAATTTCACTATAAAAAGCAATATAAAAGTTCAATGTTAAAAAGCTCTCGATTTCACTCAAAAACTCATAAAAATGTTCAAAGTTGAAAAACTCCCCAATTTCACTATAAAACCATGATAAAAGTTCCAAAAGAAAAAACTCACCAATTTCACTATAAAGACCATTTCAATAGTTTCAAGTTAAAAATATCACTAATTTGACTATAAAGACCATAACAAAAGTTGAAAATGAAAAAACTCACCAATTTCACTATAAAGACCATTACAGAACATCCAAGTCAAAAAATCACCAATTTCACAACAAAGACCATTACGAGAGTTCAGATTTTAAAAACTCATCAACTTCACTATAAAGACCATTTACAAAAGTTTCAAGTTAAAAAGCTCACCAATTTCACGATAAACACCATTACAGAAGTTCCAAGTCAAAAAACACACCAATTTCACTATAAAAACCATAATAAAAGTTCAAAACTAAAAACATATCAATTTCACTCTAAAAAGGATAACAAAACTTAAAAACTAAAAAACTCCTCAATTTCACTATATAGACCAAAATAAACGTTCCAAGTGAAAAAATATTCACCAATTTTAACTTAAAAGACCATAACAAAAGTTCAAATTGAAAAAACTCACAAATTTCATTCTATAAACGATAACAACAGTTCAAAGTTAAAAAAACTCATCAATTTCACTATAAAAACCATAAAAAACTTTCACAGTCAAAAAATCAGCAATTTCACTATAAAAACAAAAATAGAAGATCTAAGTTAAAAAAACTCGCCTATTTCACAATTTCACTATAAAAAGCAAAATAAAAGTTCAATGTTAAAAAGCTCATCGATTTCACTCAAAAACTCATAAAAATGTTCAAAGTTGAAGAACTCCCCAATTTCACTATAAAACCATGATAAAAGTACCAAAAGAAAAAACTCACCAATTTCACTATAAAGACCACTTCAATAGTTTCAAGTTAAAAATATCACTAATTTGACTATAAAGACCATAACAAAAGTTGAAAGTGAAAAAACTCACCAATTTCACTATAAAGACCATTACAGAACATCCAAGTCAAAAAATCACCAATTTCACAACAAAGACCATTACGAGAGTTCAGATTTTAAAAACTCATCAACTTCACTATAAAGACCATTTACAAAAGTTTCAAGTTAAAAAGCTCACCAAATTAACTATAAACACCATTACAAAAGTTCCAAGTCAAAAAGCACACCAATTTCACTATAAGAACCATAATAAAAGTTCAAAACTAAAAACATATCAATTTCACTCTAAAAAGGATAACAAAACTTAAAAACCAAAAAACTCCTCAATTTCACTATATAGACCATAATAAACGTTCCAAGTGAAAAAATATTCAACAATTTTAACTTAAAAGACCATAACAAAAGTTCAAAGTGAAAAAACTCACAAATTTCATTCTATAAACGATAACAACAGTTCAAAGTTAAAAAATTCATCAATTTCACTATAAAAACCATAAAAAAATTTCACAGTCAAAAAATCAGCAAATTCACTATAAAAACAAAAATAGAAGATCTAAGTTTTAAAAAATCGCCTATTTCACAATATCACTATAAAAAGCAAAATAAAAGTTCAATGTTAAAAAGCTCATCGATTTCACTCAAAAACTCATAAAAATGTTCAAAGTTGAAAAACTCCCCAATTTCACTATAAAACCATGATAAAAGTTCCAAAAGAAAAAGCTCACCAATTTCACTATAAAGACCATTTCAATAGTTTCAAGTTAAAAATATCACTAATTTGACTATAAAGACCATAACAAAAGTTGAAAATGAAAAAACTCACCAATTTCACTATAAAGACCATTACAGAACATCCAAGTCAAAAAATCACCAATTTCACAACAAAGACCATTACGAGAGTTCAGATTTTAAAAACTCATCAACTTCACTATAAAGACCATTTACAAAAGTTTCAAGTTAAAAAGCTCACCAATTTAACTATTAACACCATTACAAAAGTTCCAAGTCAAAAAACACACCAATTTCACTATAAGAACCATAATAAAAGTTCAAAAATAAAAACATATCCATTTCACTCTAAAAAGGATAACAAAACTTAAAAACCAAAAAACTCCTCAATTTCACTATATAGACCATAATAAACGTTCCAAGTGAAAAAATATTCAACAATTTTAACTTAAAAGACCATAACAAAAGTTCAAAGTGAAAAAACTCACAAATTTCATTCTATAAACGATAACAACAGTTCAAAGTTAAAAAATTCATCAATTTCACTATAAAAACCATAAAAAAATTTCACAGTCAAAAAATCAGCAATTTCACTATAAAAACAAAAATAGAAGATCTAAGTTAAAAAAAAATCGCCTATTTCACAATTTCACTATAAAAAGCAAAATAAAAGTTCAATGTTAAAAAGCTCATCGATTTCACTCAAAAACTCATAAAAATGTTCAAAGTTGAAAAACTCCTCAATTTCACTATAAAACCATGATAAAAGTTCCAAAAGAAAAAGCTCACCAATTTCACTATAAAGACCATTTCAATAGTTTCAAGTTAAAAATATCACTAATTTGACTATAAAGACCATAACAAAAGTTGAAAATGAAAAAAACTCACAAATTTCACTATAAAGACCATTACAGAACATCCAAGTCAAAAAATCACCAATTTCACAACAAAGACCATTACGAGAGTTCAGATTTTAAAAACTCATCAACTTCACTATAAAGACCATTTATAAAAGTTTCAAGTTAAAAAGCTCACCAATTTCACTATAAACACCATTACAAAAGTTCCAAGTCAAAAAACACACCAATTTCACTATAAGAACCATAATAAAAGTTCAAAAATAAAAACATATCCATTTCACTCTAAAAAGGATAACAAAACTTAAAAACCAAAAAACTCCTCAATTTCACTATATAGACCATAATAAACGTTCCAAGTGAAAAACAAAATCACCAATTTAACTTAAAAGACCATAAAAAAGTTCAAAGTGAAAAAACTCACAAATTTCATTCTATAAACGATAACAACAGTTCAAAGTTAAAAAATTCATCAATTTCACTATAAAAACCATAAAAAAATTTCACAGTAAAAAAATCAGCAATTTCACTATAAAAACAAAAATAGAAGATCTAAGTTAAAAAAAATCGCCTACTTCACAATTTCACTATAAAAAGCAAAATAAAAGTTCAATGTTAAAAAGCTCTCGATTTCACTCAAAAACTCATAAAAATGTTCAAAGTTGAAAAACTCCCCAATTTCACTATAAAACCATGATAAAAGTTCCAAAAGAAAAAACTCACCAATTTCACTATAAAGACCATTTCAATAGTTTCAAGTTAAAAATATCACTAATTTGACTATAAAGACCATAACAAAAGTTGAAAATGAAAAAACTCACCAATTTCACTATAAAGACCATTACAGAACATCCAAGTCAAACAAATCACCAATTTCACAACAAAGACCATTACGAGAGTTCAGATTTTAAAAACTCATCAACTTCACTATAAAGACCATTTACAAAAGTTTCAAGTTAAAAAGCTCACCAATTTCACGATAAACACCATTACAAAAGTTCCAAGTCAAAAAACACACCAATTTCACTATAAAAACCATAATAAAAGTTCAAAACTAAAAACATATCAATTTCACTCTAAAAAGGATAACAAAACTTAAAAACTAAAAAACTCCTCAATTTCACTATATAGACCAAAATAAACGTTCCAAGTGAAAAAATATTCACCAATTTTAACTTAAAAGACCATAACAAAAGTTCAAAGTGAAAAAACTCACAAATTTCATTCTATAAACGATAACAACAGTTCAAAGTTAAAAAAACTCATCAATCTCACTATAAAAACCATAAAAAAATTTCACAGTCAAAAAATCAGCAATTTCACTATAAAAACAAAAATAGAAGATCTAAGTTAAAAAAACTCGCCTATTTCACAATTTCACTATAAAAAGCAAAATAAAAGTTCAATGTTAAAAAGCTCATCGATTTCACTCAAAAACTCATAAAAATGTTCAAAGTTGAACAACTCCCCAATTTCACTATAAAACCATGATAAAAGTACCAAAAGAAAAAACTCACTAATTTCACTATAAAGACCACTTTAATAGTTTCAAGTTAAAAATATCACTAATTTGACTATAAAGACCATAACAAAAGTTGAAAGTGAAAAAACTCACCAATTTCACTATAAAGACCATTACAGAACATCCAAGTCAAAAAATCACCAATTTCACAACAAAGACCATTACGAGAGTTCAGATTTTAAAAACTCATCAACTTCACTATAAAGACCATTTACAAAAGTTTCAAGTTAAAAAGCTCACCAATTTAACTATAAACACCATTACAAAAGTTCCAAGTCAAAAAGCACACCAATTTCACTATAAGAACCATAATAAAAGTTCAAAACTAAAAACATATCAATTTCACTCTAAAAAGGATAACAAAACTTAAAAACCAAAAAACTCCTCAATTTCACTATATAGACCATAATAAACGTTCCAAGTGAAAAAATATTCAACAATTTTAACTTAAAAGACCATAACAAAAGTTCAAAGTGAAAAAACTCACAAATTTCATTCTATAAACGATAACAACAGTTCAAAGTTAAAAAATTCATCAATTTCACTATAAAAACCATAAAAAAATTTCACAGTCAAAAAATCAGCAATTTCACTATAAAAACAAAAATAGAAGATCTAAGTTAAAAAAATCGCCTATTTCACAATTCACTATAAAAAGCAAAATAAAAGTTCAATGTTAAAAAGCTCATCGATTTCACTCAAAAACTCATAAAAATGTTCAAAGTTGAAAAACTCCCCAATTTCACTATAAAACCATGATAAAAGTTCCAAAAGAAAAAGCTCACCAATTTCACTATAAAGACCATTTCAATAGTTTCAAGTTAAAAATATCACTAATTTGACTATAAAGACCATAACAAAAGTTGAAAATGAAAAAACTCACCAATTTCACTATAAAGACCATTACAGAACATCCAAGTCAAAAAATCACCAATTTCACAACAAAGACCATTACGAGAGTTCAGATTTTAAAAACTCATCAACTTCACTATAAAGACCATTTACAAAAGTTTCAAGTTAAAAAGCTCACCAATTTCACTATAAACACCATTACAAAAGTTCCAAGTCAAAAAACACACCAATGTAACTATAAGAACCATAATAAAAGTTCAAAAATAAAAACATATCCATTTCACTCTAAAAAGGATAACAAAACTTAAAAACCAAAAAACTCCTCAATTTCACTATATAGACCATAATAAACGTTCCAAGTGAAAAACAAAATCACCAATTTAACTTAAAAGACCATAAAAAAGTTCAAAGTGAAAAAACTCACAAATTTCATTCTATAAACGATAACAACAGTTCAAAGTTAAAAAATTCATCAATTTCACTATAAAAACCATAAAAAAATTTCACAGTAAAAAAATCAGCAATTTCACTATAAAAACAAAAATAGAAGATCTAAGTTAAAAAAAAATCGCCTATTTCACAATTTCACTATAAAAAGCAAAATAAAAGTTCAATGTTAAAAAGCTCTCGATTTCACTCAAAAACTCATAAAAATGTTCAAAGTTGAAAAACTCCCCAATTTCACTATAAAACCATGATAAAAGTTCCAAAAGAAAAAACTCACCAATTTCAATAAAGACCATTTCAATAGTTTCAAGTTAAAAATATCACTAATTTGACTATAAAGACCATAACAAAAGTTGAAAATGAAAAAACTCACCAATTTCACTATAAAGACCATTACAGAACATCCAAGTCAAAAAATCACCAATTTCACAACAAAGACCATTACGAGAGTTCAGATTTTAAAAACTCATCAACTTCACTATAAAGACCATTTACAAAAGTTTCAAGTTAAAAAGCTCACCAATTTCACGATAAACACCATTACAGAAGTTCCAAGTCAAAAAACACACCAATTTCACTATAAAAACCATAATAAAAGTTCAAAACTAAAAACATATCAATTTCACTCTAAAAAGGATAACAAAACTTAAAAACTAAAAAACTCCTCAATTTCACTATATAGACCAAAATAAACGTTCCAAGTGAAAAAATATTCACCAATTTTAACTTAAAAGACCATAACAAAAGTTCAAATTGAAAAAACTCACAAATTTCATTCTATAAACGATAACAACAGTTCAAAGTTAAAAAAACTCATCAATTTCACTATAAAAACCATAAAAAAATTTCACAGTCAAAAAATCAGCAATTTCACTATAAAAACAAAAATAGAAGATCTAAGTTAAAAAAACTCGCCTATTTCACAATTTCACTATAAAAAGCAAAATAAAAGTTCAATGTTAAAAAGCTCATCGGTTTCACTCAAAAACTCATAAAAATGTTCAAAGTTGAAGAACTCCCCAATTTCACTATAAAACCATGATAAAAGTACCAAAAGAAAAAACTCACCAATTTCACTATAAAGACCACTTCAATAGTTTCAAGTTAAAAATATCACTAATTTGACTATAAAGACCATAACAAAAGTTGAAAGTGAAAAAACTCACCAATTTCACTATAAAGACCATTACAGAACATCCAAGTCAAAAAATCACCAATTTCACAACAAAGACCATTACGAGAGTTCAGATTTTAAAAACTCATCAACTTCACTATAAAGACCATTTACAAAAGTTTCAAGTTAAAAAGCTCACCAAATTAACTATAAACACCATTACAAAAGTTCCAAGTCAAAAAGCACACCAATTTCACTATAAGAACCATAATAAAAGTTCAAAACTAAAAACATATCAATTTCACTCTAAAAAGGATAACAAAACTTAAAAACCAAAAAACTCCTCAATTTCACTATATAGACCATAATAAACGTTCCAAGTGAAAAAATATTCAACAATTTTAACTTAAAAGACCATAACAAAAGTTCAAAGTGAAAAAACTCACAAATTTCATTCTATAAACGATAACAACAGTTCAAAGTTAAAAAATTCATCAATTTCACTATAAAAACCATAAAAAAATTTCACAGTCAAAAAATCAGCAAATTCACTATAAAAACAAAAATAGAAGATCTAAGTTTTAAAAAATCGCCTATTTCACAATATCACTATAAAAAGCAAAATAAAAGTTCAATGTTAAAAAGCTCATCGATTTCACTCAAAAACTCATAAAAATGTTCAAAGTTGAAAAACTCCCCAATTTCACTATAAAACCATGATAAAAGTTCCAAAAGAAAAAGCTCACCAATTTCACTATAAAGACCATTTCAATAGTTTCAAGTTAAAAATATCACTAATTTGACTATAAAGACCATAACAAAAGTTGAAAATGAAAAAACTCACCAATTTCACTATAAAGACCATTACAGAACATCCAAGTCAAAAAATCACCAATTTCACAACAAAGACCATTACGAGAGTTCAGATTTTAAAAACTCATCAACTTCACTATAAAGACCATTTACAAAAGTTTCAAGTTAAAAAGCTCACCAATTTCACTATAAACACCATTACAAAAGTTCCAAGTCAAAAAACACACCAATGTAACTATAAGAACCATAATAAAAGTTCAAAAATAAAAACATATCCATTTCACTCTAAAAAGGATAACAAAACTTAAAAACCAAAAAACTCCTCAATTTCACTATATAGACCATAATAAACGTTCCAAGTGAAAAACAAAATCACCAATTTAACTTAAAAGACCATAAAAAAGTTCAAAGTGAAAAAACTCACAAATTTCATTCTATAAACGATAACAACAGTTCAAAGTTAAAAAATTCATCAATTTCACTATAAAAACCATAAAAAAATTTCACAGTAAAAAAATCAGCAATTTCACTATAAAAACAAAAATAGAAGATCTAAGTTAAAAAAAAATCGCCTATTTCACAATTTCACTATAAAAAGCAAAATAAAAGTTCAATGTTAAAAAGCTCTCGATTTCACTCAAAAACTCATAAAAATGTTCAAAGTTGAAAAACTCCCCAATTTCACTATAAAACCATGATAAAAGTTCCAAAAGAAAAAACTCACCAATTTCAATAAAGACCATTTCAATAGTTTCAAGTTAAAAATATCACTAATTTGACTATAAAGACCATAACAAAAGTTGAAAATGAAAAAACTCACCAATTTCACTATAAAGACCATTACAGAACATCCAAGTCAAAAAATCACCAATTTCACAACAAAGACCATTACGAGAGTTCAGATTTTAAAAACTCATCAACTTCACTATAAAGACCATTTACAAAAGTTTCAAGTTAAAAAGCTCACCAATTTCACGATAAACACCATTACAGAAGTTCCAAGTCAAAAAACACACCAATTTCACTATAAAAACCATAATAAAAGTTCAAAACTAAAAACATATCAATTTCACTCTAAAAAGGATAACAAAACTTAAAAACTAAAAAACTCCTCAATTTCACTATATAGACCAAAATAAACGTTCCAAGTGAAAAAATATTCACCAATTTTAACTTAAAAGACCATAACAAAAGTTCAAATTGAAAAAACTCACAAATTTCATTCTATAAACGATAACAACAGTTCAAAGTTAAAAAAACTCATCAATTTCACTATAAAAACCATAAAAAAATTTCACAGTCAAAAAATCAGCAATTTCACTATAAAAACAAAAATAGAAGATCTAAGTTAAAAAAACTCGCCTATTTCACAATTTCACTATAAAAAGCAAAATAAAAGTTCAATGTTAAAAAGCTCATCGATTTCACTCAAAAACTCATAAAAATGTTCAAAGTTGAAAAACTCCCCAATTTCACTATAAAACCATGATAAAAGTACCAAAAGAAAAAACTCACCAATTTCACTATAAAGACCACTTCAATAGTTTCAAGTTAAAAATATCACTAATTTGACTATAAAGACCATAACAAAAGTTGAAAGTGAAAAAGTTCACCAATTTCACTATAAAGACCATTACAGAACATCCAAGTCAAAAAATCAGCAATTTCACAACAAAGACCATTACGAGAGTTCAGATTTTAAAAACTCATCAACTTCACTATAAAGACCATTTACAAAAGTTTCAAGTTAAAAAGCTCACCAATTTCACTATAAACACCATTACAAAAGTTCCAAGTCAAAAAACACACCAATTTCACTATAAGAACCATAATAAAAGTTCAAAAATAAAAACATATCCATTTCACTCTAAAAAGGATAACAAAACTTAAAAACCAAAAAACTCCTCAATTTAACTATATAGACCATAATAAACGTTCCAAGTGAAAAACAAAATCACCAATTTAACTTAAAAGACCATAAAAAAGTTCAAAGTGAAAAAACTCACAAATTTCATTCTATAAACGATAACAATAGTTCAAAGTTAAAAAATTCATCAATTTCACTATAAAAACCATAAAAAAATTTCAGAGTCAAAAAATCAGCAATTTCACTATAAAAACAAAAATAGAAGATCTAAGTTAAAAAAAAATCGCCTATTTCACAATTTCACTATAAAAAGCAAAATAAAAGTTCAATGTTAAAAAGCTCTCGATTTCACTCAAAAACTCATAAAAATGTTCAAAGTTGAAAAACTCCCCAATTTCACTATAAAACCATGATAAAAGTTCCAAAAGAAAAAACTCACCAATTTCACTATAAAGACCATTTCAATAGTTTCAAGTTAAAAATATCACTAATTTGACTATGAAGACCATAACAAAAGTTGAAAATGAAAAAACTCACCAATTTCACTATAAAGACCATTACAGAACATCCAAGTCAAAAAATCACCAATTTCACAACAAAGACCATTACGAGAGTTAAGATTTTAAAAACTCATCAACTTCACTATAAAGACCATTTACAAAAGTTTCAAGTTAAAAAGCTCACCAATTTCACTATAAACACCATTACAAAAGTTCCAAGTCAAAAAACACACCAATTTCACTATAAAAACCATAATAAAAGTTCAAAACTAAAAACATATCAATTTCACTCTAAAAAGGATAACAAAACTTAAAAACTAAAAAACTCCTCAATTTCATTATATAGACCAAAATAAACGTTCCAAGTGAAAAAATATTCACCAATTTTATCTTAAAAGACCATAACAAAAGTTCAAATTGAAAAAACTCACAAATTTCATTCTATAAACGATAACAACAGTTCAAAGTTAAAAAAACTCATCAATTTCACTATAAAAACCATAAAAAAATTTCACATTCAAAAAATCAGCAATTTCACTATAAAAACAAAAATAGAAGATTTAAGTTAAAAAAAACTCGCCTATTTCACAATTTCACTATAAAAAGCAAAATAAAAGTTCAATGTTAAAAAGCTCATCGATTTCACTCAAAAACTCATAAAAATGTTCAAAGTTGAAAAACTCCCCAATTTCACTATAAAACCATGATAAAAGTACCAAAAGAAAAAACTCACCAATTTCACTATAAAGACCACTTCAATAGTTTCAAGTTAAAAATATCACTAATTTGACTATAAAGACCATAACAAAAGTTGAAAGTGAAAAAACTCACCAATTTCACTATAAAGACCATTACAGAACATCCAAGTCAAAAAATCACCAATTTCACAACAAAGACCATTACGAGAGTTCATATTTTAAAAACTCATCAACTTCACTATAAAGACCATTTACAAAAGTTTCAAGTTAAAAAGCTCACCAATTTAACTATAAACACCATTACAAAAGTTCCAAGTCAAAAAGCACACCAATTTCACTATAAGAACCATAATAAAAGTTCAAAACTAAAAACATATCAATTTCACTCTAAAAAGGATAACAAAACTTAAAAACCAAAAAACTCCTCAATTTCACTATATAGACCATAATAAACGTTCCAAGTGAAAAAAAATCACCAATTTAACTTAAAAGACCATAAAAAAGTTCAAAGTGAAAAAACACACAAATTTCATTCTATAAACGATAACAACAGTTCAAAGTTAAAAAATTCATCAATTTCACTATAAAAACCATAAAAAAATTTCACAGTAAAAAAATCAGCAATTGCACTATAAAAACAAAAATAGAAGATCTAAGTTAAAAAAAAAACTCGCCTATTTCACAATTTCACTATAAAAAGCAAAATAAAAGTTCAATGTTAAAAAGCTCATCGATTTCACTCAAAAACTCATAAAAATGTTCAAAGTTGAAAAACTCCCCAATTTCACTATAAAACCATGGTAAAAGTACCAAAAGAAAAAACTCACCAATTTCACTATAAAGACCACTTCAATAGTTTCAAGTTAAAAATATCACTAATTTGACTATAAAGACCATAACAAAAGTTGAAAGTGAAAAAACTCACCAATTTCACTATAAAGACCATTACAGAACATCCAAGTCAAAAAATCACCAATTTCACAACAAAGACCATTACGAGAGTTCAGATTTTAAAAACTCATCAACTTCACTATAAAGACCATTTACAAAAGTTTCAAGTTAAAAAGCTCACCAATTTAACTATAAACACCATTACAAAAGTTCCAAGTCAAAAAGCACACCAATTTCACTATAAGAACCATAATAAAAGTTCAAAACTAAAAACATATCAATTTCACTCTAAAAAGGATAACAAAACTTAAAAACCAAAAAACTCCTCAATTTCACTATATAGACCATAATAAACGTTCCATGTGAAAAAAATCACCAATTTAACTTAAAAGACCATAAAAAAGTTCAAAGTGAAAAAAACACACAAATTTCATTCTATAAACGATAACAACAGTTCAAAGTTAAAAAATTCATCAATTTCACTATAAAAACCATAAAAAAATCAGCAATTGCACTATAAAAACAAAAATAGAAGATCTAAGTTAAAAAAAAACTCGCCTATTTCACAATTTCACTATAAAAAGCAAAATAAAAGTTCAATGTTAAAAAGCTCATCGATTTCACTCAAAAACTCATAAAAATGTTCAAAGTTGAAAAACTCCCCAATCTCACTACAAAACCATGATAAAAGTTCCAAAAGAAAAAACTCACCAATTTCACTATAAAGACCATTTCAATAGTTTCAAGTTAAAAATACCACTAATTTGACTATAAAGACCATAACAAAAGTTGAAAGTGAAAAAACTCAACAATTTCACTATAAAGACCATTACAGAACATCCAAGTCAAAAAATCACCAATTTCACAACAAAGACCATTACGAGAGTTCAGATTTTAAAAACTCATCAACTTCACTATAAAGACCATTTACAAAAGTTACAAGTTAAAAAGCTCACCAATTTCACTATAAACACCATTACAAAAGTTCCAAGTCAAAAAACACACCAATTTCACTATAAAAACCATAATAAAAGTTCAAAATTAAAAACATATCAATTTCACTCTAAAAAGGATAACAAAACTTAAAAACTAAAAAACTCCTCAATTTAACTATATAGACCATAATAAACGTTCCAAGTGAAAAAATACTCACCAATTTAACTTAAAAGGCCATAAAAAAGTTCAAAGTGAAAAAACTCACAAATTTCATTCTATAAACGATAACAACAGTTCAAAGTTAAAAAATTCATCAATTTCACTATAAAAACCATAAAAAAATTTCACAGTCAAAAAATCAGCAATTTCACTATAAAAACAAAAATAGAAGATCTAAGTTAAAAAAAACTCGCCTATTTCACAATTTCACTATAAAAAGCAAAATAAAAGTTCAATGTTAAAAAGCTCATCGATTTCATTCAAAAACTCATAAAAATGTTCAAAGTTGAAAAACTCCCCAATTTCACTATAAAACCATGATAAAAGTTCCAAAAGAAAAAACTCACCAATTTCACTATAAAGACCATTTCAATAGTTTCAAGTTAAAAATATCACTAATTTGACTATAAAGACCATAACAAAAGTTGAAAATGAAAAAACTCACCAATTTCACTATAAAGACCATTACAGAACATCCAAGTCAAAAAATCACCAATTTCACAACAAAGACCATTACGAGAGTTAAGATTTTAAAAATTCATCAACTTCACTATAAAGACCATTTACAAAAGTTTCAAGTTAAAAAGCTCACCAATTTCACTATAAACACCATTACAAAAGTTCCAAGTCAAAAAACACACCAATTTCACTATAAAAACCATAATAAAAGTTCAAAATTAAAAACATATCAATTTCACTCTAAAAAGGATAACAAAACTTAAAAACTAAAAAACTCCTCACTTTCACTATATAGACCATAATAAACGTTCCAAGTGAAAAAATATTCAACAATTTAACTTAAAAGACCATAACAAAAGTTCAAAGTGAAAAAACTCACAAATTTCATTCTATAAACGATAACAACAGTTCAAAGTTAAAAAATTCATCAATTTCACTATAAAAACCATAAAAAAATTTCACAGTCAAAAAATCAGTAATTTCACTATAAAAACAAAAATAGAAGATCTAAGTTAAAAAAAAAAATCGCCTATTTCACAATTTTACTATAAAAAGCAAAATAAAAGTTCAATGTTAAAAAGCTCATCGATTTCACTCAAAAACTCATAAAAATGTTCAAAGTTGAAAAACTCCCCAATTTCACTATAAAACCATGATAAAAGTTCCAAAAGAAAAAGCTCACCAATTTCACTATAAAGACCATTTCAATAGTTTCAAGTTAAAAATATCACTAATTTGACTATAAAGACCATAACAAAAGTTGAAAATGAAAAAACTCACCAATTTCACTATAAAGACCATTACAGAACATCCAAGTCAAAAAATCACCAATTTCGCAACAAAGACCATTACGAGAGTTCAGATTTTAAAAACTCATCAACTTCACTATAAAGACCATTTACAAAAGTTTCAAGTTAAAAAGCTCACCAATTTCACTATAAACACCATTACAAAAGTTCCAAGTCAAAAAACACACCAATTTCACTATAAGAACCATAATAAAAGTTCAAAAATAAAAACATATCCATTTCACTATAAAAAGGATAACAAAACTTAAAAACCAAAAAACTCCTCAATTTCACTATATAGACCATAATAAACGTTCCAAGTGAAAAACAAAATCACCAATTTAACTTAAAAGACCATAAAAAAGTTCAAAGTGAAAAAACTCACAAATTTCATTCTATAAACGATAACAACAGTTCAAAGTTAAAAAATTCATCAATTTCACTATAAAAACCATAAAAAAATTTCACAGTCAAAAAATCAGCAATTTCACTATAAAAACAAAAATAGAAGATCTAAGTTAAAAAAACTCGCCTATTTCACAATTTCACTATAAAAAGCAAAATAAAAGTTCAATGTTAAAAAGCTCATCGATTTCACTCAAAAACTCATGAAAATGTTCAAAGTTGAAAAACCCCCCAATTTCACTATAAAACCATGATAAAAGTACCAAAAGAAAAAACTCACCAATTTCACTATAAAGACCACTTCAATAGTTTCAAGTTAAAAATATCACTAATTTGACTATAAAGACCATAACAAAAGTTGAAAGTGAAAAAACTCACCAATTTCACTATAATGACCATTACAGAACATCCAAGTCAAAAAATCACCAATTTCACAACAAAGACCATTACGAGAGTTCAGATTTTAAAAACTCATCAACTTCACTATAAAGACCATTTACAAAAGTTTCAAGTTAAAAAGCTCACCAATTTAACTATAAACACCATTACAAAAGTTCCAAGTCAAAAAGCACAACAATTTCACTATAAGAACCATAATAAAAGTTCAAAACTAAAAACATATCAATTTCACTCTAAAAAGGATAACAAAACTTAAAAACCAATAAACTCCTCAATTTCACTATATAGACCATAATAAACGTTCCATGTGAAAAAAAATCACAAATTAAACTTAAAAGACCATAAAAAAGTTCAAAGTGAAAAAACACACAAATTTCATTCTATAAACGATAACAACAGTTCAAAGTTAAAAAATTCATCAATTTCACTATAAAAACCATAAAAAAATTTCACAGTAAAAAAATCAGCAATTGCACTATAAAAACAAAAATAGAAGATCTAAGTTAAAAAAAAAACTCGCCTATTTCACAATTTCACTATAAAAAGCAAAATAAAAGTTCACTGTTAAAAAGCTCATCGATTTCACTCAAAAACTCAAAAAAATATTCAAAGTTGAAAAACTCCCCAATCTCACTATAAAACCATGATAAAAGTTCCAAAAGAAAAAACTCACCAATTTCACTATAAAGACCATTTCAATAGTTTCAAGTTAAAAATACCACTAATTTGACTATAAAGACCATAACAAAAGTTGAAAGTGAAAAAACTCAACAATTTCACTATAAAGACCATTACAGAACATCCAAGTCAAAAAATCACCAATTTCACAACAAAGACCATTACGAGAGTTCAGATTTTAAAAACTCATCAACTTCACTATAAAGACCATTTAAAAAAGTTACAAGTTAAAAAGCTCACCAATTTCACTATAAACACCATTACAAAAGTTCCAAGTCAAAAAACACACCAATTTCACTATAAAAACCATAATAAAAGTTCAAAATTAAAAACATATCAATTTCACTCTAAAAAGGATAACAAAACTTAAAAACTAAAAAACTCCTCAATTTAACTATATAGACCATAATAAACGTTCCAACTGAAAAAATACTCACCAATTTAACTTAAAAGACCATAAAAAAGTTCAAAGTGAAAAAACTCACAAATTTCATTCTATAAACGATAACAACAGTTCAAAGTTAAAAAATTCATCAATTTCACTACAAAAACCATAAAAAAATTTCACAGTCAAAAAATCAGCAATTTCACTATAAAAACAAAAATAGAAGATCTAAGTTAAAAAAAAACGCCTATTTCACAATTTTACTATAAAAAGCAAAATAAAAGTTCAATGTTAAAAAGCTCATCGATTTCACTCAAAAACTCATAAAAATGTTCAAAGTTGAAAAACTCCCCAATTTCACTATAAAACCATGATAAAAGTTCCAAAAGAAAAAGCTCACCAATTTCACTATAAAGACCATTTCAATAGTTTCAAGTTAAAAATATCACTAATTTGACTATAAAGACCATAACAAAAGTTGAAAATGAAAAAACTCACCAATTTCACTATAAAGACCATTACAGAATATCCAAGTCAAAAAATCACCAATTTCACAACAAAGACCATTACGAGAGTTCAGATTTTAAAAACTCATCAACTTCACTATAAAGACCATTTACAAAAGTTTCAAGTTAAAAAGCTCACCAATTTCACTATAAACACCATTACAAAAGTTCCAAGTCAAAAAACACACCAATTTCACTATAAGAACCATAATAAAA
This sequence comes from Lathyrus sativus, assembly GCA_963859935.3. Taxonomy (NCBI): domain Eukaryota; kingdom Viridiplantae; phylum Streptophyta; class Magnoliopsida; order Fabales; family Fabaceae; genus Lathyrus; species Lathyrus sativus. The sequence continues at coordinate 3,472,615 of CAWUDS030002219.1, read as the reverse complement.
GTTCAAAAATAAAAACATATCCATTTCACTCTAAAAAGGATAACAAAACTTAAAAACCAAAAAACTCCTCAATTTCACTATATAGACCATAATAAACGTTCCAAGTGAAAAACAAAATCACCAATTTAACTTAAAAGACCATAAAAAAGTTCAAAGTGAAAAAACTCACAAATTTCATTCTATAAACGATAACAACAGTTCAAAGTTAAAAAATTCATCAATTTCACTATAAAAACCATAAAAAAATTTCACAGTCAAAAAATCAGCAATTTCACTATAAAAACAAAAAATAGAAGATCTAAGTTAAAAAAACTCGCCTATTTCACAATTTCACTATAAAAAGCAAAATAAAAGTTCAATGTTAAAAAGCTCATCGATTTCACTCAAAAGCTCATAAAAATGTTCAAAGTTGAAAAACTCCCCAATTTCACTATAAAACCATGATAAAAGTACCAAAAGAAAAAACTCACCAATTTCACTATAAAGACCACTTCAATAGTTTCAAGTTAAAAATATCACTAATTTGACTATAAAGACCATAACAAAAGTTGAAAGTGAAAAAACTCACCAATTTCACTATAAAGACCATTACAGAACATCCAAGTCAAAAAATCACCAATTTCACAACAAAGACCATTACGAGAGTTCAGATTTTAAAAACTCATCAACTTCACTATAAAGACCATTTACAAAAGTTTCAAGTTAAAAAGCTCACCAATTTAACTATAAACACCATTACAAAAGTTCCAAGTCAAAAAGCACACCAATTTCACTATAAGAACCATAATAAAAGTTCAAAACTAAAAACATATCAATTTCACTCTAAAAAGGATAACAAAACTTAAAAACCAATAAACTCCTCAATTTCACTATATAGACCATAATAAACGTTCCAAGTGAAAAAAAATCACAAATTTAACTTAAAAGACCATAAAAAAGTTCAAAGTGAAAAAACACACAAATTTCATTCTATAAACGATAACAACAGTTCAAAGTTAAAAAATTCATCAATTTCACTATAAAAACCATAAAAAAATTTCACAGTAAAAAAATCAGCAATTGCACTATAAAAACAAAAATAGAAGATCTAAGTTAAAAAAAACTCGCCTATTTCACAATTTCACTATAAAAAGCAAAATAAAAGTTCAATGTTAAAAAGCTCATCGATTTCACTCAAAAACTGATAAAAATATTCAAAGTTGAAAAACTCCCCAATCTCACTATAAAACCATGATAAAAGTTCCAAAAGAAAAACCTCACCAATTTCACTATAAAGACCATTTCAATAGTTTCAAGTTAAAAATACCACTAATTTGACTATAAAGACCATAACAAAAGTTGAAAGTGAAAAAACTCAACAATTTCACTATAAAGACCATTACAGAACATCCAAGTCAAAAAATCACCAATTTCACAACAAAGACCATTACGAGAGTTCAGATTTTAAAAACTCATCAACTTCACTATAAAGACCATTTAAAAAAGTTACAAGTTAAAAAGCTCACCAATTTCACTATAAACACCATTACAAAAGTTCCAAGTCAAAAAACACACCAATTTCACTATAAAAACCATAATAAAAGTTCAAAATTAAAAACATATCAATTTCACTCTAAAAAGGATAACAAAACTTAAAAACTAAAAAAACTCCTCAATTTAACTATATAGACCATAATAAACGTTCCAAGTGAAAAAATACTCACCAATTTAACTTAAAAGACCATAAAAAAGTTCAAAGTGAAAAAACTCACAAATTTCATTCTATAAACGATAACAACAGTTCAAAGTTAAAAAATTCATCAATTTCACTATAAAAACCATAAAAAAATTTCACAGTCAAAAAATCAGCAATTTCACTATAAAAACAAAAATAGAAGAAGTTAAAAAAAACTCGCCTATTTCACAATTTCACTATAAAAAGCAAAATAAAAGTTCAATGTTAAAAAGCTCATCGATTTCACTCAAAAACTCATAAAAATGTTCAAAGTTGAAAAACTCCCCAATTTCACTATAAAACCATGATAAAAGTTCCAAAAGAAAAAACTCACCAATTTCACTATAAAGACCATTTCAATAGTTTCAAGTTAAAAATATCACTAATTTGACTATAAAGACCATAACAAAAGTTGAAAATGAAAAAACTCACCAATTTCACTATAAAGACCATTACAGAACATCCAAGTCAAAAAATCACCAATTTCACAACAAAGACCATTACGAGAGTTAAGATTTTAAAAACTCATCAACTTCACTATAAAGACCATTTACAAAAGTTTCAAGTTAAAAAGCTCACCAATTTCACTATACACACCATTACAAAAGTTCCAAGTCCAAAAACACACCAATTTCACTATAAAAACCATAATAAAAGTTCAAAATTAAAAACATATCAATTTCACTCTAAAAAGGATAACAAAACTTAAAAACTAAAAAATTCCTCACTTTCACTATATACACCATAATAAACGTTCCAAGTGAAAAAATATTCAACAATTTAACTTAAAAGACCATAACAAAAGTTCAAAGTGAAAAAACTCACAAATTTCATTCTATAAACGATAACAACAGTTCAAAGTTAAAAAATTCATCAATTTCACTATAAAAACCATAAAAAAATTTCACAGTAAAAAAATCAGCAATTTCACTATAAAAACAAAAATAGAAGATCTAAGTTAAAAAAAAATCGCCTATTTCACAATTTTACTATAAAAAGCAAAATAAAAGTTCAATGTTAAAAAGCTCATCGATTTCACTCAAAAACTCATAAAAATGTTCAAAGTTGAAAAACTCCCCAATTTCACTATAAAACCATGATAAAAGTTCCAAAAGAAAAAGCTCACCAATTTCACTATAAAGACCATTTCAATAGTTTCAAGTTAAAAATATCACTAATTTGACTATAAAGACCATAACAAAAGTTGAAAATGAAAAAACTCACCAATTTCACTATAAAGACCATTACAGAACATCCAAGTCAAAAAATCACCAATTTCACAACAAAGACCATTACGAGAGTTCAGATTTTAAAAACTCATCAACTTCACTATAAAGACCATTTACAAAAGTTTCAAGTTAAAAAGCTCACCAATTTCACTATAAACACCATTACAAATGTTCCAAGTCAAAAATCACACCAATTTCACTATAAGAACCATAATAAAAGTTCAAAATTAAAAACATATCCATTTCACTCTAAAAAGGATAACAAAACTTAAAAACCAAAAAACTCCTCAATTTCACTATATAGACCATAATAAACGTTCCAAGTGAAAAACAAAATCACCAATTTAACTTAAAAGACCATAAAAAAGTTCAAAGTGAAAAAACTCACAAATTTCATTCTATAAACGATAACAACAGTTCAAAGTTAAAAAATTCATCAATTTCACTATAAAAACCATAAAAAATTTTCACAATCAAAAAATCAACAATTTCACTATAAAAACAAAAATAGAAGATCTAAGTTAAAAAAAATCGCCTATTTCACAATTTCACTATAAAAAGCAAAATAAAAGTTCAATGTTAAAAAGCTCATCGATTTCACTCAAAAACTCATAAAAATGTTCAAAGTTGAAAAACTCCCCAATTTCACTATAAAACCATTATAAAAGTTCCAAAAGAAAAAGCTCACCAATTTCACTATAAAGACCACTTCAATAGTTTCAAGTTAAAAATATCACTAATTTGACTATAAAGACCATAACAAAAGTTGAAAATGAAAAAACTCACCAATTTCACTATAAAGACCATTACAGAACATCCAAGTCAAAAAATCACCAATTTCACAACAAAGACCATTACGAGAGTTCAGATTTTAAAAACTCATCAACTTCACTATAAAGACCATTTACAAAAGTTTCAAGTTAAAAAGCTCACCAATATCACTATAAACACCATTACAAAAGTTCCAAGTCAAAAAACACACCAATTTCACTATAAGAACCATAATAAAAGTTCAAAAATAAAAACATATCCATTTCACTCTAAAAAGGATAACAAAACTTAAAAACCAAAAAACTCCTCAATTTCACTATATAGACCATAATAAACGTTCCAAGTGAAAAACAAAATCACCAATTTAACTTAAAAGACCATAAAAAAGTTCAAAGTGAAAAAACTCACAAATTTCATTCTATAAACGATAACAACAGTTCAAAGTTAAAAAATTCATCAATTTCACTATAAAAACCATAAAAAAATTTCACAGTCAAAAAATCAGCAATTTCACTATAAAAACAAAAATAGAAGATCTAAGTTAAAAAAACTCGCCTATTTCACAATTTCACTATAAAAAGCAAAATAAAAGTTCAATGTTAAAAAGCTCATCGATTTCACTCAAAAACTCATAAAAATGTTCAAAGTTGAAAAACCCCCCAATTTCACTATAAAATCATGATAAAAGTACCAAAAGAAAAAACTCACCAATTTCACTATAAAGACCACTTCAATAGTTTCAAGTTAAAAATATCACTAATTTGACTATAAAGACCATAACAAAAGTTGAAAGTGAAAAATCTCACCAATTTCACTATAAAGACCATTACAGAACATCCAAGTCAAAAAATCACCAATTTCACAACAAAGACCATTACGAGAGTTCAGATTTTAAAAACTCATAAACTTCACTATAAAGACCATTTACAAAAGTTTCAAGTTAAAAAGCTCACCAATTTAACTATAAACACCATTACAAAAGTTCCAAGTCAAAAAGCACACCAATTTCACTATAAGAACCATAATAAAAGTTCAAAACTAAAAACATCTCAATTTCACTCTAAAAAGGATAACAAAACTTAAAAACTAAAAAACTCCTCACTTTCACTATATAGACCATAATAAACGTTCCAAGTGAAAAAATATTCAACAATTTAACTTAAAAGACCATAACAAAAGTTCAAAGTGAAAAAACTCACAAATTTCATTCTATAAACGATAACAACAGTTCAAAGTTAAAAAATTCATCAATTTCACTATAAAAATCATAAAAAAATTTCACAGTAAAAAAATCAGCAATTTCACTATAAAAACAAAAATAGAAGATCTAAGTTAAAAAAAATCGCCTATTTCACAATTTCACTATAAAAAGCAAAATAAAAGTTCAATGTTAAAAAGCTCATCGATTTCACTCAAAAACTCATAAAAATGTTCAAAGTTGAAAAACTCCCCAATTTCACTATAAAACCATGATAAAAGTTCCAAAAGAAAAAGCTCACCAATTTCACTATAAAGACCATTTCAATAGTTTCAAGTTAAAAATATCACTAATTTGACTATAAAGACCATAACAAAAGTTGAAAATGAAAAAACTCACCAATTTCACTATAAAGACCATTACAGAACATCCAAGTCAAAAAATCACCAATTTCACAACAAAGACCATTACGAGAGTTCAGATTTTAAAAACTCATCAACTTCACTATAAAGACCATTTACAAAAGTTACAAGTTAAAAAGCTCACACATTTCACTATAAACACCATTACAAAAGTTCCAAGTTAAAAAACCACACCAATTTCACTATAAAAACCATAATAAAAGTTCAAAATTAAAAACATATCAATTTCACTCTAAAAAGGATAACAAAACTTAAAAACTAAAAAACTCCTCAATTTAACTATATAGACCATAATAAACGTTCCAAGTGAAAAAATATTCACCAATTTAACTTAAAAGACCATAAAAAAGTTCAAAGTGAAAAAACTCACAAATTTCATTCTATAAACGATAACAACAGTTCAAAGTTAAAAAATTCATCAATTTCACTATAAAAACCATAAAAAAAATTCACAGTCAAAAAATCAGCAATTTCACTATAAAAACAAAAATAGAAGATCTAAGTTAAAAAAAAAATCGCCTATTTCCCAATTTCACTATAAAAAGCAAAATAAAAGTTCAATGTTAAAAAGCTCATCGATTTCACTCAAAAACTCATAAAAATGTTCAAAGTTGAAAAACTCCCCAATTTCACTATAAAACCATGATAAAAGTTCCAAAAGAAAAAGCTCACCAATTTCACTATAAAGACCATTTCAATAGTTTCAAGTTAAAAATATCACTAATTTGACTATAAAGACCATAACAAAAGTTGAAAATGAAAAAACTCCCCAATTTCACTATAAAGACCATTACAGAACATCCAAGTCAAAAAATCACCAATTTCACAACAAAGACCATTACGAGAGTTCAGATTTTAAAAACTCATCAACTTCACTATAAAGACCATTTACAGAAGTTACAAGTTAAAAAGCTCACCAATTTCACTATAAACACCATTACAAAAGTTCCAAGTTAAAAAACACACCAATTTCACTATAAAAACCATAATAAAAGTTCAAAATTAAAAACATATCAATTTCACTCTAAAAAGGATAACAAAATTTAAAAACCAAAAAACTCCTCAATTTCACTATATAGACCATAATAAACGTTCCAAGTGAAAAACAAAATCACCAATTTAACTTAAAAGACCATAAAAAAGTTCAAAGTGAAAAAACTCACAAATTTCATTCTATAAACGATAACAACAGTTCAAAGTTAAAAAATTCATCAATTTCACTATAAAAACCATAAAAAAATTTCACAGTCAAAAAATCAGCAATTGCACTATAAAAACAAAAATAGAAGATCTAAGTTAAAAAAAAACTCGCCTATTTCACAATTTCACTATAAAAAGCAAAATAAAAGTTCAATGTTAAAAAGCTCATCGATTTCACTCAAAAACTCATAAAAATGTTCAAAGTTGAAAAACTCCCCAATCTCACTACAAAACCATGATAAAAGTTCCAAAAGAAAAAACTCACCAATTTCACTATAAAGACCATTTCAATAGTTTCAAGTTAAAAATACCACTAATTTGACTATAAAGACCATAACAAAAGTTGAAAGTGAAAAAACTCAACAATTTCACTATAAAGACCATTACAGAACATCCAAGTCAAAAAATCACCAATTTCACAACAAAGACCATTACGAGAGTTCAGATTTTAAAAACTCATCAACTTCACTATAAAGACCATTTACAAAAGTTACAAGTTAAAAAGCTCACCAATTTCACTATAAACACCATTACAAAAGTTCCAAGTCAAAAAACACACCAATTTCACTATAAAAACCATAATAAAAGTTCAAAATTAAAAACATATCAATTTCACTCTAAAAAGGATAACAAAACTGAAAAACTAAAAAACTCCTCAATTTAACTATATAGACCATAATAAACGTTCCAAGTGAAAAAATATTCACCAATTTAACTTAAAAGACCATAAAAAAGTTCAAAGTGAAAAAACTCACAAATTTCATGCTATAAACGATAACAACAGTTCAAAGTTAAAAAATTCATCAATTTCACTATAAAAACCATAAAAAAATTTCACAGTCAAAAAATCAGCAATTTCACTATAAAAACAAAAACAGAAGATCTAAGTTAAAAAAAAATCGCCTATTTCACAATTTCACTATAAAAAGCAAAATAAAAGTTCAATGTTAAAAAGCTCATCGATTTCACTCAAAAACTCATAAAAATGTTCAAAGTTGAAAAACTCCCCAATTTCACTATAAAACCATGATAAAAGTTCCAAAAGAAAAAGCTCACCAATTTCACTATAAAGACCATTTCAATAGTTTCAAGTTAAAAATATCACTAATTTGACTATAAAGAGCATAACAAAAGTTGAAAATGAAAAAACTCACCAATTTCACTATAAAGACCATTACAGAACATCCAAGTCAAAAAATCACCAATTTCACAACAAAGGCCATTACGAGAGTTCAGATTTTAAAAACTCATCAACTTCACTATAAAGACCATTTACAAAAGTTTCAAGTTAAAAAGCTCACCAATTTCACTATAAACACCATTACAAAAGTTCCAAGTCAAAAAACACACCAATTTCACTATAAGAACCATAATAAAAGTTCAAAAATAAAAACATATCCATTTCACTCTAAAAAGGATAACAAACCTTAAAAACCAAAAAACTCCTCAATTTCACTATATAGACCATAATAAACGTTCCAAGTGAAAAACAAAATCACCAATTTAACTTAAAAGACCATAAAAAAGTTCAAAGTGAAAAAATTCACAAATTTCATTCTATAAACGATAACAACAGTTCAAAGTTAAAAAATTCATCAATTTCACTATAAAAACCATAAAAAAATTTCACAGTCAAAAAATCAGCAATTTCACTATAAAAACAAAAATAGAAGATCTAAGTTAAAAAAAAAATCGCCTATTTCACAATTTCACTATAAAAAGCAAAATAAAAGTTCAATGTTAAAAAGCTCATCGATTTCACTCAAAAACTCATAAAAATGTTCAAAGTTGAAAAACACCCCAATTTCACGATAAAACCATGATAAAAGTTCCAAAAGAAAAAGCTCACCAATTTCACTATAAAGACCATTTCAATAGTTTCAAGTTAAAAATATCACTAATTTGACTATAAAGACCATAACAAAAGTTGAAAATGAAAAAACTCACCAATTTCACTATAAAGACCATTACAGAACATCCAAGTCAAAAAATCACCAATTTCACAACAAAGGCCATTACGAGAGTTCAGATTTTAAAAACTCATCAACTTCACTATAAAGACCATTTACAAAAGTTACAAGTTAAAAAGCTCACCAATTTCACTATAAACACCATTACAAAAGTTCCAAGTTAAAAAACACACCAATTTCACTATAAAAACCATAATAAATGTTCAAAATTAAAAACATATCAATTTCACTCTAAAAAGGATAACAAAACTTAAAAACTAAAAAACTCCTCAATTTAACTATATAGACCATAATAAACGTTCCAAGTGAAAAAATATTCACCAATTTAACTTAAAAGACCATAAAAAAGTTCAAAGTGAAAAAACTCACAAATTTCATGCTATAAACGATAACAACAGTTCAAAGTTAAAAAATTCATCAATTTCACTATAAAAACCATAAAAAAATTTCACAGTCAAAAAATCAGCAATTTCACTATAAAAACAAAAATAGAAGATCTAAGTTAAAAAAAAATCGCCTATTTCACAATTTCACTATAAAAAGCAAAATAAAAGTTCAATGTTAAAAAGCTCATCGATTTCACTCAAAAACTCATAAAAATGTTCAAAGTTGAAAAACTCCCCAATTTCAATATAAAACCATGATAAAAGTTCCAAAAGAAAAAGCTCACCAATTTCACTATAAAGACCATTTCAATAGTTTCAAGTTAAAAATATCACTAATTTGACTATAAAGACCATAACAAAAGTTGAAAATGAAAAAACTCACCAATTTCACTATAAAGACCATTACAGAACATCCAAGTCAAAAAATCACCAATTTCACAACAAAGACCATTACGAGAGTTCAGATTTTAAAAACTCATCAACTTCACTATAAAGACCATTTACAAAAGTTACAAGTTAAAAAGCTCACACATTTCACTATAAACACCATTACAAAAGTTCCAAGTCAAAAAACACACCAATTTCACTATAAAAACCATAACAAAAGTTCAAAATTAAAAACATATCAATTTCACTCTAAAAAGGATAACAAAACTTAAAAACTAAAAAACTCCTCAATTTAACTATATAGACCATAATAAACGTTCCAAGTGAAAAAATATTCACCAATTTAACTTAAAAGACCATAAAAAAGTTCAAAGTGAAAAAACTCACAAATTTCATTCTATAAACGATAACAACAGTTCAAAGTTAAAAAATTCATCAATTTCACTATAAAAACCATAAAAAAATTTCACAGTCAAAAAATCAGCAATTTCACTATAAAAACAAAAATAGAAGATCTAAGTTAAAAAAAAATCGCCTATTTCACAATTTCACTATAAAAAGCAAAATAAAAGTTCAATGTTAAAAAGCTCATCGATTTCACTCAAAAACTCATAAAAATGTTCAAAGTTGAAAAACACCCCAATTTCACGATAAAACCATGATAAAAGTTCCAAAAGAAAAAGCTCACCAATTTCACTATAAAGACCATTTCAATAGTTTCAAGTTAAAAATATCACTAATTTGACTATAAAGACCATAACAAAAGTTGAAAATGAAAAAACTCACCAATTTCACTATAAAGACCATTACAGAACATCCAAGTCAAAAAATCACCAATTTCACAACAAAGACCATTACGAGAGTTCAGATTTTAAAAACTCATCAACTTCACTATAAAGACCATTTACAAAAGTTACAAGTTAAAAAGCTCACCAATTTCACTATAAACACCATTACAAAAGTTCCAAGTTAAAAAACACACCAATTTCACTATAAAAACCATAATAAATGTTCAAAATTAAAAACATATCAATTTCACTCTAAAAAGGATAACAAAACTTAAAAACTAAAAAACTCCTCAATTTAACTATATAGACCATAATAAACGTTCCAAGTGAAAAAATATTCACCAATTTAACTTAAAAGACCATAAAAAAGTTCAAAGTGAAAAAACTCACAAATTTCATTCTATAAACGATAACAACAGTTCAAAGTTAAAAAATTCATCAATTTCACTATAAAAACCATAAAAAAATTTCACAGTCAAAAAATCAGCAATTTCACTATAAAAACAAAAATAGAAGATCTAAGTTAAAAAAAAATCGCCTATTTCACAATTTCACTATAAAAAGCAAAATAAAAGTTCAATGTTAAAAAGCTCATCGATTTCACTCAAAAACTCATAAAAATGTTCAAAGTTGAAAAACTCCCCAATTTCAATATAAAACCATGATAAAAGTTCCAAAAGAAAAAGCTCACCAATTTCACTATAAAGACCATTTAAATAGTTTCAAGTTAAAAATATCACTAATTTGACTATAAAGACCATAACAAAAGTTGAAAATGAAAAAACTCACCAATTTCACTATAAAGACCATTACAGAACATCCAAGTCAAAAAATCACCAATTTCACAACAAAGACCATTACGAGAGTTCAGATTTTAAAAACTCATCAACTTCACTATAAAGACCATTTACAAAAGTTACAAGTTAAAAAGCTCACACATTTCACTATAAACACCATTACAAAAGTTCCAAGTCAAAAAACACACCAATTTCACTATAAAAACCATAATAAAAGTTCAAAATTAAAAACATATCAATTTCACTCTAAAAAGGATAACAAAACTTAAAAACTAAAAAACTCCTCAATTTAACTATATAGACCATAATAAACGTTCCAAGTGAAAAAATATTCACCAATTTAACTTAAAAGACCATAAAAAAGTTCAAAGTGAAAAAACTCACAAATTTCATTCTATAAACGATAACAACAGTTCAAAGTTAAAAAAATCATCAATTTCACTATAAAAACCATAAAAAAATTTCACAGTCAAAAAATCAGCAATTTCACTATAAAAACAAAAATAGAAGATCTAAGTTAAAAAAAAAATCGCCTATTTCCCAATTTCACTATAAAAAGCAAAATAAAAGTTCAATGTTAAAAAGCTCATCGATTTCACTCAAAAACTCATAAAAATGTTCAAAGTTGAAAAACTCCCCAATTTCACTATAAAACCATGATAAAAGTTCCAAAAGAAAAAGCTCACCAATTTCACTATAAAGACCATTTCAATAGTTTCAAGTTAAAAATATCACTAATTTGACTATAAAGACCATAACAAAAGTTGAAAATGAAAAAACTCACCAATTTCACTATAAAGACCATTACAGAACATCCAAGTCAAAAAATCACCAATTTCACAACAAAGACCATTACGAGAGTTCAGATTTTAAAAACTCATCAACTTCACTATAAAGACCATTTACAGAAGTTACAAGTTAAAAAGCTCACCAATTTCACTATAAACACCATTACAAAAGTTCCAAGTTAAAAAACACACCAATTTCACTATAAAAACCATAATAAAAGTTCAAAATTAAAAACATATCAATTTCACTCTAAAAAGGATAACAAAATTTAAAAACTAAAAAACTCCTCAATTTCACTATATAGACCATAATAAACGTTCCAAGTGAAAAAATATTCACCAATTTAACTTAAAAGACCATAAAAAAGTTCAAAGTGAAAAAACTCACAAATTTCATTCTATAAACGATAACAACAGTTCAAAGTTAAAAAATTCATCAATTTCACTATAAAAACCATAAAAAAATTTCACAGTCAAAAAATCAGCAATTTCACTATAAAAACAAAAATAGAAGATCTAAGTTAAAAAAAATCGCCTATTTCACAATTTCACTATAAAAAGCAAAATAAAAGTTCAATGTTAAAAAGCTCATCGATTTCACTCAAAAACTCATAAAAATGTTCAAAGTTGAAAAACTCCCCAATTTCACGATAAAACCATGATAAAAGTTCCAAAAGAAAAAGCTCACCAATTTCACTATAAAGACCATTTCAATAGTTTCAAGTTAAAAATATCACTAATTTGACTATAAAGACCATAACAAAAGTTGAAAATGAAAAAACTCACCAATTTCACTATAAAGACCATTACAGAACATCCAAGTCAAAAAATCACCAATTTCACAACAAAGACCATTACGAGAGTTCAGATTTTAAAAACTCATCAACTTCACTATAAAGACCATTTACAAAAGTTACAAGTTAAAAAGCTCACCAATTTCACTATAAACACCATTACAAAAGTTCCAAGTTAAAAAACACACCAATTTCACTATAAAAACCATAATAAAAGTTCAAAATTAAAAACATATCAATTTCACTCTAAAAAGGATAACAAAACTTAAAAACTAAAAAACTCCTCAATTTAACTATATAGACCATAATAAACGTTCCAAGTGAAAAAATATTCACCAATTTAACTTAAAAGACCATAAAAAAGTTCAAAGTGAAAAAACTCACAAATTTCATTCTATAAACGATAACAACAGTTCAAAGTTAAAAAATTCATCAATTTCACTATAAAAACCATAAAAAAATTTCACAGTCAAAAAATCAGCAATTTCACTATAAAAACAAAAATAGAAGATCTAAGTTAAAAAAAAATCGCCTCTTTCCCAATTTCACTATAAAAAGCAAAATAAAAGTTCAATGTTAAAAAGCTCATCGATTTCACTCAAAAACTCATAAAAATGTTCAAAGTTGAAAAACTCCCCAATTTCACTATAAAACCATGATAAAAGTTCCAAAAGAAAAAGCTCACCAATTTCACTATAAAGACCATTTCAATAGTTTCAAGTTAAAAATATCACTAATTTGACTATAAAGACCATAACAAAAGTTGAAAATGAAAAAACTCACCAATTTCACTATAAAGACCATTACAGAACATCCAAGTCAAAAAATCACCAATTTCACAACAAAGACCATTACGAGAGTTCAGATTTTAAAAACTCATCAACTTCACTATAAAGACCATTTACAGAAGTTACAAGTTAAAAAGCTCACCAATTTCACTATAAACACCATTACAAAAGTTCCAAGTTAAAAAACACACCAATTTCACTATAAAAACCATAATAAAAGTTCAAAATTAAAAACATATCAATTTCACTCTAAAAAGGATAACAAAACTTAAAAAGTAAAAAACTCCTCAATTTAACTATATAGACCATAATAAACGTTCCAAGTGAAAAAATATTCACCAATTTAACTTAAAAGACCATAAAAAAGTTCAAAGTGAAAAAACTCACAAATTTCATTCTATAAACGATAACAACAGTTCAAAGTTAAAAAATTCATCAATTTCACTATAAAAACCATAAAAAAATTTCACAGTCAAAAAATCAGCAATTTCACTATAAAAACAAAAATAGAAGATCTAAGTTAAAAAAAACTCGCCTATTTCACAATTTCACTATAAAAAGCAAAATAAAAGTTCAATGTTAAAAAGCTCATCGATTTCACTCAAAAACTCATAAAAATGTTCAAAGTTGAAAAACTCCCCAATTTCACTATAAAACCATGATAAAAGTTCCAAAAGAAAAAACTCACCAATTTCACTATAAAGACCATTTCAATAGTTTCAAGTTAAAAATATCACTAATTTGACTATAAAGAGCATAACAAAAGTTGAAAATGAAAAAACTCACCAATTTCACTATAAAGACCATTACAGAACATCCAAGTCAAAAAATCACCAATTTCACAACAAAGACCATTACGAGACTTAAGATTTTAAAAACTCATCAACTTCACTATAAAGACCATTTACAAAAGTTTCAAGTTAAAAAGCTCACCAATTTCACTATAAACACCATTACAAAAGTTCCAAGTCAAAAAACACACCAATTTCACTATAAGAACCATAATAAAAGTTCAAAATTAAAAACATATCCATTTCACTCTAAAAAGGATAACAAAACTTAAAAACCAAAAAACTCCTCAATTTCACTATATAGACCATAATAAACGTTCCAAGTGAAAAACAAAATCACCAATTTAACTTAAAAGACCATAAAAAAGTTCAAAGTGAAAAAACTCACAAATTTCATTCTATAAACGATAACAACAGTTCAAAGTTAAAAAATTCATCAATTTCACTATAAAAACCATAAAAAAATTTCACAGTCAAAAAATCAGCAATTTCAATATAAAAACAAAAATAGAAGATCTAAGTTAAAAAAAAAATCGCCTATTTCACAATTTTACTATAAAAAGCAAAATAAAAGTTCAATGTTAAAAAGCTCATCGATTTCACTCAAAAACTCATAAAAATGTTCAAAGTTGAAAAACTCCCCAATTTCACGATAAAACAATGATAAAAGTTCCAAAAGAAAAAGCTCACCAATTTCACTATAAAGACCATTTCAATAGTTTCAAGTTAAAAATATCACTAATTTGACTATAAAGACCATAACAAAAGTTGAAAATGAAAAAACTCACCAATTTCACTATAAAGACCATTACAGAACATCCAAGTCAAAAAATCACCAATTTCACAACAAAGACCGTTACGAGAGTTCAGATTTTAAAAACTCATCAACTTCACTATAAAGACCATTTACAAAAGTTACAAGTTAAAAAGCTCACCAATTTAACTATAAACACCATTACAAAAGTTCCAAGTTAAAAAACACACCAATTTCACTATAAAAACCATAATAAAAGTTCAAAATTAAAAACATATCAATTTCACTCTAAAAAGGATAACAAAACTTAAAAACTAAAAAACTCCTCAATTTAACTATATAGACCATAATAAACGTTCCAAGTGAAAAAATATTCACCAATTTAACTTAAAAGACCATAAAAAAGTTCAAAGTGAAAAAACTCACAAATTTCATTCTATAAACGATAACAACAGTTCAAAGTTAAAAAATTCATCAATTTCACTATAAAAACCATAAAAAAATTTCACAGTCAAAAAATCACCAATTTCACTATAAAAACAAAAATAGAAGATCTAAGTTAAAAAAAAAATCGCCTATTTCCCAATTTCACTATAAAAAGCAAAATAAAAGTTCAATGTTAAAAAGCTCATCGTTTTCACTCAAAAACTCATAAAAATGTTCAAAGTTGAAAAACTTCCCAATTTCACTATAAAACCATGATAAAAGTTCCAAAAGAAAAAGCTCACCAATTTCACTATAAAGACCATTTCAATAGTTTCAAGTTAAAAATATCACTAATTAGACTATAAAGACCATAACAAAAGTTGAAAATGAAAAAACTCACCAATTTCACTATAAAGACCATTACAGAACATCCAAGTCAAAAAATCACCAATTTCACAACAAAGACCATTACGAGAGTTCAGATTTTAAAAACTCATCAACTTCACTATAAAGACCATTTACAAAAGTTTCAAGTTAAAAAGCTCACCAATTTCACTATAAACACCATTACAAAAGTTCCAAGTCAAAAAACACACCAATTTCACTATAAGAACCATAATAAAAGTTCAAAAATAAAAACATATCCATTTCACTCTAAAAAGGATAACAAAACTTAAAAACCAAAAAACTCCTCAATTTCACTATATAGACCATAATAAACGTTCCAAGTGAAAAACAAAATCACCAATTTAACTTAAAAGACCATAAAAAAGTTCAAAGTGAAAAAACTCACAAATTTCATTCTATAAACGATAACAACAGTTCAAAGTTAAAAAATTCATCAATTTCACTATAAAAACCATAAAAAAATTTCACAGTCAAAAAATCAGCAATTTCACTATAAAAACAAAAATAGAAGATCTAAGTTAAAAAAAACTCGCCTATTTCACAATTTCACTATAAAAAGCAAAATAAAAGTTCAATGTTAAAAAGCTCATCGATTTCACTCAAAAACTCATAAAAATGTTCAAAGTTGAAAAACTCCCCAATTTCACTATAAAACCATGGTAAAAGTTCCAAAAGAAAAAGCTCACCAATTTCACTATAAAGACCATTTCAATAGTTTCAAGTTAAAAATATCACTAATTTGACTATAAAGACCATAACAAAAGTTGAAAATGAAAAAACTCACCAATTTCACTATAAAGACCATTACAGAACATCCAAGTCAAAAAATCACCAATTTCACAACAAAGACCGTTACGAGAGTTCAGATTTTAAAAACTCATCAACTTCACTATAAAGACCATTTACAAAAGTTACAAGTTAAAAAGCTCACCAATTTCACTATAAACACCATTACAAAAGTTCCAAGTTAAAAAACACACCAATTTCACTATAAAAACCATAATAAAAGTTCAAAATTAAAAACATATCAATTTCACTCTAAAAAGGATAACAAAACTTAAAAAGTAAAAAACTCCTCAATTTAACTATATAGACCATAATAAACGTTCCAAGTGAAAAAATATTCACCAATTTAACTTAAAAGACCATAAAAAAGTTCAAAGTGAAAAAACTCACAAATTTCATTCTATAAACGATAACAACAGTTCAAAGTTAAAAAATTCATCAATTTCACTATAAAAACCATAAAAAAATTTCACAGTCAAAAAATCAGCAATTTCACTATAAAAACAAAAATAGAAGATCTAAGTTAAAAAAAACTCGCCTATTTCACAATTTCACTATAAAAAGCAAAATAAAAGTTCAATGTTAAAAAGCTCATCGATTTCACTCAAAAACTCATAAAAATGTTCAAAGTTGAAAAACTCCCCAATTTCACTATAAAACCATGATAAAAGTTCCAAAAGAAAAAACTCACCAATTTCACTATAAAGACCATTTCAATAGTTTCAAGTTAAAAATATCACTAATTTGACTATAAAGAGCATAACAAAAGTTGAAAATGAAAAAACTCACCAATTTCACTATAAAGACCATTACAGAACATCCAAGTCAAAAAATCACCAATTTCACAACAAAGACCATTACGAGACTTAAGATTTTAAAAACTCATCAACTTCACTATAAAGACCATTTACAAAAGTTTCAAGTTAAAAAGCTCACCAATTTCACTATAAACACCATTACAAAAGTTCCAAGTCAAAAAACACACCAATTTCACTATAAGAACCATAATAAAAGTTCAAAATTAAAAACATATCCATTTCACTCTAAAAAGGATAATAAAACTTAAAAACCAAAAAACTCCTCAATTTCACTATATAGACCATAATAAACGTTCCAAGTGAAAAACAAAATCACCAATTTAACTTAAAAGACCATAAAAAAGTTCAAAGTGAAAAAACTCACAAATTTCATTCTATAAACGATAACAACAGTTCAAAGTTAAAAAATTCATCAATTTCACTATAAAAACCATAAAAAAATTTCACAGTCAAAAAATCAGCAATTTCAATATAAAAACAAAAATAGAAGATCTAAGTTAAAAAAAAATCGCCTATTTCACAATTTTACTATAAAAAGCAAAATAAAAGTTCAATGTTAAAAAGCTCATCGATTTCACTCAAAAACTCATAAAAATGTTCAAAGTTGAAAAACTCCCCAATTTCACGATAAAACCATGATAAAAGTTCCAAAAGAAAAAGCACACCAATTTCACTATAAAGACCATTTCAATAGTTTCAAGTTAAAAATATCACTAATTTGACTATAAAGACCATAATAAAAGTTGAAAATGAAAAAACTCACCAATTTCACTATAAAGACCATTACAGAACATCCAAGTCAAAAAATCACCAATTTCACAACAAAGACCGTTACGAGAGTTCAGATTTTAAAAACTCATCAACTTCACTATAAAGACCATTTACAAAAGTTACAAGTTAAAAAGCTCACCAATTTAACTATAAACACCATTACAAAAGTTCCAAGTTAAAAAACACACCAATTTCACTATAAAAACCATAATAAAAGTTCAAAATTAAAAACATATCAATTTCACTCTAAAAAGGATAACAAAACTTAAAAACTAAAAAACTCCTCAATTTAACTATATAGACCATAATAAACGTTCCAAGTGAAAAAATATTCACCAATTTAACTTAAAAGACCATAAAAAAGTTCAAAGTGAAAAAACTCACAAATTTCATTTTATAAACGATAACAACAGTTCAAAGTTAAAAAATTCATCAATTTCACTATAAAAACCATAAAAAAATTTCACAGTCAAAAAATCACCAATTTCACTATAAAAACAAAAATAGAAGATCTAAGTTAAAAAAAAATCGCCTATTTCCCAATTTCACTATAAAAAGCAAAATAAAAGTTCAATGTTAAAAAGCTCATCGATTTCACTCAAAAACTCATAAAAATGTTCAAAGTTGAAAAACTTCCCAATTTCACTATAAAACCATGATAAAAGTTCCAAAAGAAAAAGCTCACCAATTTCACTATAAAGACCATTTCAATAGTTTCAAGTTAAAAATATCACTAATTAGACTATAAAGACCATAACAAAAGTTGAAAATGAAAAAACTCACCAATTTCACTATAAAGACCATTACAGAACATCCAAGTCAAAAAATCACCAATTTCACAACAAAGACCATTACGAGAGTTCAGATTTTAAAAACTCATCAACTTCACTATAAAGACCATTTACAAAAGTTTCAAGTTAAAAAGCTCACCAATTTCACTATAAACACCATTACAAAAGTTCCAAGTCAAAAAACACACCAATTTCACTATAAGAACCATAATAAAAGTTCAAAAATAAAAACATATCCATTTCACTCTAAAAAGGATAACAAAACTTAAAAACCAAAAAACTCCTCAATTTCACTATATAGACCATAATAAACGTTCCAAGTGAAAAACAAAATCACCAATTTAACTTAAAAGACCATAAAAAAGTTCAAAGTGAAAAAACTCACAAATTTCATTCTATAAACGATAACAACAGTTCAAAGTTAAAAAATTCATCAATTTCACTATAAAAACCATAAAAAAATTTCACAGTCAAAAAATCAGCAATTTCAATATAAAAACAAAAATAGAAGATCTAAGTTAAAAAAAACGCCTATTTCACAATTTCACTATAAAAAGCAAAATAAAAGTTCAATGTTAAAAAGCTCATCGATTTCACTCAAAAACTCATAAAATGTACAAAGTTGAAAAACTCCCCAATTTCACGATAAAACCATGATAAAAGTTCCAAAAGAAAAAGCTCACCAATTTCACTATAAAGACCATTTCAATAGTTTCAAGTTAAAAATATCACTAATTTGACTATAAAGACCATAACAAAAGTTGAAAATGAAAAAACTCACCAATTTCACTATAAAGACCATTACAGAACATCCAAGTCAAAAAATCACCAATTTCACAACAAAGACCGTTACGAGAGTTCAGATTTTAAAAACTCATCAACTTCACTATAAAGACCATTTACAAAAGTTACAAGTTAAAAAGCTCACCAATTTCACTATAAACACCATTACAAAAGTTCCAAGTTAAAAAACACACCAATTTCACTATAAAAACCATAATAAAAGTTCAAAATTAAAAACATATCAATTTCACTCTAAAAAGGATAACAAAACTTAAAAACTAAAAAACTCCTCAATTTAACTATATAGACCATAATAAACGTTCCAAGTGAAAAAATATTCACCAATTTAACTTAAAAGACCATAAAAAAGTTCAAAGTGAAAAAACTCACAAATTTCATTCTATAAACGATAACAACAGTTCAAAGTTAAAAAATTCATCAATTTCACTATAAAAACCATAAAATAATTTCACAGTCAAAAAATCACCAATTTCACTATAAAAACAAAAATAGAAGATCTAAGTTAAAAAAAAAATCGCCTATTTCCCAATTTCACTATAAAAAGCAAAATAAAAGTTCAATGTTAAAAAGCTCATCGATTTCACTCAAAAACTCATAAAAATGTTCAAAGTTGAAAAACTCCCCAATTTCACTATAAAACCATGATAAAAGTTCCAAAAGAAAAAGCTCACCAATTTCACTATAAAGACCACTTCAATAGTTTCAAGTTAAAAATATCACTAATTTGACTATAAAGACCATAACAAAAGTTGAAAGTGAAAAAACTCACCAATTTCACTATAATGACCATTACAGAACATCCAAGTCAAAAAATCACCAATTTCACAACAAAGACCATTACGAGAGTTCAGATTTTAAAAACTCATCAACTTCACTATAAAGACCATTTACAAAAGTTTCAAGTTAAAAAGCTCACCAATTTAACTATAAACACCATTACAAAAGTTCCAAGTCAAAAAGCACACCAATTTCACTATAAGAACCATAATAAAAGTTCAAAACTAAAAACATATCAATTTCACTCTAAAAAGGATAACAAAACTTAAAAACCAATAAACTCCTCAATTTCACTATATAGACCATAATAAACGTTCCATGTGAAAAAAAATCACAAATTTAACTTAAAAGACCATAAAAAAGTTCAAAGTGAAAAAACACACAAATTTCATTCTATAAACGATAACAACAGTTCAAAGTTAAAAAATTCATCAATTTCACTATAAAAACCATAAAAAAATTTCACAGTAAAAAAATCAGCAATTGCACTATAAAAACAAAAATAGAAGATCTAAGTTAAAAAAAAAACTCGCCTATTTCACAATTTCACTATAAAAAGCAAAATAAAAGTTCACTGTTAAAAAGCTCATCGATTTCACTCAAAAACTCATAAAAATATTCAAAGTTGAAAAACTCCCCAATCTCACTATAAAACCATGATAAAAGTTCCAAAAGAAAAAACTCACCAATTTCACTATAAAGACCATTTCAATAGTTTCAAGTTAAAAATACCACAAATTTGACTATAAAGACCATAACAAAAGTTGAAAGTGAAAAAACTCAACAATTTCACTATAAAGACCATTACAGAACATCCAAGTCAAAAAATCACCAATTTCACAACAAAGACCATTACGAGAGTTCAGATTTTAAAAACTCATCAACTTCACTATAAAGACCATTTAAAAAAGTTACAAGTTAAAAAGCTCACCAATTTCACTATAAACACCATTACAAAAGTTCCAAGTCAAAAAACACACCAATTTCACTATAAAAACCATAATAAAAGTTCAAAATTAAAAACATATCAATTTCACTCTAAAAAGGATAACAAAACTTAAAAACTAAAAAACTCCTCAATTTAACTATATAGACCATAATAAACGTTCCAACTGAAAAAATACTCACCAATTTAACTTAAAAGACCATAAAAAAGTTCAAAGTGAAAAAACTCACAAATTTCATTCTATAAACGATAACAACAGTTCAAAGTTAAAAAATTCATCAATTTCACTACAAAAACCATAAAAAAATTTCACAGTCAAAAAATCAGCAATTTCACTATAAAAACAAAAATAGAAGATCTAAGTTAAAAAAAAAACGCCTATTTCACAATTTTACTATAAAAAGCAAAATAAAAGTTCAATGTTAAAAAGCTCATCGATTTCACTCAAAAACTCATAAAAATGTTCAAAGTTGAAAAACTCCCCAATTTCACTATAAAACCATGATAAAAGTTCCAAAAGAAAAAGCTCACCAATTTCACTATAAAGACCATTTCAATAGTTTCAAGTTAAAAATATCACTAATTTGACTATAAAGACCATAACAAAAGTTGAAAATGAAAAAACTCACCAATTTCACTATAAAGACCATTACAGAACATCCAAGTCAAAAAATCACCAATTTCACAACAAAGACCATTACGAGAGTTCAGATTTTAAAAACTCATCAACTTCACTATAAAGACCATTTACAAAAGTTTCAAGTTAAAAAGCTCACCAATTTCACTATAAACACCATCACAAAAGTTCCAAGTCAAAAAACACACCAATTTCACTATAAGAACCATAATAAAAGTTCAAAAATAAAAACATATCCATTTCACTCTAAAAAGGATAACAAAACTTAAAAACCAAAAAACTCCTCAATTTCACTATATAGACCATAATAAACGTTCCAAGTGAAAAACAAAATCACCAATTTAACTTAAAAGACCATAAAAAAGTTCAAAGTGAAAAAACTCACAAATTTCATTCTATAAACGATAACAACAGTTCAAAGTTAAAAAAATTCATCAATTTCACAATAAAAACCATAAAAAAATTTCACAGTCAAAAAATCAGCAATTTCACTATAAAAACAAAAATAGAAGATCTAAGTTAAAAAAAAAAATCGCCTATTTCACAATTTCACTATAAAAAGCAAAATAAAAGTTCAATGTTAAAAAGCTCATCGATTTCACTCAAAAACTCATAAAAATGTTCAAAGTTGAAAAACTCCCCAATTTCACTATAAAACCATGATAAAAGTTCCAAAAGAAAAAACTCACCAATTTCATTATAAAGACCATTTCAATAGTTTCAAGTTAAAAATATCACTAATTTGACTATAAAGACCATAACAAAAGTTGAAAATGAAAAAACTCACCAATTTCACTATAAAGACCATTACAGAACATCCAAGTCAAAAAATCACCAATTTCACAACAAAGACCATTACGAGAGTTAACATTTTAAAAACTCATCAACTTCACTATAAAGACCATTTACAAAAGTTTCAAGTTAAAAAGCTCACCAATTTCACTATAAACACCATTACAAAAGTTCCAAGTCAAAAAACACACCAATTTCACTATAAAAACCATAATAAAAGTTCAAAATTAAAAACTTATCAATTTCACTCTAAAAAGGATAACAAAACTTAAAAACTAAAAAACTCCTCACTTTTACTATATAGACCATAATAAACGTTCCAAGTGAAAAAATATTCAACAATTTAACTTAAAAGACCATAACAAAAGTTCAAAGTGAAAAAACTCACAAATTTCATTCTATAAACGATAACAACAGTTCAAAGTTAAAAAATTCATCAATTTCACTATAAAAACCATAAAAAAATTTCACAGTCAAAAAATCAGCAATTTCACTATAAAAACAAAAATAGAAGATCTAAGTTAAAAAAAAATCGCCTATTTCACAATTTCACTATAAAAAGCAAAATAAAAGTTCAATGTTAAAAAGCTCATCGATTTCACTCAAAAACTCAAAAATGTTCAAAGTTGAAAAACTCCCCAATTTCACTATAAAACCATGATAAAAGTTCCAAAAGAAAAAACTCACCAATTTCACTATAAAGACCATTTCAATAGTTTCAAGTTAAAAATATCACTAATTTGACTATAAAGACCATAACAAAAGTTGAAAATGAAAAAACTCACCAATTTCACTATAAAGACCATTACAGAACATCCAAGTCAAAAAATCACCAATTTCACAACAGATACCATTACGAGAGTTCAGATTTTAAAAACTCATCAACTTCACTATAAAGACCATTTACAAAAGTTTCAAGTTAAAAAGCTCACCAATTTCACTATCAACACCATTACAAAAGTTCCAAGTCAAAAAACACACCAATTTCACTATAAAAACCATAATAAAAGTTCAAAATTAAAAACATATCAATTTCACTCTAAAAAGGATAACAAAACTTAAAAACTAAAAAACTCCTCACTTTCACTATATAGACCATAATAAACGTTCCAAGTGAAAAAATATTCAACAATTTAAATTAAAAGACCATAACAAAAGTTCAAAGTGAAAAAACTCACAAATTTCATTCTATAAACGATAACAACAGTTCAAAGTTAAAAAATTCATCAATTTCACTATAAAAACCATAAAAAAATTTCACAGTCAAAAAATCAGCAATTTCACTATAAAAACAAAAATAGAAGATCTAAGTTAAAAAAAAATCGCCTATTTCACAATTTCACTATAAAAAGCAAAATAAAAGTTCAATGTTAAAAAGCTCATCGATTTCACTCAAAAACTCATAAAAATGTTCAAAGTTGAAAAACTCCCCAATTTCACTATAAAACCATGATAAAAGTTCCAAAAGAAAAAGCTCACCAATTTCACTATAAAGACCATTTCAATAGTTTCAAGTTAAAAATATCACTAATTTGACTATAAAGACCATAACAAAAGTTGAAAATGAAAAAACTCACCAATTTCACTATAAAGACCATTACAGAACATCCAAGTCAAAAAATCACCAATTTCACAACAGAGACCATTACGAGAGTTCAGATTTTAAAAACTCATCAACTTCACTATAAAGACCATTTACAAAAGTTTCAAGTTAAAAAGCTCACCAATTTCACTATAAACACCATTACAAAAGTTCCAAGTCAAAAAACACACCAATTTCACTATAAGAACCATAATAAAAGTTCAAAATTAAAAACATATCAATTTCACTCTAAAAAGGATAACAAAACTTAAAAACTAAAAAACTCCTCAATTTCACTATATAGACCATAATAAACGTTCCAAGTGAAAAAATATTCACCAATTTAACTTAAAAGACCATAAAAAAGTTCAAAGTGAAAAAACTCACAAACTTCATTCTATAAACTATAACAACAGTTCAAAGTTAAAAAATTCATCAATTTCACTATAAAAACCATAAAAATATTTCACAGTCAAAAAATCAGCAATTTCATTATAAAAACAAAAATAGAAGATCTAAGTTAAAAAAAAACTCGCCTATTTCACAATTTCACTATAAAAAGCAAAATAAAAGTTCAATGTTAAAAACTCATCGATTTCACTCAAAAACTCATAAAAATGTTCAAAGTTGAAAAACTCCCCAATTTCACTATAAAACCATGATAAAAGTTCCAAAAGAAAAAGCTCACCAATTTCACTATAAAGACCATTTCAATAGTTTCAAGTTAAAAATATCACTAATTTGACTATAAAGACCATAACAAAAGTTGAAAATGAAAAAACTCACCAATTTCACTATAAAGACCATTACAGAACATCCAAGTCAAAAAATCACCAATTTCACAACAAAGACCATTACGAGAGTTCAGATTTTAAAAACTCATCAACTTCACTATAAAGACCATTTACAAAAGTTTCAAGTTAAAAAGCTCACCAATTTCACTATAAACACCATTACAAAAGTTCCAAGTTAAAAAATACACCAATTTCACTATAAAAACCATAATAAAAGTTCAAAATTAAAAACATATCAATTTCACTCTAAAAAGGATAACAAAACTTAAAAACTAAAAACTCCTCAATTTCACTATATAGACCATTATGAACGTTCTAAGTGAAAAAATATTCACCAATTTAACTTAAAAGACCATAACAAAAGTTCAAAGTGAAAAAACTCACAAATTTCATTCTATAAACGATAACAACAGTTCAAAGTTAAAAAACTCATCAATTTCACAATAAAAACTATAAAAAAATTTCACAGTAAAAAAATAAGCAATTTCACTATAAAAACAAAAATAGAAGATCTAAGTTAAAAAAACTCGCCTATTTCACAATTTCACTATAAAAAGCAAAATAAAAGTTCAATGTTAAAAAGCTCATCGATTTCACTCAAAAACTCATAAAAATGTTCAAAGTTGAACAACTCCACAATTTCACTATAAAACCATGATAAAAGTTCCAAAAGAAAAAACTCACCAATTTCACTATAAAGACCATTTCAATAGTTTCAAGTTAAAAATATCACTAATTTTACTATAAAGACCATAACAAAAGTTGAGAGTGAAAAAACTCACCAATTTCACTATAAAGACCATTACAGAACATCCAAGTCAAAAAATCACCAATTTCACAACAAAGACCATTACGAGAGTTCAGATTTTAAAAACTCATCAACTTCACTATAAAGACCATTTACAAAAGTTACAAGTTAAAAAGGTCACAAATTTCACTATAAACACCATTACAAAAGTTCCAAGTTAAAAAACACACCAATTTCACTATAAAAACCATAATAAATGTTCAAAATTAAAAACATATCAATTTCACTCTAAAAAGGATATCAAAACTTAAAAACTAAAAAACTCCTCAATTTAACTATATAGACCATAATAAACGTTCCAAGTGAAAAAATATTCACCAATTTAACTTAAAAGACCATAAAAAAGTTCAAAGTGAAAAAACTCACAAATTTCATTCTATAAACGATAACAACAGTTCAAAGTTAAAAAATTCATCAATTTCACTATAAAAACCATAAAAATATTTCACAGTCAAAAAATCAGCAATTTCACTATAAAAACAAAAATAGAAGATCTAAGTTAAAAAAAACTCGCCTATTTCACAATTTCACTATAAAAAGCAAAATAAAAGTTCAATGTTAAAAAGCTCATCGATTTCACTCAAAAACTCATAAAAATGTTCAAAGTTGAAAAACTCCCCAATTTCACTATAAAACCATGATAAAAGTTCCAAAAGAAAAAACTCACCAATTTCATTATAAAGACCATTTCAATAGTTTCAAGTTAAAAATATCACTAATTTGACTATAAAGACCATAACAAAAGTTGAAAATGAAAAAACTCACCAATTTCACTATAAAGACCATTACAGAACATCCAAGTCAAAAAATCACCAATTTCACAACAAAGACCATTACGAGAGTTAAGATTTTAAAAACTCATCAACTTCACTATAAAGACCATTTACAAAAGTTTCAAGTTAAAAAGCTCACCAATTTCACTATAAACACCATTACAAAAGTTCCAAGTCAAAAAACACACCAATTTCACTATAAAAACCATAATAAAAGTTCAAAATTAAAAACATATCAATTTCACTCTAAAAAGGATAACAAAACTTAAAAACTAAAAAACTCCTCACTTTCACTATATAGACCATAATAAACGTTCCAAGTGAAAAAATATTCAACAATTTAAATTTAAAGACCATAACAAAAGTTCAAAGTGAAAAAACTCACAAATTTCATTCTATAAACGATAACAACAGTTCAAAGTTAAAAAATTCATCAATTTCACTATAAAAACCATAAAAAAATTTCACAGTCAAAAAATCAGCAATTTCACTATAAAAACAAAAATAGAAGATCTAAGTTAAAAAAAATTGCCTATTTCACAATTTCACTATAAAAAGCAAAATAAAAGTTCAATGTTAAAAAGCTCATCGATTTCACTCAAAAACTCAAAAATGTTCAAAGTTGAAAAACTCCCCAATTTCACTATAAAACCATGATAAAAGTTCCAAAAGAAAAAACTCACCAATTTCACTATAAAGACCATTTCAATAGTTTCAAGTTAAAAATATCACTAATTTGACTATAAAGACCATAACAAAAGTTGAAAATGAAAAAACTCACCAATTTCACTATAAAGACCATTACAGAACATCCAAGTCAAAAAATCACCAATTTCACAACAGAGACCATTACGAGAGTTCAGATTTTAAAAACTCATCAACTTCACTATAAAGACCATTTACAAAAGTTTCAAGTTAAAAAGCTCACCAATTTCACTATAAACACCATTACAAAAGTTCCAAGTCAAAAAACACACCAATTTCACTATAAAAACCATAATAAAAGTTCAAAATTAAAAACATATCAATTTCACTCTAAAAAGGATAACAAAACTTAAAAACTAAAAAACTCCCCACTTTCACTATATAGACCATAATAAACGTTCCAAGTGAAAAAATATTCAACAATTTAAATTAAAAGACCATAACAAAAGTTCAAAGTGAAAAAACTCACAAATTTCATTCTATAAACGATAACAACAGTTCAAAGTTAAAAAATTCATCAATTTCACTATAAAAACCATAAAAAAATTTCACAGTCAAAAAATCAGCAATTTCACTATAAAAACAAAAATAGAAGATCTAAGTTAAAAAAAAATCGCCTATTTCACAATTTCACTATAAAAAGCAAAATAAAAGTTCAATGTGAAAAAGCTCATCGATTTCACTCAAAAACTCATAAAAATGTTCAAAGTTGAAAAACTCCCCAATTTCACTATAAAACCATGATAAAAGTTCCAAAAGAAAAAGCTCACCAATTTCACTATAAAGACCATTTCAATAGTTTCAAGTTAAAAATATCACTAATTTGACTATAAAGACCATAACAAAAGTTGAAAATGAAAAAACTCACCAATTTCAGTATAAAGACCATTACAGAACATCCAAGTCAAAAAATCACCAATTTCACAACAAAGACCATTACGAGAGTTCAGATTTTAAAAACTCATCAACTTCACTATAAAGACCATTTACAAAAGTTTCAAGTTAAAAAGCTCACCAATTTCACTATAAACACCATTACAAAAGTTCCAAGTTAAAAAATACACCAATTTCACTATAAAAACCATAATAAAAGTTCAAAATTAAAAACATATCAATTTCACTCTAAAAAGGATAACAAAACTTAAAAACTAAAAACTCCTCAATTTCACTATATAGACCATTATAAACGTTCTAAGTGAAAAAATATTCACCAATTTAACTTAAAAGACCATAACAAAAGTTCAAAGTGAAAAAACTCACAAATTTCATTCTATAAACGATAACAACAGTTCAGAGTTAAAAAACTCATCAATTTCACAATAAAAACTATAAAAAAATTTCACAGTAAAAAAATAAGCAATTTCACTATAAAAACAAAAATAGAAGATCTAAGTTAAAAAAACTCGCCTATTTCACAATTTCACTATAAAAAGCAAAATAAAAGTTCAATGTTAAAAAGCTCATCGATTTCACTCAAAAACTCATAAAAATGTTCAAAGTTGAACAACTCCACAATTTCACTATAAAACCATGATAAAAGTTCCAAAAGAAAAAACTCACCAATTTCACTATAAAGACCATTTCAATAGTTTCAAGTTAAAAATATCACTAATTTTACTATAAAGACCATAACAAAAGTTGAGAGTGAAAAAACTCACCAATTTCACTATAAAGACCATTACAGAACATCCAAGTCAAAAAATCACCAATTTCACAACAAAGACCATTACGAGAGTTCAGATTTTAAAAACTCATCAACTTCACTATAAAGACCATTTACAAAAGTTACAAGTTAAAAAGGTCATAAATTTCACTATAAACACCATTACAAAAGTTCCAAGTTAAAAAACACACCAATTTCACTATAAAAACCATAATAAATGTTCAAAATTAAAAACATATCAATTTCACTCTAAAAAGGATATCAAAACTTAAAAACTAAAAAACTCCTCAATTTAACTATATAGACCATAATAAACGTTCCAAGTGAAAAAATATTCACCAATTTAACTTAAAAGACCATAAAAAAGTTCAAAGTGAAAAAACTCACAAATTTCATTCTATAAACGATAACAACAGTTCAAAGTTAAAAAATTCAACAATTTCACTATAAAAACCATAAAAAAATTTCACAGTCAAAAAATCAGCAATTTCACTATAAAAACAAAAATAGAAGATCTAAGTTAAAAAAAACTCGCCTATTTCACAATTTCACTATAAAAAGCAAAATAAAAGTTCAATGTTAAAAAGCTCATCGATTTCACTCAAAAACTCATAAAAATGTTCAAAGTTGAAAAACTCCCCAATTTCACTATAAAACCATGATAAAAGTTCCAAAAGAAAAAACTCACCAATTTCACTATAAAGACCATTTCAATAGTTTCAAGTTAAAAATATCACTAATTTGACTATAAAGACCATAACAAAAGTTGAAAATGAAAAAACTCACCAATTTCACTATAAAGACCATTACAGAACATCCAAGTCAAAAAATCATCAATTTCACAACAAAGACCATTACGAGACTTAAGATTTTAAAAACTCATCAACTTCACTATAAAGACCATTTACAAAAGTTTCAAGTTAAAAAGCTCACCAATTTCACTATAAACACCATTACAAAAGTTCCAAGTCAAAAAACACACCAATTTCACTATAAAAACCATAATAAAAGTTCAAAATTAAAAACATATCAATTTCACTCTAAAAAGGATAACAAAACTTAAAAACTAAAAAACTCCTCACTTTCACTATATAGACCATAATAAACGTTCCAAGTGAAAAAATATTCAACAATTTAACTTAAAAGACCATAACAAAAGTTCAAAGTGAAAAAACTCACCAATTTCATGCTATAAACGATAACAACAGTTCAAAGTTAAAAAATTCATCAATTTCACTATAAAAACCATAAAAAAATTTCACAGTCAAAAAATCAGCAATTTCAATATAAAAAAAAATAGAAGATCTAAGTTAAAAAAAATCGCCTATTTCACAATTTCACTATAAAAAGCAAAATAAAAGTTCAATGTTAAAAAGCTCATCGATTTCACTCAAAAACTCATAAAAATGTTCAAAGTTGAAAAACTCCCCAATTTCACTATAAAACCATGATAAAAGTTCCAAAAGAAAAAGCTCACCAATTTCACTATAAAGATCATTTCAATAGTTTCAAGTTAAAAATATCACTAATTTGACTATAAAGACCATAACAAAAGTTGAAAATGAAAAAACTCACCAATTTCACTATAAAGACCATTACAGAACATCCAAGTCAAAAAATCACCAATTTCACAACAAAGACCATTACGAGAGTTCAGATTTTAAAAACTCATCAACTTCACTATAAAGACCATTTACAAAAGTTTCAAGTTAAAAAGCTCACCAATTTCACTATAAACACCATTACAAAAGTTCCAAGTCAAAAAACACACCAATTTCACTATAAGAACCATAATAAAAGTTCAAAAATAAAAACATATCCATTTCACTCTAAAATGGATAACAAAACTTAAAAACTAAAAAACTCCTCAATTTCACTATATAGACCATAATAAACGTTCCAAGTGAAAAAATATTCAACAATTTAAATTAAAAGACCATAACAAAAGTTCAAAGTGAAAAAACTCACAAATTTCATTCTATAAACGATAACAACAGTTCAAAGTTAAAAAATTCATCAATTTCACTATAAAAACCATAAAAAAATTTCACAGTCAAAAAACAGCAATTTCACTATAAAAACAAAAATAGAAGATCTAAGTTAAAAAAAAATCGCCTATTTCACAATTTCACTATAAAAAGCAAAATAAAAGTTCAATGTTAAAAAGCTCATCGATTTCACTCAAAAACTCATAAAAATGTTCAAAGTTGAAAAACTCCCCAATTTCACTATAAAACCATGATAAAAGTTCCAAAAGAAAAAACTCACCAATTTCACTATAAAGACCATTTCAATAGTTTCAAGTTAAAAATATCACTAATTTGACTATAAAGACCATAACAAAAGTTGAAAATGAAAAAACTCACCAATTTCACTATAAAGACCATTACAGAACATCCAAGTCAAAAAATCACCAATTTCACAACAGAGACCATTACGAGAGTTCAGATTTTAAAAACTCATCAACTTCACTATAAAGACCATTTACAAAAGTTTCAAGTTAAAAAGCTCACCAATTTCACTATAAACACCATTACAAAAGTTCCAAGTCAAAAAACACACCAATTTCACTATAAGAACCATAATAAAAGTTCAAAAATAAAAACATATCCATTTCACTCTAAAAAGGATAACGAAACTTAAAAACTAAAAAACTCCTCAATTTCACTATATAGACCATAATAAACGTTCCAAGTGAAAAAATATTCACCAATTTAACTTAAAAGACCATACAAAAGTTCAAAGTGAAAAAACTCACAAATTTCATTCTATAAACAATAACAACAGTTCAAAGTTAAAAAACTCATCAATTTCACTATAAAAACCATAAAAAAATTTCACAGTCAAAAAATCAGCAATTTCACTATAAAAACAAAAATAGAAGATCTAAGTTAAAAAAACTCGCCTATTTCACAATTTCACTATAAAAAGCAAAATAAAAGTTCAATGTTAAAAACTCATCGATTTCACTAAAAAACTCATAAAAATGTTCAAGGTTGAAAAACTCCCCAATTTCACAATAAAACCATGATAAAAGTTCCAAAAGAAAAAGCTCACCAATTTCACTATAAAGACCATTTCAATAGTTTCAAGTTAAAAATATCACTAATTTGACTATAAAGACCATAACAAAAGTTGAAAATGAAAAAACTCACCAATTTCACTATAAAGACCATTACAGAACATCCAAGTCAAAAAATCACCAATTTCACAACAAAGACCATTACGAGAGTTCAGATTTTAAAAACTCATCAACTTCACTATAAAGACCATTTACAAAAGTTTCAAGTTAAAAAGCTCACCAATTTCACTATAAACACCATTACAAATATTCCAAGTTAAAAAATACACCAATTTCACTATAAAAACCATAATAAAAGTTCAAAATTAAAAACATATCAATTTCACTCTAAAAAGGATAACAAAACTTAAAAACTAAAAACTCCTCAATTTCACTATATAGACCATTATAAACGTTCTAAGTGAAAAAATATTCACCAATTTAACTTAAAAGACCATAACAAAAGTTCAAAGTGAAAAAACTCACAAATTTCATTCTATAAACGATAACAACAGTTCAAAGTTAAAAAACTCATCAATTTCACAATAAAAACTATAAAAAAATTTCACAGTAAAAAAATAAGCAATTTCACTATAAAAACAAAAATAGAAGATCTAAGTTAAAAAAACTCGCCTATTTCACAATTTCACTATAAAAAGCAAAATAAAAGTTCAATGTTAAAAAGCTCATCGATTTCACTCAAAAACTCATAAAAATGTTCAAAGTTGAACAACTCCACAATTTCACTATAAAACCATGATAAAAGTTCCAAAAGAAAAAACTCACCAATTTCACTATAAAGACCATTTCAATAGTTTCAAGTTAAAAATATCACTAATTTTACTATAAAGACCATAACAAAAGTTGAGAGTGAAAAAACTCACCAATTTCACTATAAAGACCATTACAGAACATCCAAGTCAAAAAATCACCAATTTCACAACAAAGACCATTACGAGAGTTCAGATTTTAAAAACTCATCAACTTCACTATAAAGACCATTTACAAAAGTTACAAGTTAAAAAGGTCATAAATTTCACTATAAACACCATTACAAAAGTTCCAAGTTAAAAAACACACCAATTTCACTATAAAAACCATAATAAATGTTCAAAATTAAAAACATATCAATTTCACTCTAAAAAGGATATCAAAACTTAAAAACTAAAAAACTCCTCAATTTAACTATATAGACCATAATAAACGTTCCAAGTGAAAAAATATTCACCAATTTAACTTAAAAGACCATAAAAAAGTTCAAAGTGAAAAAAACTCACAAATTTCATTCTATAAACGATAACAACAGTTCAAAGTTAAAAAATTCAACAATTTCACTATAAAAACCATAAAAAAATTTCACAGTCAAAAAATCAGCAATTTCACTATAAAAACAAAAATAGAAGATCTAAGTTAAAAAAAACTCGCCTATTTCACAATTTCACTATAAAAAGCAAAATAAAAGTTCAATGTTAAAAAGCTCATCGATTTCACTCAAAAACTCATAAAAATGTTCAAAGTTGAAAAACTCCCCAATTTCACTATAAAACCATGATAAAAGTTCCAAAAGAAAAAACTCACCAATTTCACTATAAAGACCATTTCAATAGTTTCAAGTTAAAAATATCACTAATTTGACTATAAAGACCATAACAAAAGTTGAAAATGAAAAAACTCACCAATTTCACTATAAAGACCATTACAGAACATCCAAGTCAAAAAATCATCAATTTCACAACAAAGACCATTACGAGACTTAAGATTTTAAAAACTCATCAACTTCACTATAAAGACCATTTACAAAAGTTTCAAGTTAAAAAGCTCACCAATTTCACTATAAACACCATTACAAAAGTTCCAAGTCAAAAAACACACCAATTTCACTATAAGAACCATAATAAAAGTTCAAAAATAAAAACATATCAATTTCACTCTAAAAAGGATAACAAAACTTAAAAACTAAAAAACTCCTCACTTTCACTATATAGACCATAATAAACGTTCCAAGTGAAAAAATATTCAACAATTTAACTTAAAAGACCATAACAAAAGTTCAAAGTGAAAAAACTCACCAATTTCATGCTATAAACGATAACAACAGTTCAAAGTTAAAAAATTCATCAATTTCACTATAAAAACCATAAAAATATTTCACAGTCAAAAAATCAGCAATTTCACTATAAAAACAAAAATAGAAGATCTAAGTTAAAAAAAAACTCGCCTATTTCACAATTTCACTATAAAAAGCAAAATAAAAGTTCAATGTTAAAAACTCATCGATTTCACTCAAAAACTCATAAAAATGTTCAAAGTTGAAAAACTCCCCAATTTCACTATAAAACCATGATAAAAGTTCCAAAAGAAAAAGCTCACCAATTTCACTATAAAGACCATTTCAATAGTTTCAAGTTAAAAATATCACTAATTTGACTATAAAGACCATAACAAAAGTTGAAAATGAAAAAACTCACCAATTTCACTATAAAGACCATTACAGAACATCCAAGTCAAAAAATCACCAATTTCACAACAAAGACCATTACGAGAGTTCAGATTTTAAAAACTCATCAACTTCACTATAAAGACCATTTACAAAAGTTTCAAGTTAAAAAGCTCACCAATTTCACTATAAACACCATTACAAATATTCCAAGTTAAAAAATACACCAATTTCACTATAAAAACCATAATAAAAGTTCAAAATTAAAAACATATCAATTTCACTCTAAAAAGGATAACAAAACTTAAAAACTAAAAACTCCTCAATTTCACTATATAGACCATTATAAACGTTCTAAGTGAAAAAATATTCACCAATTTAACTTAAAAGACCATAACAAAAGTTCAAAGTGAAAAAACTCACAAATTTCATTCTATAAATGATAACAACAGTTCAAAGTTAAAAAACTCATCAATTTCACAATAAAAACTATAAAAAAATTTCACAGTAAAAAAATAAGCAATTTCACTATAAAAACAAAAATAGAAGATCTAAGTTAAAAAAACTCGCCTATTTCACAATTTCACTATAAAAAGCAAAATAAAAGTTCAATGTTAAAAAGCTCATCGATTTCACTCAAAAACTCATAAAAATGTTCAAAGTTGAACAACTCCACAATTTCACTATAAAACCATGATAAAAGTTCCAAAAGAAAAAACTCACCAATTTCACTATAAAGACCATTTCAATAGTTTCAAGTTAAAAATATCACTAATTTTACTATAAAGACCATAACAAAAGTTGAGAGTGAAAAAACTCACCAATTTCACTATAAAGACCATTACAGAACATCCAAGTCAAAAAATCACCAATTTCACAACAAAGACCATTACGAGAGTTCAGATTTTAAAAACTCATCAACTTCACTATAAAGACCATTTACAAAAGTTTCAAGTTAAAAAGGTCATAAATTTCACTATAAACACCATTACAAAAGTTCCAAGTTAAAAAACACACCAATTTCACTATAAAAACCATAATAAATGTTCAAAATTAAAAACATATCAATTTCACTCTAAAAAGGATATCAAAACTTAAAAACTAAAAAACTCCTCAATTTAACTATATAGACCATAATAAACGTTCCAAGTGAAAAAATATTCACCAATTTAACTTAAAAGACCATAAAAAAGTTCAAAGTGAAAAAACTCACAAATTTCATTCTATAAACGATAACAACAGTTCAAAGTTAAAAAATTCAACAATTTCACTATAAAAACCATAAAAAAATTTCACAGTCAAAAAATCAGCAATTTCACTATAAAAACAAAAATAGAAGATCTAAGTTAAAAAAAACTCGCCTATTTCACAATTTCACTATAAAAAGCAAAATAAAAGTTCAATGTTAAAAAGCTCATCGATTTCACTCAAAAACTCATAAAAATGTTCAAAGTTGAAAAACTCCCCAATTTCACTATAAAACCATGATAAAAGTTCCAAAAGAAAAAACTCACCAATTTCACTATAAAGACCATTTCAATAGTTTCAAGTTAAAAATATCACTAATTTGACTATAAAGACCATAACAAAAGTTGAAAATGAAAAAACTCACCAATTTCACTATAAAGACCATTACAGAACATCCAAGTCAAAAAATCATCAATTTCACAACAAAGACCATTACGAGACTTAAGATTTTAAAAACTCATCAACTTCACTATAAAGACCATTTACAAAAGTTTCAAGTTAAAAAGCTCACCAATTTCACTATAAACACCATTACAAAAGTTCCAAGTCAAAAAACACACCAATTTCACTATAAAAACCATAATAAAAGTTCAAAATTAAAAACATATCAATTTCACTCTAAAAAGGATAACAAAACTTAAAAACTAAAAAACTCCTCACTTTCACTATATAGACCATAATAAACGTTCCAAGTGAAAAAATATTCAACAATTTAACTTAAAAGACCATAACAAAAGTTCAAAGTGAAAAAACTCACCAATTTCATGCTATAAACGATAACAACAGTTCAAAGTTAAAAAATTCATCAATTTCACTATAAAAACCATAAAAAAATTTCACAGTCAAAAAATCAGCAATTTCAATATAAAAAAAAATAGAAGATCTAAGTTTAAAAAAATCGCCTATTTCACAATTTCACTATAAAAAGCAAAATAAAAGTTCAATGTTAAAAAGCTCATCGATTTCACTCAAAAATTCATAAAAATGTTCAAAGTTGAAAAACTCCCCAATTTCACTATAAAACCATGATAAAAGTTCCAAAAGAAAAAGCTCACCAATTTCACTATAAAGATCATTTCAATAGTTTCAAGTTAAAAATATCACTAATTTGACTATAAAGACCATAACAAAAGTTGAAAATGAAAAAACTCACCAATTTCACTATAAAGACCATTACAGAACATCCAAGTCAAAAAATCACCAATTTCACAACAAAGACCATTACGAGAGTTCAGATTTTAAAAACTCATCAACTTCACTATAAAGACCATTTACAAAAGTTTCAAGTTAAAAAGCTCACCAATTTCACTATAAACACCATTACAAAAGTTCCAAGTCAAAAAACACACCAATTTCACTATAAGAACCATAATAAAAGTTCAAAAATAAAAACATATCCATTTCACTCTAAAAAGGATAACAAAATTTAAAAACTAAAAAACTCCTCAATTTCACTATATAGACCATAATAAACGTTCCAAGTGAAAAAATATTCACCAATTTAACTTAAAAGACCATAAAAAAGTTCAAAGTGAAAAAACTCACAAATTTCATTCTATAAACGATAACAACAGTTCAAAGTTAAAAAATTCATCAATTTCACTATAAAAACCATAAAAATATTTCACAGTCAAAAAATCAGCAATTTCACTATAAAAACAAAAATAGAAGATCTAAGTTAAAAAAAAACTCGCCTATTTCACAATTTCACTATAAAAAGCAAAATAAAAGTTCAATGTTAAAAACTCATCGATTTCACTCAAAAACTCATAAAAATGTTCAAAGTTGAAAAACTCCCCAATTTCACTATAAAACCATGATAAAAGTTCCAAAAGAAAAAGCTCACCAATTTCACTATAAAGACCATTTCAATAGTTTCAAGTTAAAAATATCACTAATTTGACTATAAAGACCATAACAAAAGTTGAAAATGAAAAAACTCACCAATTTCACTATAAAGACCATTACAGAACATCCAAGTCAAAAAATCACCAATTTCACAACAAAGACCATTACGAGAGTTCAGATTTTAAAAACTCATCAACTTCACTATAAAGACCATTTACAAAAGTTTCAAGTTAAAAAGCTCACCAATTTCACTATAAACACCATTACAAATATTCCAAGTTAAAAAATACACCAATTTCACTATAAAAACCATAATAAAAGTTCAAAATTAAAAACATATCAATTTCACTCTAAAAAGGATAACAAAACTTAAAAACTAAAAACTCCTCAATTTCACTATATAGACCATTATAAACGTTCTAAGTGAAAAAATATTCACCAATTTAACTTAAAAGACCATAACAAAAGTTCAAAGTGAAAAAACTCACAAATTTCATTCTATAAACGATAACAACAGTTCAAAGTTAAAAAACTCATCAATTTCACAATAAAAACTATAAAAAAATTTCACAGTAAAAAAATAAGCAATTTCACTATAAAAACAAAAATAGAAGATCTAAGTTAAAAAAACTCGCCTATTTCACAATTTCACTATAAAAAGCAAAATAAAAGTTCAATGTTAAAAAGCTCATCGATTTCACTCAAAAACTCATAAAAATGTTCAAAGTTGAACAACTCCACAATTTCACTATAAAACCATGATAAAAGTTCCAAAAGAAAAAACTCACCAATTTCACTATAAAGACCATTTCAATAGTTTCAAGTTAAAAATATCACTAATTTTACTATAAAGACCATAACAAAAGTTGAGAGTGAAAAAACTCACCAATTTCACTATAAAGACCATTACAGAACATCCAAGTCAAAAAATCACCAATTTCACAACAAAGACCATTACGAGAGTTCAGATTTTAAAAACTCATCAACTTCACTATAAAGACCATTTACAAAAGTTACAAGTTAAAAAGGTCATAAATTTCACTATAAACACCATTACAAAAGTTCCAAGTTAAAAAACACACCAATTTCACTATAAAAACCATAATAAATGTTCAAAATTAAAAACATATCAATTTCACTCTAAAAAGGATATCAAAACTTAAAAACTAAAAAACTCCTCAATTTAACTATATAGACCATAATAAACGTTCCAAGTGAAAAAATATTCACCAATTTAACTTAAAAGACCATAAAAAAGTTCAAAGTGAAAAAACTCACAAATTTCATTCTATAAACGATAACAAAAGTTCAAAGTTAAAAAATTCAACAATTTCACTATAAAAACCATAAAAAAATTTCACAGTCAAAAAATCAGCAATTTCACTATAAAAACAAAAATAGAAGATCTAAGTTAAAAAAAACTCGCCTATTTCACAATTTCACTATAAAAAGCAAAATAAAAGTTCAATGTTAAAAAGCTCATCGATTTCACTCAAAAACTCATAAAAATGTTCAAAGTTGAAAAACTCCCCAATTTCACTATAAAACCAT
The DNA here is from genome assembly GCA_963859935.3 of Lathyrus sativus. NCBI lineage: Eukaryota > Viridiplantae > Streptophyta > Magnoliopsida > Fabales > Fabaceae > Lathyrus > Lathyrus sativus. The sequence goes on along the minus strand of CAWUDS030002219.1, from coordinate 3,433,412 downwards.
GATAAAAGTTCCAAAAGAAAAAACTCACCAATTTCACTATAAAGACCATTTCAATAGTTTCAAGTTAAAAATATCACTAATTTGACTATAAAGACCATAACAAAAGTTGAAAATGAAAAAACTCACCAATTTCACTATAAAGACCATTACAGAACATCCAAGTCAAAAAATCATCAATTTCACAACAAAGACCATTACGAGACTTAAGATTTTAAAAACTCATCAACTTCACTATAAAGACCATTTACAAAAGTTTCAAGTTAAAAAGCTCACCAATTTCACTATAAACACCATTACAAAAGTTCCAAGTCAAAAAACACACCAATTTCACTATAAAAACCATAATAAAAGTTCAAAATTAAAAACATATCAATTTCACTCTAAAAAGGATAACAAAACTTAAAAACTAAAAAACTCCTCACTTTCACTATATAGACCATAATAAACGTTCCAAGTGAAAAAATATTCAACAATTTAACTTAAAAGACCATAACAAAAGTTCAAAGTGAAAAAACTCACCAATTTCATGCTATAAACGATAACAACAGTTCAAAGTTAAAAAATTCATCAATTTCACTATAAAAACCATAAGAAAATTTCACAGTCAAAAAATCAGCAATTTCAATATAAAAAAAAATAGAAGATCTAAGTTAAAAAAAATCGCCTATTTCACAATTTCACTATAAAAAGCAAAATAAAAGTTCAATGTTAAAAAGCTCATCGATTTCACTCAAAAACTCATAAAAATGTTCAAAGTTGAAAAACTCCCCAATTTCACTATAAAACCATGATAAAAGTTCCAAAAGAAAAAGCTCACCAATTTCACTATAAAGATCATTTCAATAGTTTCAAGTTAAAAATATCACTAATTTGACTATAAAGACCATAACAAAAGTTGAAAATGAAAAAACTCACCAATTTCACTATAAAGACCATTACAGAACATCCAAGTCAAAAAATCACCAATTTCACAACAAAGACCATTACGAGAGTTCAGATTTTAAAAACTCATCAACTTCACTATAAAGACCATTTACAAAAGTTTCAAGTTAAAAAGCTCACCAATTTCACTATAAACACCATTACAAAAGTTCCAAGTCAAAAAACACACCAATTTCACTATAAGAACCATAATAAAAGTTCAAAAATAAAAACATATCCATTTCACTCTAAAAAGGATAACAAAACTTAAAAACTAAAAAACTCCTCAATTTCACTATATAGACCATAATAAACGTTCCAAGTGAAAAAATATTCACCAATTTAACTTAAAAGACCATAAAAAAGTTCAAAGTGAAAAAACTCACAAATTTCATTCTATAAACGATAACAACAGTTCAAAGTTAAAAAATTCATCAATTTCACTATAAAAACCATAAAAATATTTCACAGTCAAAAAATCAGCAATTTCACTATAAAAACAAAAATAGAAGATCTAAGTTAAAAAAAACTCGCCTATTTCACAATTTCACTATAAAAAGCAAAATAAAAGTTCAATGTTAAAAAGCTCATCGATTTCACTCAAAAACTCATAAAAATGTTCAAAGTTGAAAAACTCCCCAATTTCACTATAAAACCATGATAAAAGTTCCAAAAGAAAAAACTCACCAATTTCATTATAAAGACCATTTCAATAGTTTCAAGTTAAAAATATCACTAATTTGACTATAAAGACCATAACAAAAGTTGAAAATGAAAAAACTCACCAATTTCACTATAAAGACCATTACAGAACATCCAAGTCAAAAAATCACCAATTTCACAACAAAGACCATTACGAGAGTTAAGATTTTAAAAACTCATCAACTTCACTATAAAGACCATTTACAAAAGTTTCAAGTTAAAAAGCTCACCAATTTCACTATAAACACCATTACAAAAGTTCCAAGTCAAAAAACACACCAATTTCACTATAAAAACCATAATAAAAGTTCAAAATTAAAAACATATCAATTTCACTCTAAAAAGGATAACAAAACTTAAAAACTAAAAAACTCCTCACTTTCACTATATAGACCATAATAAACGTTCCAAGTGAAAAAATATTCAACAATTTAAATTTAAAGACCATAACAAAAGTTCAAAGTGAAAAAACTCACAAATTTCATTCTATAAACGATAACAACAGTTCAAAGTTAAAAAATTCATCAATTTCACTATAAAAACCATAAAAAAATTTCACAGTCAAAAAATCAGCAATTTCACTATAAAAACAAAAATAGAAGATCTAAGTTAAAAAAAAATCGCCTATTTCACAATTTCACTATAAAAAGCAAAATAAAAGTTCAATGTTAAAAAGCTCATCGATTTCACTCAAAAACTCAAAAATGTTCAAAGTTGAAAAACTCCCCAATTTCACTATAAAACCATGATAAAAGTTCCAAAAGAAAAAACTCACCAATTTCACTATAAAGACCATTTCAATAGTTTCAAGTTAAAAATATCACTAATTTGACTATAAAGACCATAACAAAAGTTGAAAATGAAAAAACTCACCAATTTCACTATAAAGACCATTACAGAACATCCAAGTCAAAAAATCACCAATTTCACAACAGAGACCATTACGAGAGTTCAGATTTTAAAAACTCATCAACTTCACTATAAAGACCCATTACAAAAGTTTCAAGTTAAAAAGCTCACCAATTTCACTATAAACACCATTACAAAAGTTCCAAGTCAAAAAACACACCAATTTCACTATAAAAACCATAATAAAAGTTCAAAATTAAAAACATATCAATTTCACTCTAAAAAGGATAACAAAACTTAAAAACTAAAAAACTCCTCACTTTCACTATATAGACCATAATAAACGTTCCAAGTGAAAAAATATTCAACAATTTAAATTAAAAGACCATAACAAAAGTTCAAAGTGAAAAAACTCACAAATTTCATTCTATAAACGATAACAACAGTTCAAAGTTAAAAAATTCATCAATTTCACTATAAAAACCATAAAAAAATTTCACAGTCAAAAAATCAGCAATTTCACTATAAAAACAAAAATAGAAGATCTAAGTTAAAAAAAAATCGCCTATTTCACAATTTCACTATATAAAGCAAAATAAAAGTTCAATGTGAAAAAGCTCATCGATTTCACTCAAAAACTCATAAAAATGTTCAAAGTTGAAAAACTCCCCAATTTCACTATAAAACCATGATAAAAGTTCCAAAAGAAAAAGCTCACCAATTTCAGTATAAAGACCATTTCAATAGTTTCAAGTTAAAAATATCACTAATTTGACTATAAAGACCATAACAAAAGTTGAAAATGAAAAAACTCACCAATTTCAGTATAAAGACCATTACAGAACATCCAAGTCAAAAAATCACCAATTTCACAACAAAGACCATTACGAGAGTTCAGATTTTAAAAACTCATCAACTTCACTATAAAGACCATTTACAAAAGTTTCATGTTAAAAACCTCACCAATTTCACTATAAACACCATTACAAAAGTTCCAAGTTAAAAAATACACCAATTTCACTATAAAAACCATAATAAAAGTTCAAAATTAAAAACATATCAATTTCACTCTAAAAAGGATAACAAAACTTAAAAACTAAAAACTCCTCAATTTCACTATATAGACCATTATAAACGTTCTAAGTGAAAAAATATTCACCAATTTAACTTAAAAGACCATAACAAAAGTTCAAAGTGAAAAAACTCACAAATTTCATTCTATAAACGATAACAACAGTTCAAAGTTAAAAAACTCATCAATTTCACAATAAAAACTATAAAAAAATTTCACAGTAAAAAAATAAGCAATTTCACTATAAAAACAAAAATAGAAGATCTAAATTTAAAAAAACTCGCCTATTTCACAATTTCACTATAAAAAGCAAAATAAAAGTTCAATGTTAAAAAGCTCATCGATTTCACTCAAAAACTCATAAAAATGTTCAAAGTTGAACAACTCCACAATTTCACTATAAAACCATGATAAAAGTTCCAAAAGAAAAAACTCACCAATTTCACTATAAAGACCATTTCAATAGTTTCAAGTTAAAAATATCACTAATTTTACTATAAAGACCATAACAAAAGTTGAGAGTGAAAAAACTCACCAATTTCACTATAAAGACCATTACAGAACATCCAAGTCAAAAAATCACCAATTTCACAACAAAGACCATTAGGAGAGTTCAGATTTTAAAAACTCATCAACTTCACTATAAAGACAATTTAGAAAAGTTTCAAGTTAAAAAGCTCACCAATTTCATTATAAACACCATTACAAAAGTTCCAAGTCAAAAAACACACCAATTTCACTATAAGAACCATAATAAAAGTTCAAAAATAAAAACATATCAATTTCACTCTAAAAAGGATAACAAAACTTAAAAACCAAAAAACACCTCAATTTCACTATATAGACCATAATAAACGTTCCAAGTGAAAAACAAAATCACCAATTTAACTTAAAAGACCATAAAAAAGTTCAAAATGAAAAAACTCACAAATTTCATTCTATAAACGATAACAACAGTTCAAAGTTAAAAAATTCATCAATTTCACTATAAAAACCATAAAAAAAATTTCACAGTTAAAAAATCAGCAATTTCACTATAAAAACAAAAATAGAAGATCTAAGTTAAAAAAACTCGCCTATTTCACAATTTCACTATAAAAAGCAAAATAAAAGTTCAATGTTAAAAAGCTCATCGATTTCACTCAAAAACTCATAAAAATGTTCAAAGTTGAAAACCTCCCCAATTTCACTATAAAACCATGACAAAAGTTCCAAAAGAAAAAACTCACCAATTTCACTATAAAGACCATTTCAATAGTTTCAAGTTAAAAATATCACTAATTTGACTATAAAGACCATAACAAAAGTTGAAAATGAAAAAACTCACCAATTTCACTATAAAGACCATTACAGAACATCCAAGTCAAAAAATCACCAATTTCACAACAGAGACCATTACGAGAGTTCAGATTTTAAAAACTCATGAACTTCACTATAAAGACCATTTACAAAAGTTTCAAGTTAAAAAGCTCACCAATTTCACTATAAACACCATTACAAAAGTTCCAAGTCAAAAAACACACCAATTTCACTATAAGAACCATAATAAAAGTTCAAAAATAAAAACATATCCATTTCACTCTAAAAAGGATAACAAAACTTAAAAACTAAAAAACTCCTCAATTTCACTATATAGACCATAATAAACGTTCCAAGTGAAAAAATATTCACCAATTTAACTTAAAAGACCATAAAAAAGTTCAAAGTGAAAAAACTCACAAACTTCATTCTATAAACGATAACAACAGTTCAAAGTTAAAAAATTCATCAATTTCACTATAAAAACCATAAAAATATTTCACAGTCAAAAAATCAGCAATTTCACTATAAAAACAAAAATAGAAGATCTAAGTTAAAAAAAAAACTCGCCTATTTCACAATTTCACTATAAAAAGCAAAATAAAAGTTCAATGTTAAAAACTCATCGATTTCACTCAAAAACTCATAAAAATGTTCAAAGTTGAAAAACTCCCCAATTTCACTATAAAACCATGATAAAAGTTTCAAAAGAAAAAGCTCACCAATTTCACTATAACGACCATTTCAATAGTTTCAAGTTAAAAATATCACTAATTTGACTATAAAGACCATAACAAAAGTTGAAAATGAAAAAACTCACCAATTTCACTATAAAGACCATTACAGAACATCCAAGTCAAAAAATCACCAATTTCACAACAAAGACCATTACGAGAGTTCAGATTTTAAAAACTCATCAACTTCACTATAAAGACCATTTACAAAAGTTTCAAGTTAAAAAGCTCACCAATTTCATTATAAACACCATTACAAAAGTTCCAAGTTAAAAAATACACCAATTTCACTATAAAAACCATAATAAAAGTTCAAAATTAAAAACATATCAATTTCACTCTAAAAAGGATAACAAAACTTAAAAACTAAAAACTCCTCAATTTCACTATATAGACCATTATAAACGTTCTAAGTGAAAAAATATTCACCAATTTAACTTAAAAGACCATAACAAAAGTTCAAAGTGAAAAAACTCACAAATTTCATTCTATAAACAATAACAACAGTTCAAAGTTAAAAAACTCATCAATTTCACAATAAAAACTATAAAAAAATTTCACAGTAAAAAAATAAGCAATTTCACTATAAAAACAAAAATAGAAGATCTAAGTTAAAAAAACTCGCCTATTTCACAATTTCACTATAAAAAGCAAAATAAAAGTTCAATGTTAAAAAGCTCATCGATTTCACTCAAAAACTCATAAAAATGTTCAAAGTTGAACAACTCCACAATTTCACTATAAAACCATGATAAAAGTTCCAAAAGAAAAAACTCACCAATTTCACTATAAAGACCATTTCAATAGTTTCAAGTTAAAAATATCACTAATTTTACTATAAAGACCATAACAAAAGTTGAGAGTGAAAAAACTCACCAATTTCACTATAAAGACCATTACAGAACATCCAAGTCAAAAAATCACCAATTTCAGAACAAAGACCATTACGAGAGTTCAGATTTTAAAAACTCATCAACTTCACTATAAAGACCATTTACAAAAGTTACAAGTTAAAAAGCTCACCAATTTCACTAAAAACACCATTACAAAAGTTCCAAGTTAAAAAACACACCAATTTCACTATAAAAACCATAATAAATGTTCAAAATTAAAAACATATCAATTTCACTCTAAAAAGGATATCAAAACTTAAAAACCAAAAAACTCCTCAATTTAACTATATAGACCATAATAAACGTTCCAAGTGAAAAAATATTCACCAATTTAACTTAAAAGACCATAAAAAAGTTCAAAGTGAAAAAACTCACAAATTTCATTCTATAAACGATAACAACAGTTCAAAGTTAAAAAATTCATCAATTTCACTATAAAAACCAAAAAAAATTTCACAGTCAAAAAATCAGCAATTTCACTATAAAAACAAAAATAGAAGATCTAAGTTAAAAAAAACTCGCCTATTTCACAATTTCACTATAAAAAGTAAAATAAAAGTTGAATGTTAAAAAGCTCATCGATTTCACTCAAAAACTCATAAAAATGTTCAAAGTTGAAAAACTCCCCAATTTCACTATAAAACCATGATAAAAGTTCCAAAAGAAAAAACTCACCAATTTCACTATAAAGACCATTTCAATAGTTTCAAGTTAAAAATATCACTAATTTGACTATAAAGACCATAACAAAAGTTGAAAATGAAAAAACTCACCAATTTCACTATAAAGACCATTATAGAACATCCAAGTCAAAAAATCACCAATTTCACAACAAAGACCATTACGAGACTTAAGATTTTAAAAATTCATCAACTTCACTATAAAGACCATTTACAAAAGTTTCAAGTTAAAAAGCTCACCAATTTCACTATAAACACCATTACAAAAGTTCCAAGTCAAAAAACACACCAATTTCACTATAAAAACCATAATAAAAGTTCAAAATTAAAAACATATCAATTTCACTCTAAAAAGGATAACAAAACTTAAAAACTAAAAAACTCCTCAGTTTCACTATATAGACCATAATAAACGTTCCAAGTGAAAAAATATTCAACAATTTAACTTAAAAGACCATAACAAAAGTTCAAAGTGAAAAAATTCACAAATTTCATTCTATAAACGATAACAACAGTTCAAAGTTAAAAAATTCATCAATTTCACTATAAAAACCATAAAAAAATTTCACAGTCAAAAAATCAGCAATTTCAATATAAAAACAAAAATAGAAGATCTAAGTTAAAAAAAAATCGCCTATTTCACAATTTCACTATAAAAAGCAAAATAAAAGTTCAATGTTAAAAAGCTCATCGATTTCACTCAAAAACTCATAAAAATGTTCAAAGTTGAAAAACTCCCCAATTTCACTATAAAACCATGATAAAAGTTCCAAAAGAAAAAGCTCACCAATTTCACTATAAAGATCATTTCAATAGTTTCAAGTTAAAAATATCACTAATTTGACTATAAAGACCATAACAAAAGTTGAAAATGAAAAAACTCACCAATTTCACTATAAAGACCATTACAGAACATCCAAGTCAAAAAATCACCAATTTCACAACAAAGACCATTACGAGAGTTCAGATTTTAAAAACTCATCAACTTCACTATAAAGACCATTTACAAAAGTTTCAAGTTAAAAAGCTCACCAATTTCACTATAAACACCATTACAAAAGTTCCAAGTCAAAAAACACACCAATTTCACTATAAGAACCATAATAAAAGTTCAAAAATAAAAACATATCCATTTCACTCTAAAAAGGATAACAAAACTTAAAAACTAAAAAACTCCTCAATTTCACTATATAGACCATAATAAACGTTCCAAGTGAAAAAATATTCACCAATTTAACTTAAAAGACCATAAAAAAGTTCAAAGTGAAAAAACTCACAAATTTCATTCTATAAACGATAACAACAGTTCAAAGTTAAAAAATTCATCAATTTCACTATAAAAACCATAAAAATATTTCACAGTCAAAAAATCAGCAATTTCACTATAAAAACAAAATTAGAAGATCTAAGTAAAAAAAAACTCGCCTATTTCACAATTTCACTATAAAAAGCAAAATAAAAGTTCAATGTTAAAAAGCTCATCGATTTCACTCAAAAACTCATAAAAATGTTCAAAGTTGAAAAACTCCCCAATTTCACTATAAAACCATGATAAAAGTTCCAAAAGAAAAAACTCACCAATTTCACTATAAAGACCATTTCAATAGTTTCAAGTTAAAAATATCACTAATTTTACTATAAAGACCATAACAAAAGTTGAAAATGAAAAAACTCACCAATTTCACTATAAAGACCATTACAGAACATCCAAGTCAAAAATCACCAATTTCACAACAAAGACCATTACGAGAGTTCAGATTTTAAAAACTCATCAACTTCACTATAAAGACCATTTACAAAAGTTTCAAGTTAAAAAGCTCACCAATTTCACTATAAACACCATTACAAAAGTTCCAAGTCAAAAAACACACCAATTTCACTATAAGAACCATAATAAAAGTTCAAAATTAAAAACATATCAATTTCACTCTAAAAAGGATAACAAAACTTAAAAACTAAAAAACTCCTCACTTTCACTATATAGACCATAATAAACGTTCCAAGTGAAAAAATATTCAACAATTTAACTTAAAAGACCTTAACAAAAGTTCAAAGTGAAAAAACTCACAAATTTCATTCTATAAACGATAACAACAGTTCAAAGTTAAAAAATTCATCAATTTCACTATAAAAACCATAAAAAAATTTCACAGTCAAAAAATCAGCAATTTCACTATAAAAACAAAAATAGAAGATCTAAGTTAAAAAAAAAATCGCCTATTTCACAATTTCACTATAAAAAGCAAAATAAAAGTTCAATGTTAAAAAGCTCATCGATTTCACTCAAAAACTCATAAAAATGTTCAAAGTTGAAAAACTCCCCAATTTCACTATAAAACCATGATAAAAGTTCCAAAAGAAAAAACTCACCAATTTCACTATAAAGACCATTTCAATAGTTTCAAGTTAAAAATATCACTAATTTGACTATAAAGACCATAACAAAAGTTGAAAATGAAAAAACTCACCAATTTCACTATAAAGACCATTACAGAACATCCAAGTCAAAAAATCACCAATTTCACAACAGAGACCATTACGAGAGTTCAGATTTTAAAAACTCATCAACTTCACTATAAAGACCATTTACAAAAGTTTCAAGTTAAAAAGCTCACCAATTTCACTATAAACACCATTACAAAAGTTCCAAGTCAAAAAACACACCAATTTCACTATAAAAACCATAATAAAAGTTCAAAATTAAAAACATATCAATTTCACTCTAAAAAGGATAACAAAACTTAAAAACTAAAAAACTCCTCAATTTCACTATATAGACCATAATAAACGTTCCAAGTGAAAAAATATTCAACAATTTAACTTAAAAGACCATAACAAAAGTTCAAAGTGAAAAAACTCACAAATTTCATTCTATAAACGATAACAACAGTTCAAAGTTAAAAAATTCATCAATTTCACTATAAAAACCATAAAAAAATTTCACAGTCAAAAAATCAGGAATTTCACTATAAAAACAAAAATAGAAGATCTAAGTTAAAAAAAAATCGCCTATTTCACAATTTCACTATAAAAAGCAAAATAAAAGTTCAATGTTAAAAAGCTCATCGATTTCACTCAAAAAACTCATAAAAATGTTCAAAGTTGAAAAACTCCCCAATTTCACTATAAAACCATGATAAAAGTTCCAAAAGAAAAAGCTCACCAATTTCACTATAAAGACCATTTCAATAGTTTCAAGTTAAAAATATCACTAATTTGACTATAAAGACCATAACAAAAGTTGAAAATTAAAAAACTCACCAATTTCACTATAAAGACCATTACAGAACATCCAAGTCAAAAAATCACCAATTTCACAACAGAGACCATTACGAGAGTTCTGATTTTAAAAACTCATCAACTTCACTATAAAGACCATTTACAAAAGTTTCAAGTTAAAAAGCTCACCAATTTCACTATAAACACCATTACAAAAGTTCCAAGTCAAAAAACACACCAATTTCACTATAAGAACCATAATAAAAGTTCAAAAATAAAAACATATCCATTTCACTCTAAAAAGGATAACAAAACTTAAAAACTAAAAAAGTCCTCAATTTCACTATATAGACCATAATAAACGTTCCAAGTGCAAAAATATTCACCAATTTAACTTAAAAGACCATAAAAAAGTTCAAAGTGAAAAAACTCACAAACTTCATTCTATAAACGATAACAACAGTTCAAAGTTAAAAAATTCATCAATTTCACTATAAAAACCATAAAAATATTTCACAGTCAAAAAATCAGCAATTTCACTATAAAAACAAAAATAGAAGATCTAAGTTAAAAAAAAACTCGCCTATTTCACAATTTCACTATAAAAAGCAAAATAAAAGTTCAATGTTAAAAACTCATCGATTTCACTCAAAAACTCATAAAAATGTTCAAAGTTGAAAAACTCCCCAATTTCACTATAAAACCATGATAAAAGTTCCAAAAGAAAAAGCTCACCAATTTCACTATAAAGACCATTTCAATAGTTTCAAGTTAAAAATATCACTAATTTGACTATAAAGACCATAACAAAAGTTGAAAATGAAAAAACTCACCAATTTCACTATAAAGACCATTACAGAACATCCAAGTCAAAAAATCACCAATTTCACAACAAAGACCATTACGAGAGTTCAGATTTTAAAAACTCATCAACTTCACTATAAAGACCATTTACAAAAGTTTCAAGTTAAAAAGCTCACCAATTTCACTATAAACACCATTACAAAAGTTCCAAGTTAAAAAATACACCAATTTCACTATAAAAACCATAATAAAAGTTCAAAATTAAAAACATATCAATTTCACTCTAAAACGGATAACAAAACTTAAAAACTAAAAACTCCTCAATTTCACTATATAGACCATTATAAACGTTCTAAGTGAAAAAATATTCACCAATTTAACTTAAAAGACCATAACAAAAGTTCAAAGTGAAAAAACTCACAAATTTCATTCTATAAACGATAACAACAGTTCAAAGTTAAAAAAACTCATCAATTTCACAATAAAAACTATCAAAAAATTTCACAGTCAAAAAATAAGCAATTTCACTATAAAAACAAAAATAGAAGATCTAAGTTAAAAAAAACTCGCCTATTTCACAATTTCACTATAAAAAGCAAAATAAAAGTTCAATGTTAAAAAGCTCATCGATTTCACTCAAAAACTCATAAAAATGTTCAAAGTTGAACAACTCCACAATTTCACTATAAAACCATGATAAAAGTTCCAAAAGAAAAAACTCACCAATTTCACTATAAAGACCATTTCAATAGTTTCAAGTTAAAAATATCACTAATTTTACTATAAAGACCATAACAAAAGTTGAGAGTGAAAAAACTCACCAATTTCACTATAAAGACCATTACAGAACATCCAAGTCAAAAAATCACCAATTTCACAACAAAGACCATTAGGAGAGTTAAGATTTTAAAAACTCATCAACTTCACTATAAAGACAATTTAGAAAAGTTTCAAGTTAAAAAGCTCACCAATTTCATTATAAACACCATTACAAAAGTTCCAAGTCAAAAAACACACCAATTTCACTATAAGAACCATAATAAAAGTTCAAAAATAAAAACATATCAATTTCACTCTAAAAAGGATAACAAAACTTAAAAACCAAAAAACACCTCAATTTCACTATATAGACCATAATAAACGTTCCAAGTGAAAAACAAAATCACCAATTTAACTTAAAAGACCATAAAAAAGTTCAAAATGAAAAAACTCACAAATTTCATTCTATAAACGATAACAACAGTTCAAAGTTAAAAAATTCATCAATTTCACTATAAAAACCATAAAAAAAATTTCATAGTCAAAAAATCAGCAATTTCACTATAAAAACAAAAATAGAAGATCTAAGTTAAAAAAAACTCGCCTATTTCACAATTTCACTATAAAAAGCAAAATAAAAGTTCAATGTTAAAAAGCTCATCGATTTCACTCAAAAACTCATAAAAATGTTCAAAGTTGAAAAACTCCCCAATTTCACTATAAAACCATGACAAAAGTTCCAAAAGAAAAAACTCACCAATTTCACTATAAAGACCATTTCAATAGTTTCAAGTTAAAAATATCACTAATTTGACTATAAAGACCATAACAAAAGTTGAAAATGAAAAAACTCACCAATTTCACTATAAAGACCATTACAGAACATCCAAGTCAAAAAATCACCAATTTCACAACAGAGACCATTACGAAAGTTCAGATTTTAAAAACTCATCAACTTCACTATAAAGACCATTTACAAAAGTTTCAAGTTAAAAAGCTCACCAATTTCACTATAAACACCATTACAAAAGTTCCAAGTCAAAAAACACACCAATTTCACTATAAAAACCATAATAAAAGTTCAAAATTAAAAACATATCAATTTCACTCTAAAAAGGATAACAAAACTTAAAAACTAAAAAACTCCTCAATTTCACTATATAGACCATAATAAACGTTCCAAGTGAAAAAATATTCAACAATTTAACTTAAAAGACCATAACAAAAGTTCAAAGTGAAAAAACTCACAAATTTCATTCTATAAACGATAACAACAGTTCAAAGTTAAAAAATTCATCAATTTCACTATAAAAACCATAAAAAAATTTCACAGTCAAAAAATCAGGAATTTCACTATAAAAACAAAAATAGAAGATCTAAGTTAAAAAAAAATCGCCTATTTCACAATTTCACTATAAAAAGCAAAATAAAAGTTCAATGTTAAAAAGCTCATCGATTTCACTCAAAAACTCATAAAAATGTTCAAAGTTGAAAAACTCCCCAATTTCACTATAAAACCATGATAAAAGTTCCAAAAGAAAAAACTCACCAATTTCACTATAAAGACCATTTCAATAGTTTCAAGTTAAAAATATCACTAATTTGACTATAAAGACCATAACAAAAGTTGAAAATTAAAAAACTCACCAATTTCACTATAAAGACCATTACAGAACATCCAAGTCAAAAAATCGTCAATTTCACAACAAAGACCATTACGAGACTTAAGATTTTAAAAACTCATCAACTTCACTATAAAGACCATTTACAAAAGTTTCAAGTTAAAAAGCTCACCAATTTCACTATAAACACCATTACAAAAGTTCCAAGTCAAAAAACACACCAATTTCACTATAAAAACCATAATAAAAGTTCAAAATTAAAAACATATCAATTTCACTCTAAAAAGGATAACAAAACTTAAAAACTAAAAAACTCCTCACTTTCACTATATAGACCATAATAAACGTTCCAAGTGAAAAAATATTCAACAATTTAACTTAAAAGACCATAACAAAAGTTCAAAGTGAAAAAACTCACCAATTTCATGCTATAAACGATAACAACAGTTCAAAGTTAAAAAATTCATCAATTTCACTATAAAAACCATAAAAAAATTTCACAGTCAAAAAATCAGCAATTTCAATATAAAAAAAAATAGAAGATCTAAGTTAAAAAAAATCGCCTATTTCACAATTTCACTATAAAAAGCAAAATAAAAGTTCAATGTTAAAAAGCTCATCGATTTCACTCAAAAACTCATAAAAATGTTCAAAGTTGAAAAACTCCCCAATTTCACTATAAAACCATGATAAAAGTTCCAAAAGAAAAAGCTCACCAATTTCACTATAAAGATCATTTCAATAGTTTCAAGTTAAAAATATCACTAATTTGACTATAAAGACCATAACAAAAGTTGAAAATGAAAAAACTCACCAATTTCACTATAAAGACCATTACAGAACATCCAAGTCAAAAAATCACCAATTTCACAACAAAGACCATTACGAGAGTTCAGATTTTAAAAACTCATCAACTTCACTATAAAGACCATTTACAAAAGTTTCAAGTTAAAAAGCTCACCAATTTCACTATAAACACCATTACAAAAGTTCCAAGTCAAAAAACACACCAATTTCACTATAAGAACCATAATAAAAGTTCAAAAATAAAAACATATCCATTTCACTCTAAAAAGGATAACAAAACTTAAAAACTAAAAAACTCCTCAATTTCACTATATAGACCATAATAAACGTTCCAAGTGAAAAAATATTCACCAATTTAACTTAAAAGACCATAAAAAAGTTCAAAGTGAAAAAACTCACAAATTTCATTCTATAAACGATAACAACAGTTCAAAGTTAAAAAATTCATCAATTTCACTATAAAAACCATAAAAATATTTCACAGTCAAAAAATCAGCAATTTCACTATAAAAACAAAAATAGAAGATCTAAGTTAAAAAAAACTCGCCTATTTCACAATTTCACTATAAAAAGCAAAATAAAAGTTCAATGTTAAAAAGCTCATCGATTTCACTCAAAAACTCATAAAAATGTTCAAAGTTGAAAAACTCCCCAATTTCACTATAAAACCATGATAAAAGTTCCAAAAGAAAAAACTCACCAATTTCATTATAAAGACCATTTCAATAGTTTCAAGTTAAAAATATCACTAATTTGACTATAAAGACCATAACAAAAGTTGAAAATGAAAAAACTCACCAATTTCACTATAAAGACCATTACAGAACATCCAAGTCAAAAAATCACCAATTTCACAACAAAGACCATTACGAGAGTTAAGATTTTAAAAACTCATCAACTTCACTATAAAGACCATTTACAAAAGTTTCAAGTTAAAAAGCTCACCAATTTCACTATAAACACCATTACAAAAGTTCCAAGTCAAAAAACACACCAATTTCACTATAAAAACCATAATAAAAGTTCAAAATTAAAAACATATCAATTTCACTCTAAAAAGGATAACAAAACTTAAAAACTAAAAAACTCCTCACTTTCACTATATAGACCATAATAAACGTTCCAAGTGAAAAAATATTCAACAATTTAAATTTAAAGACCATAACAAAAGTTCAAAGTGAAAAAACTCACAAATTTCATTCTATAAACGATAACAACAGTTCAAAGTTAAAAAATTCATCAATTTCACTATAAAAACCATAAAAAAATTTCACAGTCAAAAAATCAGCAATTTCACTATAAAAAAAAAAATAGAAGATCTAAGTTAAAAAAAAATCGCCTATTTCACAATTTCACTATAAAAAGCAAAATAAAAGTTCAATGTTAAAAAGCTCATCGATTTCACTCAAAAACTCAAAAATGTTCAAAGTTGAAAAACTCCCCAATTTCACTATAAAACCATGATAAAAGTTCCAAAAGAAAAAACTCACCAATTTCACTATAAAGACCATTTCAATAGTTTCAAGTTAAAAATATCACTAATTTGACTATAAAGACCATAACAAAAGTTGAAAATGAAAAAACTCACCAATTTCACTATAAAGACCATTACAGAACATCCAAGTCAAAAAATCACCAATTTCACAACAGAGACCATTACGAGAGTTCAGATTTTAAAAACTCATCAACTTCACTATAAAGACCCATTACAAAAGTTTCAAGTTAAAAAGCTCACCAATTTCACTATAAACACCATTACAAAAGTTCCAAGTCAAAAAACACACCAATTTCACTATAAAAACCATAATAAAAGTTCAAAATTAAAAACATATCAATTTCACTCTAAAAAGGATAACAAAACTTAAAAACTAAAAAACTCCTCACTTTCACTATATAGACCATAATAAACGTTCCAAGTGAAAAAATATTCAACAATTTAAATTAAAAGACCATAACAAAAGTTCAAAGTGAAAAAACTCACAAATTTCATTCTATAAACGATAACAACAGTTCAAAGTTAAAAAATTCATCAATTTCACTATAAAAACCATAAAAAAATTTCACAGTCAAAAAATCAGCAATTTCACTATAAAAACAAAAATAGAAGATCTAAGTTAAAAAAAAATCGCCTATTTCACAATTTCACTATATAAAGCAAAATAAAAGTTCAATGTGAAAAAGCTCATCGATTTCACTCAAAAACTCATAAAAATGTTCAAAGTTGAAAAACTCCCCAATTTCACTATAAAACCATGATAAAAGTTCCAAAAGAAAAAGCTCACCAATTTCAGTATAAAGACCATTTCAATAGTTTCAAGTTAAAAATATCACTAATTTGACTATAAAGACCATAACAAAAGTTGAAAATGAAAAAACTCACCAATTTCAGTATAAAGACCATTACAGAACATCCAAGTCAAAAAATCACCAATTTCACAACAAAGACCATTACGAGAGTTCAGATTTTAAAAACTCATCAACTTCACTATAAAGACCATTTACAAAAGTTTCATGTTAAAAACCTCACCAATTTCACTATAAACACCATTACAAAAGTTCCAAGTTAAAAAATACACCAATTTCACTATAAAAACCATAATAAAAGTTCAAAATTAAAAACATATCAATTTCACTCTAAAAAGGATAACAAAACTTAAAAACTAAAAACTCCTCAATTTCACTATATAGACCATTATAAACGTTCTAAGTGAAAAAATATTCACCAATTTAACTTAAAAGACCATAACAAAAGTTCAAAGTGAAAAAACTCACAAATTTCATTCTATAAACGATAACAACAGTTCAAAGTTAAAAAACTCATCAATTTCACAATAAAAACTATAAAAAAATTTCACAGTAAAAAAATAAGCAATTTCACTATAAAAACAAAAATAGAAGATCTAAGTTAAAAAAACTCGCCTATTTCACAATTTCACTATAAAAAGCAAAATAAAAGTTCAATGTTAAAAAGCTCATCGATTTCACTCAAAAACTCATAAAAATGTTCAAAGTTGAACAACTCCACAATTTCACTATAAAACCATGATAAAAGTTCCAAAAGAAAAAACTCACCAATTTCACTATTAAGACCATTTCAATAGTTTCAAGTTAAAAATATCACTAATTTTACTATAAAGACCATAACAAAAGTTGAGAGTGAAAAAACTCACCAATTTCACTATAAAGACCATTACAGAACATCCAAGTCAAAAAATCACCAATTTCACAACAAAGACCATTAGGAGAGTTCAGATTTTAAAAACTCATCAACTTCACTATAAAGACAATTTAGAAAAGTTTCAAGTTAAAAAGCTCACCAATTTCATTATAAACACCATTACAAAAGTTCCAAGTCAAAAAACACACCAATTTCACTATAAGAACCATAATAAAAGTTCAAAAATAAAAACATATCAATTTCACTCTAAAAAGGATAACAAAACTTAAAAACCAAAAAACACCTCAATTTCACTATATAGACCATAATAAACGTTCCAAGTGAAAAACAAAATCACCAATTTAACTTAAAAGACCATAAAAAAGTTCAAAATGAAAAAACTCACAAATTTCATTCTATAAACGATAACAACAGTTCAAAGTTAAAAAATTCATCAATTTCACTATAAAAACCATAAAAAAAATTTCACAGTCAAAAAATCAGCAATTTCACTATAAAAACAAAAATAGAAGATCTAAGTTAAAAAAACTCGCCTATTTCACAATTTCACTATAAAAAGCAAAATAAAAGTTCAATGTTAAAAAGCTCATCGATTTCACTCAAAAACTCATAAAAATGTTCAAAGTTGAAAAACTCCCCAATTTCACTATAAAACCATGACAAAAGTTCCAAAAGAAAAAACTCACCAATTTCACTATAAAGACCATTTCAATAGTTTCAAGTTAAAAATATCACTAATTTGACTATAAAGACCATAACAAAAGTTGAAAATGAAAAAACTCACCAATTTCACTATAAAGACCATTACAGAACATCCAAGTCAAAAAATCACCAATTTCACAACAGAGACCATTACGAGAGTTCAGATTTTAAAAACTCATGAACTTCACTATAAAGACCATTTACAAAAGTTTCAAGTTAAAAAGCTCACCAATTTCACTATAAACACCATTACAAAAGTTCCAAGTCAAAAAACACACCAATTTCACTATAAGAACCATAATAAAAGTTCAAAAATAAAAACATATCCATTTCACTCTAAAAAGGATAACAAAACTTAAAAACTAAAAAACTCCTCAATTTCACTATATAGACCATAATAAACGTTCCAAGTGAAAAAATATTCACCAATTTAACTTAAAAGACCATAAAAAAGTTCAAAGTGAAAAAACTCACAAACTTCATTCTATAAACGATAACAACAGTTCAAAGTTAAAAAATTCATCAATTTCACTATAAAAACCATAAAAATATTTCACAGTCAAAAAATCAGCAATTTCACTATAAAAACAAAAATAGAAGATCTAAGTTAAAAAAAAACTCGCCTATTTCACAATTTCACTATAAAAAGCAAAATAAAAGTTCAATGTTAAAAACTCATCGATTTCACTCAAAAACTCATAAAAATGTTCAAAGTTGAAAAACTCCCCAATTTCACTATAAAACCATGATAAAAGTTTCAAAAGAAAAAGCTCACCAATTTCACTATAACGACCATTTCAATAGTTTCAAGTTAAAAATATCACTAATTTGACTATAAAGACCATAACAAAAGTTGAAAATGAAAAAACTCACCAATTTCACTATAAAGACCATTACAGAACATCCAAGTCAAAAAATCACCAATTTCACAACAAAGACCATTACGAGAGTTCAGATTTTAAAAACTCATCAACTTCACTATAAAGACCATTTACAAAAGTTTCAAGTTAAAAAGCTCACCAATTTCATTATAAACACCATTACAAAAGTTCCAAGTTAAAAAATACACCAATTTCACTATAAAAACCATAATAAAAGTTCAAAATTAAAAACATATCAATTTCACTCTAAAAAGGATAACAAAACTTAAAAACTAAAAACTCCTCAATTTCACTATATAGACCATTATAAACGTTCTAAGTGAAAAAATATTCACCAATTTAACTTAAAAGACCATAACAAAAGTTCAAAGTGAAAAAACTCACAAATTTCATTCTATAAACGATAACAACAGTTCAAAGTTAAAAAACTCATCAATTTCACAATAAAAACTATAAAAAAATTTCACAGTAAAAAAATAAGCAATTTCCCTATAAAAACAAAAATAGAAGATCTAAGTTAAAAAAACTCGCCTATTTCACAATTTCACTATAAAAAGCAAAATAAAAGTTCAATGTTAAAAAGCTCATCGATTTCACTCAAAAACTCATAAAAATGTTCAAAGTTGAACAACTCCACAATTTCACTATAAAACCATGATAAAAGTTCCAAAAGAAAAAACTCACCAATTTCACTATAAAGACCATTTCAATAGTTTCAAGTTAAAAATATCACTAATTTTACTATAAAGACCATAACAAAAGTTGAGAGTGAAAAAACTCACCAATTTCACTATAAAGACCATTACAGAACATCCAAGTCAAAAAATCACCAATTTCACAACAAAGACCATTACGAGAGTTCAGATTTTAAAAACTCATCAACTTCACTATAAAGACCATTTACAAAAGTTACAAGTTAAAAAGCTCACCAATTTCACTAAAAACACCATTACAAAAGTTCCAAGTTAAAAAACACACCAATTTCACTATAAAAACCATAATAAATGTTCAAAATTAAAAACATATCAATTTCACTCTAAAAAGGATATCAAAACTTAAAAACCAAAAAACTCCTCAATTTAACTATATAGACCATAATAAACGTTCCAAGTGAAAAAATATTCACCAATTTAACTTAAAAGACCATAAAAAAGTTCAAAGTGAAAAAACTCACAAATTTCATTCTATAAACGATAACAACAGTTCAAAGTTAAAAAATTCATCAATTTCACTATAAAAACCAAAAAAAATTTCACAGTCAAAAAATCAGCAATTTCACTATAAAAACAAAAATAGAAGATCTAAGTTAAAAAAAACTCGCCTATTTCACAATTTCACTATAAAAAGTAAAATAAAAGTTGAATGTTAAAAAGCTCATCGATTTCACTCAAAAACTCATAAAAATGTTCAAAGTTGAAAAACTCCCCAATTTCACTATAAAACCATGATAAAAGTTCCAAAAGAAAAAACTCACCAATTTCACTATAAAGACCATTTCAATAGTTTCAAGTTAAAAATATCACTAATTTGACTATAAAGACCATAACAAAAGTTGAAAATGAAAAAACTCACCAATTTCACTATAAAGACCATTACAGAACATCCAAGTCAAAAAATCACCAATTTCACAACAAAGACCATTACGAGACTTAAGATTTTAAAAACTCATCAACTTCACTATAAAGACCATTTACAAAAGTTTCAAGTTAAAAAGCTCACCAATTTCACTATAAACACCATTACAAAAGTTCCAAGTCAAAAAACACACCAATTTCACTATAAAAACCATAATAAAAGTTCAAAATTAAAAACATATCAATTTCACTCTAAAAAGGATAACAAAACTTAAAAACTAAAAAACTCCTCAGTTTCACTATATAGACCATAATAAACGTTCCAAGTGAAAAAATATTCAACAATTTAACTTAAAAGACCATAACAAAAGTTCAAAGTGAAAAAATTCACAAATTTCATTCTATAAACGATAACAACAGTTCAAAGTTAAAAAATTCATCAATTTCACTATAAAAACCATAAAAAAATTTCACAGTCAAAAAATCAGCAATTTCAATATAAAAACAAAAATAGAAGATCTAAGTTAAAAAAAAATCGCCTATTTCACAATTTCACTATAAAAAGCAAAATAAAAGTTCAATGTTAAAAAGCTCATCGATTTCACTCAAAAACTCGTAAAAATGTTCAAAGTTGAAAAACTCCCCAATTTCACTATAAAACCATGATAAAAGTTCCAAAAGAAAAAGCTCACCAATTTCACTATAAAGATCATTTCAATAGTTTCAAGTTAAAAATATCACTAATTTGACTATAAAGACCATAACAAAAGTTGAAAATGAAAAAACTCACCAATTTCACTGTAAAGACCATTACAGAACATCCAAGTCAAAAAATCACCAATTTCACAACAAAGACCATTACGAGAGTTCAGATTTTAAAAACTCATCAACTTCACTATAAAGACCATTTACAAAAGTTTCAAGTTAAAAAGCTCACCAATTTCACTATAAACACCATTACAAAAGTTCCAAGTCAAAAAACACACCAATTTCACTATAAGAACCATAATAAAAGTTCAAAAATAAAAACATATCCATTTCACTCTAAAAAGGATAACAAAACTTAAAAACTAAAAAACTCCTCAATTTCACTATATAGACCATAATAAACGTTCCAAGTGAAAAAATATTCACCAATTTAACTTAAAAGACCATAAAAAAGTTCAAAGTGAAAAAACTCACAAATTTCATTCTATAAACGATAACAACAGTTCAAAGTTAAAAAATTCATCAATTTCACTATAAAAACCATAAAAATATTTCACAGTCAAAAAATCAGCAATTTCACTATAAAAACAAAATTAGAAGATCTAAGTAAAAAAAAACTCGCCTATTTCACAATTTCACTATAAAAAGCAAAATAAAAGTTCAATGTTAAAAAGCTCATCGATTTCACTCAAAAACTCATAAAAATGTTCAAAGTTGAAAAACTCCCCAATTTCACTATAAAACCATGATAAAAGTTCCAAAAGAAAAAACTCACCAATTTCACTATAAAGACCATTTCAATAGTTTCAAGTTAAAAATATCACTAATTTTACTATAAAGACCATAACAAAAGTTGAAAATGAAAAAACTCACCAATTTCACTATAAAGACCATTACAGAACATCCAAGTCAAAAATCACCAATTTCACAACAAAGACCATTACGAGAGTTCAGATTTTAAAAACTCATCAACTTCACTATAAAGACCATTTACAAAAGTTTCAAGTTAAAAAGCTCACCAATTTCACTATAAACACCATTACAAAAGTTCCAAGTCAAAAAACACACCAATTTCACTATAAGAACCATAATAAAAGTTCAAAATTAAAAACATATCAATTTCACTCTAAAAAGGATAACAAAACTTAAAAACTAAAAAACTCCTCACTTTCACTATATAGACCATAATAAACGTTCCAAGTGAAAAAATATTCAACAATTTAACTTAAAAGACCTTAACAAAAGTTCAAAGTGAAAAAACTCACAAATTTCATTCTATAAACGATAACAACAGTTCAAAGTTAAAAAATTCATCAATTTCACTATAAAAACCATAAAAAAATTTCACAGTCAAAAAATCAGCAATTTCACTATAAAAACAAAAATAGAAGATCTAAGTTAAAAAAAAATCGCCTATTTCACAATTTCACTATAAAAAGCAAAATAAAAGTTCAATGTTAAAAAGCTCATCGATTTCACTCAAAAACTCATAAAAATGTTCAAAGTTGAAAAACTCCCCAATTTCACTATAAAACCATGATAAAAGTTCCAAAAGAAAAAACTCACCAATTTCACTATAAAGACCATTTCAATAGTTTCAAGTTAAAAATATCACTAATTTGACTATAAAGACCATAACAAAAGTTGAAAATGAAAAAACTCACCAATTTCACTATAAAGACCATTACAGAACATCCAAGTCAAAAAATCACCAATTTCACAACAGAGACCATTACGAGAGTTCAGATTTTAAAAACTCATCAACTTCACTATAAAGACCATTTACAAAAGTTTCAAGTTAAAAAGCTCACCAATTTCACTATAAACACCATTACAAAAGTTCCAAGTCAAAAAACACACCAATTTCACTATAAAAACCATAATAAAAGTTCAAAATTAAAAACATATCAATTTCACTCTAAAAAGGATAACAAAACTTAAAAACTAAAAAACTCCTCAATTTCACTATATAGACCATAATAAACGTTCCAAGTGAAAAAATATTCAACAATTTAACTTAAAAGACCATAACAAAAGTTCAAAGTGAAAAAACTCACAAATTTCATTCTATAAACGATAACAACAGTTCAAAGTTAAAAAATTCATCAATTTCACTATAAAAACCATAAAAAAATTTCACAGTCAAAAAATCAGGAATTTCACTATAAAAACAAAAATAGAAGATCTAAGTTAAAAAAAAATCGCCTATTTCACAATTTCACTATAAAAAGCAAAATAAAAGTTCAATGTTAAAAAGCTCATCGATTTCACTCAAAAACTCATAAAAATGTTCAAAGTTGAAAAACTCCCCAATTTCACTATAAAACCATGATAAAAGTTCCAAAAGAAAAAACTCACCAATTTCACTATAAAGACCATTTCAATAGTTTCAAGTTAAAAATATCACTAATTTGACTATAAAGACCATAACAAAAGTTGAAAATTAAAAAACTCACCAATTTCACTATAAAGACCATTACAGAACATCCAAGTCAAAAAATCACCAATTTCACAACAGAGACCATTACGAGAGTTCTGATTTTAAAAACTCATCAACTTCACTATAAAGACCATTTACAAAAGTTTCAAGTTAAAAAGCTCACCAATTTCACTATAAACACCATTACAAAAGTTCCAAGTCAAAAAACACACCAATTTCACTATAAGAACCATAATAAAAGTTCAAAAATAAAAACATATCCATTTCACTCTAAAAAGGATAACAAAACTTAAAAACTAAAAAAGTCCTCAATTTCACTATATAGACCATAATAAACGTTCCAAGTGCAAAAATATTCACCAATTTAACTTAAAAGACCATAAAAAAGTTCAAAGTGAAAAAACTCACAAACTTCATTCTATAAACGATAACAACAGTTCAAAGTTAAAAAATTCATCAATTTCACTATAAAAACCATAAAAATATTTCACAGTCAAAAAATCAGCAATTTCACTATAAAAACAAAAATAGAAGATCTAAGTTAAAAAAAAACTCGCCTATTTCACAATTTCACTATAAAAAGCAAAATAAAAGTTCAATGTTAAAAACTCATCGATTTCACTCAAAAACTCATAAAAATGTTCAAAGTTGAAAAACTCCCCAATTTCACTATAAAACCATGATAAAAGTTCCAAAAGAAAAAGCTCACCAATTTCACTATAAAGACCATTTCAATAGTTTCAAGTTAAAAATATCACTAATTTGACTATAAAGACCATAACAAAAGTTGAAAATGAAAAAACTCACCAATTTCACTATAAAGACCATTACAGAACATCCAAGTCAAAAAATCACCAATTTCACAACAAAGACCATTACGAGAGTTCAGATTTTAAAAACTCATCAACTTCACTATAAAGACCATTTACAAAAGTTTCAAGTTAAAAAGCTCACCAATTTCACTATAAACACCATTACAAAAGTTCCAAGTTAAAAAATACACCAATTTCACTATAAAAACCATAATAAAAGTTCAAAATTAAAAACATATCAATTTCACTCTAAAACGGATAACAAAACTTAAAAACTAAAAACTCCTCAATTTCACTATATAGACCATTATAAACGTTCTAAGTGAAAAAATATTCACCAATTTAACTTAAAAGACCATAACAAAAGTTCAAAGTGAAAAAACTCACAAATTTCATTCTATAAACGATAACAACAGTTCAAAGTTAAAAAAACTCATCAATTTCACAATAAAAACTATCAAAAAATTTCACAGTCAAAAAATAAGCAATTTCACTATAAAAACAAAAATAGAAGATCTAAGTTAAAAAAAACTCGCCTATTTCACAATTTCACTATAAAAAGCAAAATAAAAGTTCAATGTTAAAAAGCTCATCGATTTCACTCAAAAACTCATAAAAATGTTCAAAGTTGAACAACTCCACAATTTCACTATAAAACCATGATAAAAGTTCCAAAAGAAAAAACTCACCAATTTCACTATAAAGACCATTTCAATAGTTTCAAGTTAAAAATATCACTAATTTTACTATAAAGACCATAACAAAAGTTGAGAGTGAAAAAACTCACCAATTTCACTATAAAGACCATTACAGAACATCCAAGTCAAAAAATCACCAATTTCACAACAAAGACCATTAGGAGAGTTAAGATTTTAAAAACTCATCAACTTCACTATAAAGACAATTTAGAAAAGTTTCAAGTTAAAAAGCTCACCAATTTCATTATAAACACCATTACAAAAGTTCCAAGTCAAAAAACACACCAATTTCACTATAAGAACCATAATAAAAGTTCAAAAATAAAAACATATCAATTTCACTCTAAAAAGGATAACAAAACTTAAAAACCAAAAAACACCTCAATTTCACTATATAGACCATAATAAACGTTCCAAGTGAAAAACAAAATCACCAATTTAACTTAAAAGACCATAAAAAAGTTCAAAATGAAAAAACTCACAAATTTCATTCTATAAACGATAACAACAGTTCAAAGTTAAAAAATTCATCAATTTCACTATAAAAACCATAAAAAAAATTTCATAGTCAAAAAATCAGCAATTTCACTATAAAAACAAAAATAGAAGATCTAAGTTAAAAAAAACTCGCCTATTTCACAATTTCACTATAAAAAGCAAAATAAAAGTTCAATGTTAAAAAGCTCATCGATTTCACTCAAAAACTCATAAAAATGTTCAAAGTTGAAAAACTCCCCAATTTCACTATAAAACCATGACAAAAGTTCCAAAAGAAAAAACTCACCAATTTCACTATAAAGACCATTTCAATAGTTTCAAGTTAAAAATATCACTAATTTGACTATAAAGACCATAACAAAAGTTGAAAATGAAAAAACTCACCAATTTCACTATAAAGACCATTACAGAACATCCAAGTCAAAAAATCACCAATTTCACAACAGAGACCATTACGAGAGTTCAGATTTTAAAAACTCATCAACTTCACTATAAAGACCATTTACAAAAGTTTCAAGTTAAAAAGCTCACCAATTTCACTATAAACACCATTACAAAAGTTCCAAGTCAAAAAACACACCAATTTCACTATAAAAACCATAATAAAAGTTCAAAATTAAAAACATATCAATTTCACTCTAAAAAGGATAACAAAACTTAAAAACTAAAAAACTCCTCAATTTCACTATATAGACCATAATAAACGTTCCAAGTGAAAAAATATTCAACAATTTAACTTAAAAGACCATAACAAAAGTTCAAAGTGAAAAAACTCACAAATTTCATTCTATAAACGATAACAACAGTTCAAAGTTAAAAAATTCATCAATTTCACTATAAAAACCATAAAAAAATTTCACAGTCAAAAAATCAGGAATTTCACTATAAAAACAAAAATAGAAGATCTAAGTTAAAAAAAAATCGCCTATTTTACAATTTCACTATAAAAAGCAAAATAAAAGTTCAATGTTAAAAAGCTCATCGATTTCACTCAAAAACTCATAAAAATGTTCAAAGTTGAAAAACTCCCCAATTTCACTATAAAACCATGATAAAAGTTCCAAAAGAAAAAACTCACCAATTTCACTATAAAGACCATTTCAATAGTTTCAAGTTAAAAATATCACTAATTTGACTATAAAGACCATAACAAAAGTTGAAAATTAAAAAACTCACCAATTTCACTATAAAGACCATTACAGAACATCCAAGTCAAAAAATCACCAATTTCACAACAGAGACCATTACGAGAGTTCTGATTTTAAAAACTCATCAACTTCACTATAAAGACCATTTACAAAAGTTTCAAGTTAAAAAGCTCACCAATTTCACTATAAACACCATTACAAAAGTTCCAAGTCAAAAAACACACCAATTTCACTATAAGAACCATAATAAAAGTTCAAAAATAAAAACATATCCATTTCACTCTAAAAAGGATAACAAAACTTAAAAACTAAAAAAGTCCTCAATTTCACTATATAGACCATAATAAACGTTCCAAGTGAAAAAATATTCACCAATTTAACATAAAAGACCATAAAAAAGTTCAAAGTGAAAAAACTCACAAACTTCATTCTATAAACGATAACAACAGTTCAAAGTTAAAAAATTCATCAATTTCACTATAAAAACCATAAAAATATTTCACAGTCAAAAAATCAGGAATTTCACTATAAAAACAAAAATAGAAGATCTAAGTTAAAAAAAAAACTCGCCTATTTCACAATTTCACTATAAAAAGCAAAATAAAAGTTCAATGTTAAAAACTCATCGATTTCACTCAAAAACTCATAAAAATGTTCAAAGTTGAAAAACTCCCCAATTTCACTATAAAACCATGATAAAAGTTCCAAAAGAAAAAGCTCACCAATTTCACTATAAAGACCATTTCAATAGTTTCAAGTTAAAAATATCACTAATTTGACTATAAAGACCATAACAAAAGTTGAAAATGAAAAAACTCACCAATTTCACTATAAAGACCATTACAGAACATCCAAGTCAAAAAATCACCAATTTGACAACAAAGACCATTACGAGAGTTCAGATTTTAAAAACTCATCAACTTCACTATAAAGACCATTTACAAAAGTTTCAAGTTAAAAAGCTCACCAATTTCACTATAAACACCATTACAAAAGTTCCAAGTTAAAAAATACACCAATTTCACTATAAAAACCATAATAAAAGTTCAAAATTAAAAACATATCAATTTCACTCTAAAACGGATAACAAAACTTAAAAACTAAAAACTCCTCAATTTCACTATATAGACCATTATAAACGTTCTAAGTGAAAAAATATTCACCAATTTAACTTAAAAGACCATAACAAAAGTTCAAAGTGAAAAAACTCACAAATTTCATTCTATAAACGATAACAACAGTTCAAAGTTAAAAAAACTCATCAATTTCACAATAAAAACTATCAAAAAATTTCACAGTCAAAAAATAAGCAATTTCACTATAAAAACAAAAATAGAAGATCTAAGTTAAAAAAAACTCGCCTATTTCACAATTTCACTATAAAAAGCAAAATAAAAGTTCAATGTTAAAAAGCTCATCGATTTCACTCAAAAACTCATAAAAATGTTCAAAGTTGAACAACTCCACAATTTCACTATAAAACCATGATAAAAGTTCCAAAAGAAAAAACTCACCAATTTCACTATAAAGACCATTTCAATAGTTTCAAGTTAAAAATATCACTAATTTTACTATAAAGACCATAACAAAAGTTGAGAGTGAAAAAACTCACCAATTTCACTATAAAGACCATTACAGAACATCCAAGTCAAAAAATCACCAATTTCACAACAAAGACCATTAGGAGAGTTCAGATTTTAAAAACTCATCAACTTCACTATAAAGACAATTTAGAAAAGTTTCAAGTTAAAAAGCTCACCAATTTCATTATAAACACCATTACAAAAGTTCCAAGTCAAAAAACACACCAATTTCACTATAAGAACCATAATAAAAGTTCAAAAATAAAAACATATCGATTTCACTCTAAAAAGGATAACAAAACTTAAAAACCAAAAAACACCTCAATTTCACTATATAGACCATAATAAACGTTCCAAGTGAAAAACAAAATCACCAATTTAACTTAAAAGACCATAAAAAAGTTCAAAATGAAAAAACTCACAAATTTCATTCTATAAACGATAACAACAGTTCAAAGTTAAAAAATTCATCAATTTCACTATAAAAACCATAAAAAAAATTTCACAGTCAAAAAATCAGCAATTTCACTATAAAAACAAAAATAGAAGATCTAAGTTAAAAAAACTCGCCTATTTCACAATTTCACTATAAAAAGCAAAATAAAAGTTCAATGTTAAAAAGCTCATCGATTTCACTCAAAAACTCATAAAAATGTTCAAAGTTGAAAAACTCCCCAATTTCACTATAAAACCATGACAAAAGTTCCAAAAGAAAAAACTCACCAATTTCACTATAAAGACCATTTCAATAGTTTCAAGTTAAAAATATCACTAATTTGACTATAAAGACCATAACAAAAGCTGAAAGTGAAAAAACTCACCAATTTCACTATAAAGACCATTATAGAACATCCAAGTCAAAAAATCACCAATATCACAACAAAGACCATTACGAGAGTTCAGATTTTAAAAACTCACCAATTTCACTATAAAGACCATTTACAAAAGTTTCAAGTTTAAAAGCTCACCAATTTCACTATAAAGACCATTACAAAAGTTCCAAATTAAAAAACTCACAAATTTCACTACAAAACCATAATAAAAGTTCTAGTGAAAAAAAAACTCACCAATGTCACTAAAAAGACCATAACAAAAGTTCAAAGTGAAAAAACTCACAAATTTCATTCTATAAACAATAACAATAGTTCAAAGTTAAAAAACTCATCAATTTCACTATAAAAACCATAAAAAAATTTCACAGTAATAAAACCAGCAATTTCACTATAAAAATAAAAATAGAAGATTTAAGTTAAAAAAACTCGCCTGTTTCACAATTTCACTATAAAAAGCAAAATAAAAGTTCAATGTTATAAAGCTCATCGATTTCACTCAAAAACTCATAAAAATGTTCAAAGTTGAAAAACTCCCCAATTTCACTATAAAACCATGATAAAAGTTCCAAAATAAAAAAACTCACCAATTTCACTATAAAGACCATTTCAATAGTTTCAAGTTAAAAATATCACTAATTTGACTATAAAGACCATAACAAAAGTTGAAAGTGAAAAAACTCACCAATTTCATTATAAAGACCATTACAGAACATCCAAGTCAAAAAATCACCAAATTCACAACAAAGACCATTACGAGAGTTCAGATTTTAAAAACTCATCAATTTCACTTTAAAGACCATTTCCAAAAGTTTCAAGTTAAAAAGCACACCAATTTCACTATAAACACCATTACAAAAGTTCCAAGTTAAAAAACACACCAATTTCACTATAAAAACCATAATAAAAGTTCAAAATTAAAAACATATCAATTTCACTCTAAAAAGGATAACAAAACTTAAAAACTAAAAAACTCCTCAATTTCACTATATAGACCATAATAAACGTTCCAAGTGAAAAAATATTCACCAATTTAACTTAAAAGACCATAACAAAAGTTCAAAGTGAAAAACCTCACAAATTTCATTCTATAAACGATAACAACAGTTCCAAGTTAAAAAAAGCTCATCAATTTCACTATAAAAACCATAATAAAATTTCACAGTGAAAAAATCAGCAATTTCACTATAAAAACAAAAATAGAAGATCTAAGTTAAAAAATCTCGCCTATTTCACAATTTCACCATAAAAAGAAAAATAAAAGTTCAATGTTAAAAAGCTCATCGATTTCACTCAAAAACTCATAAAAATGTTCAAAGTTGAAAAACTCCCCAATTTCACTATAAAACCATGAAAAAAGTTCCAAAAGAAAAAACTCACCAATTTCACTAAAAAGACCATTTCAATAGTTTCAAGTTAAAAATATCACTAATTTGACTATAAAGACCATAACAAAAGTTGAAAGTGAAAAAACTCACCAATTTCACTATAAAGACCATTACAGAACATCCAAGTCAAGAAATCACCAATATCACAACAAAGACCATTACGAGAGTTCAGATTTTAAAAACTCACCAATTTCACTATAAAGACCATTTACAAAAGTTTCAAGTTTAAAAGCTCACCAATTTAACTATGAAGACCATTACAAAAGGTTCCAAATCAAAAAACTCACAAATTTCACTACAAAACCATAATAAAAGTTCCAGTGAAAAAAAACTCACCAATGTCACTAAAAAGACCATAACAAAAGTTCAAAGTGAAAAAACTCACAAATTTCATTCTATAAACAATAACAATAGTTCAAAGTTAAAAAACTCATCAATTTCACTATAAAAACCATAAAAAAAATTCTCAGTAAAAAAATCAGCAATTTCACTATAAAAACAAAAATAGAAGATCTAAGTTAAAAAAACTCGCCTATTTCACTATAAAAAGCAAAATAAAAGTTCAATGTTGAAAAGCTCATCGATTTCACTCAAAAACTCATAAAAATGTTCAAAGTTGAAAAACTCCCTAATTTCACTATAAAACCATGATAAAAGTTCCAAAATAAAAAAACTCACCAATTTCACTATAAAGACCATTTCAATAGTTTCAAGTTAAAAATACCACTAATTTGACTATAAAGACCATAACAAAAGTTGAAAATGAAAAAAATCACCTATTTCACTATAAAGACCATTACAGAACATCCAAGTCAAAAAACCACCAAATTCACAGCAAAGACCATTACGAGAGTTCAGATTTTAAAAACTCATCAACTTCACTTTAAAGACCTTGATCTTTTGTAATGGTCTTTACAGTGAAATTGGTGAGCTGTTTAACTTGAAACTTTTGTAAATGGTCTTTATAGTGAAATTGGTGAGTTTTTAAAATCTGAACTCTCGTAATGGTCTTTGTTGTGAAATTGGTGATTTTTTGACATGGATGTTCTGTAATGGTCTTTATAGTAAAATTGGTGCGTTTTTTCACTTTCAACTTTTGTTATGGTCTTTATAGTAAAATTGGTGATAACTTAGACTTGAAACTATTGAAATGGTCTTTATAGTTAAATTGGTGAGTTTTTTCTTTTGGAACTTTTGTCATGGTTTTATTGTGAAATTGGGGAGTTTTTCAACTTTTAAAATTTTTATGAGTTTTTGAGTGAAATCAATGAGCTTTTTAACATTGAACTTTTACTTTAGTTTTTATAGAGAAATTGTTAAATAGGCGAGTTGTTTTAACTTAGATCTTTTATTTTTGTTTTTATAGTTAAATTTTTGATTTTTTGACATGGAAATTTTGTTATGGTTTTTATAGTGAAATTGGTGAGTTTTTTAGCTTGAAACTTTTGTAAATGGTTTTCATAGTGAAATTGGTGAGTTTATAAAATCTGAACACTCGTAATGGTCTCTGTTGTGAAATTGGTGATTTTTTGACTTGGATGTTCTGTAATGGTCTTTATAGTGAAATTGGTGAGTTTTTTCACTTTCAACTTTTGTTATGGTCTTCATAGTCAAATTAGTGATATTGGGAAATTAGTGATTATGGTCTTCATAGTCAACTTTTGACTTGGAACTTTTGTAATGGGGTTTATAGTGAAATTGGTGAGTTTTTTTCAACTTTGAACATTTTTATGAGTTTTTGAGTGAAATCGATGAGCTTTTTAACATTGACCTTTTATTTTGGTTTTTATAATGAAATTGTCAAATAGGCGAGTTTTTTTAACTTAGATCTTTTATTTTTGTTTTTATAGTAAAATTGCTGATTTTTTGACTTGGAAATATTTTTATGGTTTTAATAGTGAAATTGATGATTTTTTAACTTTGAACTTTTGTTATTGTGTATAGAATGAAATTTGTGAGTTTTTTCACTTTGAACTTTTGTTATGGTCTTTTTAGTGAAATTGTTGAGGTTTTTTTTTTCAATTGGAACTTTTATTATGGATTTTATAGTGAAATTGGTGAGTTTTTTGACCTTGATCTTTTGTAATGGTCTTTGCAGTGAAATTGGTGAGCTTTTTAACTTGAAACTTTTGTAAATGGTCTTTATAGTGAAATTGGTGAGTTTTTAAAATCTGAACTCTCTTAATGGTCTTTGTTGTGAAATTGGTGATTTTTTTCTTTTGGAACTTTTGTCATGGTTTTATTGTGAAATTGAGGAGTTTTTCAACTTTTAAAATATTTATGAGTTTTTGAGTGAAATCAATGAGCTTTTTAACATTGAACTTTTATTTTAGTTTTTATAGAGAAATTGTTAAATAGGCGAGTTGTTTAACTTATATCTTTCATTTTGGTTTTTATAGTGAAATTTTTGATTTTTTGAAATGGAGATTTTGTTATGGTTTTTATAGTTAAATTGGTGAGTTTTTTTAACTTTGAACAGTTGTTACTGTTTACAGAATGAAATTGGTGAGTTTTTTCACTTTGAACTTTTTTATGGTCTTTTAAGTGAAATTGGTGAATTTTTTTCACTTGGAACTTTTATTATGGTCTATATAGTGAAATTGAGGAGTTTTTTAGTTTTTAAGTTTTGTTATCCTTGTTAGAGTGAAATTGATATGTTTTTTATTTTGAACTTTTATTATGGTTTTTATAGTTAAATTGGTGTGTTTTTTGACTTGGAACTTTTGTTATGGTGTTTATAGTGAAATTGGTGAGCTTTTTAACTTGAAACATTTGTAAGTGGTCTTTATAGTGAAGTTGTTGAGTTTTTAAAATCTGAAATGTCGTAATGGTCTTTGTTGGGAAATTAGTGATTTTTTGACTTGGATGTTCTGCAATGGTCTTTATAGTGAAATTGGTGAGTTTTTTCACTTTCAACTTTTTTTAAGGTTTTATAGTCAAATTAGTGATATTTTTAACTTGAAACTATTTATATGGTCTTTATAGTGAAATTGGTGATTTTTTTCTTTTGGAAATTTTGTCTCGGATTTATAGTGAAATTGGGGAGTTTTTCAACTTTGAACATTTTTAAGAGTTTTTTAGTGAAATCGATGAGCTTTTTAACGTTGAACTTTTATTTTGGTTTTTATAGTGAAATTGTGAAATAGGCTAGTTTTTTTAACTTAGATCTTTTATTTTATTTTTATAGTGAAGTTGCTGAATTTTTGACTTGGAAATTTTTTAAAGGTTTTTATATTGAAATTGATGAGTTTTTTAACTTTGAACTGTTGTTATTGTTTATAGAATGAGATTTGTGTTTTTTTCACTTTGAACTTTTATTATGGTCTTTTTAGTGAAATTGGTGAGTTTTTTTTTCAATTGGAACTTTTATTATGGTTTTTAATGTGAAATTGGTGAGTTTTTTGACTTGGAACTTTTGTAATGGTCTTTATAGTGAAATTGGTGAGCTTTTTAAGTTGAAACTTTTGTAAATGGTCTTTATAGTGAAATTGGTGAGTTTTTAAAATCTGAACTCTCGTAATGGTCTTTGTTGTAAAATTGGTGATTTTTTGACTTGGATGTTCTGTAATGGTCTTTATAGTGAAATTGGTGAGTTTTTTCACTTTCAACTTTTGTTATGGTCTTTATAGTCAAATTAGTGATATTTTTAACTTGAAACTATAGAAATGGTCTTTATAGTGAAATTGGTGAGTTTTTTCTTTTGGATCTTTTATCATGGATTTATAGTGAAATTGGGGAGTTTTTCAACTTTGAACATTTTTAAGAGTTTTTTAGTGAAATCGATGAGCTTTTTAACGTTGAACTTTTATTTTGGTTTTTATAGTGAAATTGTGAAATAGGCTAGTTTTTTTAACTTAGATCTTTTATTTTATTTTTATAGTGAAGTTGCTGAATTTTTGACTTGGAAATTTTTTTAAGGTTTTTATATTGAAATTGATGAGTTTTTTAACTTTGAACTGTTGTTATTGTTTATAGAATGAGATTTGTGTTTTTTTCACTTTGAACTTTTATTATGGTCTTTTTAGTGAAATTGGTGAGTTTTTTTTTCAATTGGAACTTTTATTATGGTTTTTAATGTGAAATTGGTGAGTTTTTTGACTTGGAACTTTTGTAATGGTCTTTATAGTGAAATTGGTGAGCTTTTTAAGTTGAAACTTTTGTAAATGGTCTTTATAGTGAAATTGGTGAGTTTTTAAAATCTGAACTCTCGTAATGGTCTTTGTTGTAAAATTGGTGATTTTTTGACTTGGATGTTCTGTAATGGTCTTTATAGTGAAATTGGTGAGTTTTTTCACTTTCAACTTTTGTTATGGTCTTTATAGTCAAATTAGTGATATTTTTAACTTGAAACTATAGAAATGGTCTTTATAGTGAAATTGGTGAGTTTTTTCTTTTGGATCTTTTATCATGGATTTATAGTGAAATTGGGGAGTTTTTCAACTTTGAACATTTTAAAGAGTTTTTGAGTGAAAATCGATGAGCTTTTTAACATTGAACTTTTATTTTGGTTTTTATAGTGAAATTGTGAAATAGGCGAGTTTTTTTAACTTTGATCTTTTATTTTTGTTTTTATAGTGAAATTGCTGATTTTTTGACCTGGAAATTTTTTTATGGTTTTTATAGTGAAATTGATGTGTTTTTTAACTTTGAACTGTTGTTATTGTTTATAGAATGAAATTTGTGATTTTTTCTCTTTGAACTTTTGTTATGGTCTTTTTAGTGAAATTGGTGAGTTTTTTTTCACTTGGAACTTTTATTATGGTTTTTGTAGTGAAATTGGTGAGTTTTTTGACTTGGAACTTTTGTAATGGTCTTTATAGTGAAATTGGTGAGCTTTTAAACATGAAACTTTTGTAAATGGTCTTTATAGTGAAATTGGTGAGTTTTTAAAATCTGAACTCTCGTAATGGTCTTTGTTGGGAAATTGGTGATTTTTTGACTTGGATGTTCTGTAATGGTCTTTATAGTGAAATTGGTGAGTTTTTTCACTTTCAACTTTTGTTATGGTCTTTATAGTCAAATTAGTGATATTTTTAACTTGAAACTATTGAAATAGTTTTTATAGTGAAATTGGTGAGTTTTTTTTCACTTGGAACTTTTATTATGGTTTTTATAGTGAAATTGGTGAGTTTTTTGACTTGGAACTTTTGTAATGGTCTTTATAGTGAAATTGGTGAGCTTTTTAACTTGAAACTTTTGTAAATGGTCTTCATAGTGAAATTGATGAGTTTATAAAATCTGAACACTCGTAATGGTCCTTGTTGTGAAATTGGTGATTTTTTGACTTGGATGTTCTGTAATGGTATTTATAGTGAAATTGGTGAGTTTTTTCACATTCAACTTTTGTTATGGTCTTTATAGTCAAATTGGTGATAATATAGACTTGAAACTATTGAAATGGTCTATATAATGAAATTGGTGTGTTTTTTTTTCTGGATCTTTTATCATGGTTTTATAGTGAAATTGGGGAGTTTTTCAACTTTGAACATTTTAAAGAGTTTTTGAGTGAAATCGATGAGCTTTTTAACCTTGAACTTTTATTTTTGTTTTTATAGGGAAATTGTGAAATAGGCGAGTTTTTTTAACTTAGATCTTTTATTTTTGTTTTTATAGTGAAGTTGATGATTTTTTGACTTGGAAATTTTTTTATGGTTTTTATAGTGAAATTGATGAGTTTTTTTAACTTTAAACTGTTGTTATTGTGTATAGAATGAAATTTGTGAGTTTTTTCACTTTGAACTTTTGTTATGGTCTTTTTAGTGAAATTGGTGAGGTTTTTTTTTTCACTTGGAACTTTTATTATGGTTTTTATAGTGAAATTGGTGAGTTTTTTGACTTGGAACTTTTGTAATGGTCTTTATAGTGAAATTGGTGAGCTTTTTAAGTTGAAACTTTTGTAAATGGTCTTTATAGTGAAATTGGTGAGTTTTTAAAATCTGAACTCTCGTAATGGTCTTTGTTGTAAATTGGTGATTTTTTGACTTGGATGTTCTGTAATGGTCTTATAGTGAAATTGGTGAGTTTTTTCTCATTCAAATTTTGTTATGGTCTTTATAGTCAAATTCGTCATATTTTTAACTTGAAACTATTGAAATGGTCTTTATAGTGATATTGGTGTGTTTTTTTTATGGATCTTTTATCATGGTTTTATAGTGAAATTGGGGAGTTTTTCAACTTTGAACATTTTAAAGAGTTTTTGAGTGAAATCGATGAGCTTTTTAACCTTGAACTTTTATTTTGGTTTTTATAGTGAAATTGTGAAATAGGCGAGTTTTTTTAACTTAGATCTTTTATTTTTGTTTTTATAGTGAAGTTGATGATTTTTTGACTTGGAAATTTTTTTATGGTTTTTATAGTGAAATTGATGAGTTTTTTTTAACTTTAAACTGTTGTTATTGTTTATAGAATGAAATTTCTGAGTTTTTTCACTTTGAACTTTTGTTATGGTCTTTTTAGTGAAATTGGTGAGTTTTTTTTTCACATGGAACTTTTATTATGGTTTTTATAGTGAAATTGGTGAGTTTTTTGACTTGGAACTTTTGTAATGGTCTTTATAGTGAAATTGGTGAGCTTTTAAACTTGAAAAATTTGTAAATGGTCTTTATAGTTAAATTGGTGAGTTTTTAAAATCTGAACTCTCGTAAAGCTCTTTGTTGTGAAATTGGTGATTTTTTGACTTGGATGTTATGTAATGGTCTTTATAGTGAAATTGGTGAGTTTTTTCACTTTCAACTTTTGTTATGGTCTTTATAGTCAAATTAGTGATACTTTTAACTTGAAACTATTGAAATTGTCTTTATAGTGAAGTTGTTGAGTTTTTTCTTTTGGATCTTTTATCATGGTTTTATAGTGAAATTGGGGAGTTTTTCAACTTTGAACATTTTTATGAGTTTTTGATTGAAATCGATGAGCTTTTTAACATTGAACTTTTATTTTGGTTTTTATTGTGAAATTGTGAAATAGGTGAGTTTTTTTAACTTAGATCTTTTATTTTGGTTTTTATAGTGAGATTGCTGATTTTTTGACTTGCAATTTTTTTTATGGTTTTCATAGTGAAATTGATGAGTTTTTTTAACTTTGAACTGTTGTTTTTGTTTATAGAATGAAATTTGTGAGTTTTTTCACTTTGAACTTTTGTTATGGTCTTTTTAGTGAAATTGGTGAGTTATTTTTCTCTTGGAACTTTTATTATGGTTTTTATAGTGAAATTGGTGAGTTTTTTGACTTGGAACTTTTGTAATGGTCTTCTTAGTGAAATTGGTGAGCTTTTAAATTTGAAACTTTTGTAAATGGTCTTCCTAGTTAAATTGGTGAGTTTATAAAATTTGAATTCTCGTAATGGTCTTTGTTGTGAAATTGGTGATTTTTTGACTTAGATGTTCTGTAATGGTCTTTATAGTGAAATTGGTGAGTTTTTTCACTTTCAACTTTTGTTATGGTCTTTATAGTCAAATTGGTGATAATATAGACTTGAAACTATTGAAATGGTCTTTATAATTAAATTGGTGAGTTTTTTCGTTTGGAACTTTTGTCATGGTTTTATTGTGAAATTGGGGAGTTTTTCAACTTTGAAAATGTTTATGAGTTTTTAAGTGAAATCGATGAGCTTTTTAACATTGAACTTTTATTTTAGTTTTTATAGTGAAATTGTGAAATAGGCGAGTTGTTTAACATAGATCTTTTATTTTTGTTTTTATAGTGAAAATTTTGATTTTTTGACATGGAAATTTTGTTATGGTTTTTATAGTTAAATTGGTGAGTTTTTTTAACTTTGAACAGTTGTTATTGTTTATAGAATGAAATAGGTGAGTTTTTTCACTTTGAACTTTTTTCTGGTCTTTTAAGTGAAATTAGTGAATTTTTTTTCACTTGGAACTTTTATTATGGTCTATATAGTGAAATTGAGGAGTTTTTTTAGTTTTTAAGTTTTGTTATCCTTTTTAGAGTGAAATTGATATGTTTTTAATTTTGAAATTTTATTATGCTCTTTATAGTGAAATTGGTGTGTTTTGACTTGGAACTTTTGTAATGGTGTTTATAGTGAAATTGTTGAGCTTTTTGACTTGAAACGTTAATAAATGGTCTTTATAGTGAAGTTGGTGAGTTTTTAAAATCTGAACTCTCGTAATGGTCTTTGTTGTGAAATTGGTGATTTTTTGACTTGGATGTTCTGTAATGGTCTTTATAGTGAAATTGGTGAGTTTTTTCACTTTCAACTTTTGTTATGGTCTTTATAGTCAAATTAGTGATATTTTTAACTTGAAACTATTAAAATGGTCTTTACTAAATTGGTGAGTTTTTTATTTTCGAAATTTTGTCATGGATTTATAGTGAAATTGAGGAGTTTTTCAACTTTGAACATTTTTAACAGTTTTTGAGTGAAATTGATGAGCTTTTTAACATTGAACTTTTATTTTGGTTTTTATAGTGAAAATGTGAAATAGGCGAGTTTTTTAAACTTAGATCTTTTATTTTTGTTTTTATAGTGAAATTGATGATTTTTTGATTGGAATTTTTTTTATGGTTTTTATAGTGACATCGATGAGTTTTTTTAACTTTGAATGTTGTTATTGTTTATAGAATGAAATTTTTGAGTTTTTTCACTTTGAACTTTTCTTATGGTCTTTTTAGTGAAATTGGTGAGTTTTTTTTTCACTAGGAACTTTTATTATAGTTTTTATAGTGAAATTGGTGATTTTTTTGACTTGGAACTTTTGTAATGGTCTTTATAGTGATATTGGTGAACTTTTAAACTTGAAACTTTTGTAAATTGTGTTTATAGTGAAATTGATGAGTTTTTAAAATCTGATCTCTCGTAATGGTCTTTGTTGTGAAATTGGTGATTTTTTGACTTGGATGTTCTGTAATGGTCTTTATAGTGAAATTGATGAGTTTTTTCACATTCAACTTTTGTTATGGTCTTTATAGTCAAATTAGTGATATTTTTAACTTGAAACTATTGAAATGGTCTTTATAGTGAAATTGGTGAGTTTTTTATTTTTGAAATTTTGTCATGGTTTTATAGTGAAATTGGGAAATTTTTCAACTTTGAACATTTATATGAGTTTTTAAGTGAAATCGATGAGCTTTTTAACATTGAACTTTTATTTTCGTTTTTATAGTGAAATTGTGAAATCGGCGAGTTTTTTTAACTTAGATCTTTTATTTTGATTTTTATAGTGAAATTGCTGATTTTTTGACTTGGAAATTTTTTTAATGGTTTTTATAGTGAAATTAATGAGTTTTTTTTAACATTTGAACTGTTGTTATTGTTTATAGAATGAAATTTGTGAGTTTTTTCACTTTGAACTTTTGTTATGGTCTTTTTAGTGAAATTGGTGAGTTTTTTTTCACTTATAACTATTAGTATGGTTTTTATAGTGAAATTGGTGAGTTTTTTGACTTGGAACTTTTGAAATGGTCTTTATAGTGAAATTGGTGAGCTTTTAAACTTGAAACTTTTGTAAATGGTCTTTATAGTGAAATTGGTGAGTTTTTAAAATCTGAACTCTCGTAATGGTCTTTGTTGTGAAATTAGTGATTTTTTGACTTGGATGTTCTGTAATGGTCTTTATAGTGAAATTGGTGAGTTTTTACACTTTCAAGTTTTGTTATGATCTTTATAGTCAAATTAGTGATATTTTTAACTTGAAACTATTGAAATGGCCTTTATAGTGAAATTAGTGAGTTTTTTCTTTAAGAAATTTTGTCATGGTTTTATAGTGAAATTTGGGAGTTTTTCAAATTTGAACATTTTTATGAGTTTTTGAGTGAAATCGATGAGCTTTTTAACATTGAACTTTTATTTTGGGTTTTATAATGAAATTGTGAAATAGGTGAGTTTTTTTAACTTAGATCTTTTATTTTGGTTTTTATAGTGAGATTGCTGATTTTTTGACTTGGAATTTTTTTAATGGTTTTCATAGTGAAATTGATGAGTTTTTTAACTTTGAACTGTTGTTTTTGTTTATAGAATGAAATTTGTGAGTTTTTTCACTTTGAACTTTTGTTATGGTCTTTTTAGTGAAATTGGTGAGTTTTTTTTTCACTTGGAACTTTTATTATGGTTTTTATAGTGAAATTGGTGAGTTTTTTGACTTGGAACTTTTGTAATGGTCTTCATAGTGAAATTGGTGAGCTTTTAAATTTGAAACTTTTGTAAATGGTCTTCCTAGTTAAATTGGTGAGTTTATAAAATTTGAATTCTCGTAATGGTCTTTGTTGTGAAATTGGTGATTTTTTTACTTGGATGTTCTTTAATGGTCTTTATAGTGAAATTGGTGAGTTTTTTCACTTTCAACTTTTGTTATGGTCTTTATAGTCAAATTGGTGATAATATAGACTTGAAACTATTGAAATGGTCTTTATAGTTAAACTGGTGAGTTTTTTCGTTTGGAACTTTTGTCATGGTTTTATTGTGAAATTGGGGAGTTTTTCAACTTTGAAAATGTTTATGAGTTTTTGAGTGAAATCGATGAGCTTTTTAACATTGAACTTTTATTTTAGTTTTTATAGTGAAATTGTGAAATAGGCGAGTTGTTTAACTTAGATCTTTTATTTTTGTTTTTATAGTGAAAATTTTGATTTTTTGACATGGAAATTTTGTTATGGTTTTTATAGTTAAATTGGTGAGTTTTTTTAACTTTGAACAGTTGTTATTGTTTATAGAATGAAATAGGTGAGTTTTTTCACTTTGAACTTTTTTCTGGTCTTTTAAGTGAAATTGGTGAATTTTTTTTCACTTGGAACTTTTATTATGGTCTATATAGTGAAATTGAGGAGTTTTTTTAATTTTTAAGTTTTGTTATCCTTTTTAGAGTGAAATTGATATGTTTTTAATTTTGAAATTTTATTATGCTCTTTATAGTGAAATTGGTGTGTTTTGACTTGGAACTTTTGAAATGGTCTTTATAGTGAAATTGGTGAGCTTTTTGACTTGAAACTTTAGTAAATGGTCTTTATAGTGAAGTTGGTGAGTTTATAAAATCTGAACTCTCGTAATGGTCTTTGTTGTGAAATTGGTGATTTTTTGACTTGGATGTTCTGTAATGGTCTTTATAGTGAAATTGGTGAGTTTTTTCACTTTCAACTTTTGTTATGGTCTTTATAGTCAAATTTGTGATATTTTTAACTTGAAACTATTAAAATGGTCTTTACTAAATTGGTGAGTTTTTTATTTTCGAAATTTTGTCATGGATTTATAGTGAAATTGGGGAGTTTTTCAGCTTTGAAATTTTTAACAATTTTTGAGTGAAATTGATGAGCTTTTTAACATTGAACTTTTATTTTGGTTTTTATAGTGAAAATGTGAAATCGGCGAGTTTTTTTAACTTAGATCTTTTATTTTTGTTTTTATAGTGAAATTGATGATTTTTTAATTGGAAATTTTTTTATGGTTTTTATAGTGACATCGATGCGTTTTTTTAACTTTGAATGTTGTTATTGTTTATAGAATGAAATTTGTGAGTTTTTTCACTTTGAACTTTTCTTATGGTCTTTTTAGTGAAATTGGTGAGTTTTTTTTCACTAGGAACTTTTATTATAGTTTTTATAGTGAAATTGGTTAG
The DNA here is from genome assembly GCA_963859935.3 of Lathyrus sativus. Lineage (NCBI taxonomy): Eukaryota > Viridiplantae > Streptophyta > Magnoliopsida > Fabales > Fabaceae > Lathyrus > Lathyrus sativus. The sequence continues at coordinate 3,391,044 of CAWUDS030002219.1, read as the reverse complement.
TTTTTTGACTTGGAACTCTTGTAATGGTCTTTATAGTAATATTGGTGAGCTTTTAAACTTGAAACTTTTGTAAATTGTGTTTATAGTGAAATTGATGAGTTTTTAAAATCTGATCTCTCGTAATGGTCTTTGTTGTGAAATTGGTGATTTTTTGACATGGATGTTCTGTAATGGTCTTTATAGTGAAATTGATGAGTTTTTTCACATTCAACTTTTTTTATGGTCTTTATAGTCAAATTAGTGATATTTTTAACTTGAAACTATTAAAATGGTCTTTACTAAATTGGTGAGTTTTTTATTTTTGAAATTTTGTCATGGTTTTATAGTGAAATTGGGAAGTTTTTCAACTTTGAACATTTTTATGAGTTTTTAAGTGAAATCGATGAGCTTTTTAACATTGATCTTTTATTTTCGTTTTTATAGTGAAATTGTGAAATCGGCGAGTTTTTTTAACTTAGATCTTTTATTTTGATTTTTATAGTGAAATTGCTGATTTTTTGACTTGGAAATTTTTTTTAAGGTTTTTATAGTGAAATTAATGAGTTTTTTTTAACATTTGAACTGTTGTTATTGTTTATAGAATGAAATTTGTGAGTTTTTTCACTTTGAACTTTTGTTATGGTCTTTTTAGTGAAATTGGTGAGTTTTTTTTTCACTTGTAACTATTAGTATGGTTTTTATAGTGAAATTGGTGAGTTTTTTGACTTGGAACTTTTGAAATGGTCTTTATAGTGAAATTGGTGAGCTTTTAAACTTGAAACTTTTGTAAATGGTCTTTATAGTGAAATTGGTGAGTTTTTAAAATCTGAACTCTCGTAATGGTCTTTGTTGTGAAATTGGTGATTTTTTGACTTGGATGTTCTGTAATGGCCTTTATAGTGAAATTGGTGAGTTTTTACACTTTCAATTTTTGTTATGGTCTTTATAGTCAAATTAGTGATATTTTTAACTTGAAACTATTGAAATGGTCTTTATAGTGAAATTAGTGAGTTTTTTCTTTAAGAAATTTTGTCATGGTTTTATAGTGAAATTTGGGAGTTTTTCAAATTTGAACATTTTTATGAGTTTTTGAGTGAAATCGATGAGCTTTTTAACATTGAACTTTTATTTTGGGTTTTATAATGAAATTGTGAAATAGGTGAGTTTTTTTAACTTAGATCTTTTATTTTGGTTTTTATAGTGAGATTGCTGATTTTTTGACTTGGAATTTTTTTTATGGTTTTCATAGTGAAATTGATGAGTTTTTTTAACTTTGAACTGTTGTTTTTGTTTATAGAATGAAATTTGTGAGTTTTTTCACTTTGAACTTTTGTTATGGTCTTTTTAGTGAAATTGGTGAGTTTTTTTTCACTTGGAACTTTTATTATGGTTTTTATAGTGAAATTGGTGAGTTTTTTGACTTGGAACTTTTGTAATGGTCTTCATAGTGAAATTGGTGAGCTTTTAAATTTGAAACTTTTGTAAATGGTCTTCCTAGTTAAATTGGTGAGTTTATAAAATTTGTATTCTCGTATTGGTCTTTGTTGTGAAATTGGTGATTTTTTTACTTGGATGTTCTTTATAGTGAAATTGGTGAGTTTTTTCACTTTCAACTTTTGTTATGGTCTTTATAGTCAAATTGGTGATAATATAGACTTGAAACAATTGAAATGGTCTTTATAGTTAAATTGGTGAGTTTTTTCGTTTGGAACTTTTGTCATGGTTTTATTGTGAAATTGGGGAGTTTTTCAACTTTGAAAATGTTTATGAGTTTTTGAGTGAAATCGATGAGCTTTTTAACATTGAACTTTTATTTTAGTTTTTATAGTGAAATTGTGAAATAGGCGAGTTGTTTAACTTAGATCTTTTATTTTGGTTTTTATAGTGAAAATTTTGTTTTTTTGCATGGAAATTTTGTTATGGTTTTTATAGTTAAATTGGTGAGTTTTTTTAACTTTGAATAGTTGTTATTGTTTATAGAATGAAATAGGTGAGTTTTTTCACTTTGAACTTTTTTCTGGTCTTTTAAGTGAAATTGGTGAATTTTTTTTCAATTGGAACTTTTATTATGGTCTATATAGTGAAATTGAGGAGTTTTTTTAATTTTTAAGTTTTGTTATCCTTTTTAGAGTGAAATTGATATGTTTTTAATTTTGAAATTTTATTATGCTCTTTATAGTTAAATCGGTGTGTTTTGACTTGGAACTTTTGTAATGGTGTTTATAGTGAAATCGGTGAGCTTTTTGACTTGAAACTTTAGTAAATGGTCTTTATAGTGAAGTTGGTGAGTTTATAAAATCTGAACTCTCGTAATGGTCTTTGTTGTGAAATTGGTGATTTTTTGACTTGGATGTTCTGTAATGGTCTTTATAGTGAAATTGGTGAGTTTTTTCACTTTCAACTTTTGTTATGGTCTTTATAGACAAATTAGTGCTATTTTTAACTTGAAACTATTAAAATGGTCTTTACTAAATTGGTGAGTTTTTTATTTTCGAAATTTTGTCATGGATTTATAGTGAAATTGGGGAGTTTTTCAACTTTGAACATTTTTAACAGTTTTTGAGTGAAATTGATGAGCTTTTTAACATTGAACTTTTATTTTGGTTTTTATAGTGAAAATGTAAAATAGGCGAGTTTTTTTAACTTAGATATTTTATTTTTGTTTTTATAGTGAAATTGCTGATTTTTTGATTGGAAATTTTTTTATGGTTTTTATAGTGACATCGATGAGTTTTTTTAACTTTGAATGTTGTTATTGTTTATAGAATGAAATTTGTGAGTTTTTTCACTTTGAACTTCTCTTATGGTCTTTTTAGTGAAATTGGTGAGGTTTTTTTTCACTAGGAACTTTTATTATAGTTTTTATAGTGAAATTGGTGAGTTTTTTGACTTGGAACTCTTGTAATGGTCTTTATAGTGAAATTTGTGAGCTTTTAAACTTGAAACTTTTGTAAATTGTCTTTATAGTGAAATTGATGAGTTTTTAAAATCTGATCTCTCGTAATGGTCTTTGTTGTGAAATTGGTGATTTTTTGACTTGGATGTTCTGTAATGGTCTTTATAGTGAAATTGATGAGTTTTTTCACATTCAACTTTTGTTATGGTCTTTATAGTCAAATTAGTGATATTTTTAACTTGAGACTATTGAAATGGTCTTTATAGTGAAATTGGTGAGTTTTTTATTTTTGAAATTTTGTCATGGTTTTATAGTGAAATTGGGAAGTTTTTCAACTTTGAACATTTTTATGAGTTTTTAAGTGAAATCGATGAGCTTTTTAACATTGAACTTTTATTTTCGTTTTTATAGTGAAATTGTGAAATCGGCGAGTTTTTTTAACTTAGATCTTTTATTTTGATTTTTATAGTGAAATTGCTGATTTTTTGACTTGGAAATTTTTTTAATGGTTTTTATAGTGAAATTAATGAGTTTTTTTAACATTTGAACTGTTGTTATTGTTTATAGAATGAAATTTGTGAGTTTTTTCACTTTGAACTTTTGTTATGGTCTTTTTAGTGAAATTGGTGAGTTTTTTTTTCACTTGTAACTATTAGTATGGTTTTTATAGTGAAATTGGTGAGTTTTTTTGACTTGGAACTTTTGAAATGGTCTTTATAGTGAAATTGGTGAGCTTTTAAACTTGAAACTTTTGTAAATGGTCTTTATAGTGAAATTGGTGAGTTTTTAAAATCTGAACTCTCGTAATGGTCTTTGTTGTGAAATTGGTGATTTTTTGACTTGGATGTTCTGTAATGGTCTTTATAGTGAAATTGGTGAGTTTTTACACTTTCAACTTTTGTTATGGTCTTTATAGTCAAATTAGTGATATTTTTAACTTGAAACTATTGAAATGGTCTTTATAGTGAAATTAGTGAGTTTTTTCTTTAAGAAATTTTGTCATGGTTTTATAGTGAAATTGGGAAGTTTTTCAAATTTGAACATTTTTATGAGTTTTTGAGTGAAATCGATGAGCTTTTTAACATTGAACTTTTATTTTGGTTTTTATAATGAAATTGTGAAATAGGTGAGTTTTTTTTTTAACTTAGATCTTTTATTTTGGTTTTTATAGTGAGATTGCTGATTTTTTGACTTGGAATTTTTTTTATGGTTTTCATAGTGAAATTGATGAGTTTTTTAACTTTGAGCTGTTGTTTTTGTTTATAGAATGAAATTTGTGAGTTTTTTCACTTTGAACTTTTGTTATGGTCTTTTTAGTGAAATTGGTGAGTTTTTTTTTCACTTGGAACTTTTATTATGGTTTTTATAGTGAAATTGGTGAGTTTTTTGACTTGGAACTTTTGTAATGGTCTTCTTAGTGAAATTGGTGAGCTTTTAAATTTGAAACTTTTGTAAATGGTCTTCCTAGTTAAATTGGTGAGTTTATAAAATTTGAATTCTCGTAATGGTCTTTGTTGTGAAATTGGTGATTTTTTTACTTGGATGTTCTGTAATGGTCTTTATAATGAAATTGGTGAGTTTTTTCACTTTCAACTTTTGTTATGGTCTTTATAGTCAAATTGGTGATAATATAAACTTGAAACTATTGAAATGGTCTTTATAGTTAAATTGGTGAGTTTTTTCGTTTGGAACTTTTGTCATGGTTTTATTGTGAAATTGGGGAGTTTTTCAACTTTGAAAATGTTTGAGTTTTTGAGTGAAATCGAAGAGCTTTTTAACATTGAACTTTTATTTTAGTTTTTATAGTGAAATTGTGAAATAGGCGAGTTGTTTAACTTAGATCTTTTATTTTTGTTTTTATAGTGAAAATTTTGATTTTTTGCATGGAAAATTTGTTATGGTTTTTATAGTTAAATTGGTGAGTTTTTTTAACTTTGAACAGTTGTTATTGTTTATAGAATGAAATAGGTGAGTTTTTTCACTTTGAACTTTTTTCTGGTCTTTTAAGTGAAATTGGTGAATTTTTTTCAATAGAACTTTTATTATGGTCTATATAGTGAAATTGAGGAGTTTTTTTAGTTTTTAAGTTTTGTTATCCTTTTTAGAGTGAAATTGATATGTTTTTAATTTTGAAATTTTATTATGCTCTTTATAGTGAAGTTGGTGTGTTTTGACTTGGAACTTTTGTAATGGTGTTTATAGTGAAATCGGTGAGCTTTTTGACTTGAAACTTTAGTAAATGGTCTTTATAGTGAAGTTGGTGAGTTTATAAAATCTGAACTCTCGTAATGGTCTTTGTTGTGAAATTGGTGATTTTTTGACTTGGATGTTCTGTAATGGTCTTTATAGTGAAATTGGTGAGTTTTTTCACTTTCATCTTTTGTTATGGTCTTTATTATAGTCAAATTAGTGCTATTTTTAACTTGAAACTATTAAAATGGTCTTTACTAAATTGGTTAGTTTTTTATTTTCGAAATTTTGTCATGGATTTATAGTGAAATTGGGGAGTTTTTCAACATTGAACATTTTTAACAGTTTTTGAGTGAAATTGATGAGCTTTTTAACATTGAACTTTTATTTTGGTTTTTATAGTGAAAATGTGAAATAGGCGAGTTTTTTTAACTTAGATCTTTTATTTTTGTTTTTATAGTGAAATTGATGATTTTTTGATTGGAAATTTTTTTATGGTTTTTATAGTGACATCGATGAGTTTTTTTAACTTTGAATGTTGTTATTGTTTATAGAATGAAATTTGTGAGTTTTTTCACTTTGAACTTTTCTTATGGTCTTTTTAGTGAAATTGGTGAGTTTTTTTTTCACTAGGAACTTTTATTATAGTTTTTATAGTGAAATTGGTGAGTTTTTTGACTTGGAACTTTTGTAATGGTCTTTATAGTGATATTGGTGAGCTTTTAAACTTGAAACTTTTGTAAATTGTCTTTATAGTGAAATTGATGAGTTTTTAAAATCTGATCTCTCGTAATGGTCTTTGTTGTGAAATTGGTGATTTTTTGACTTGGATGTTCTGTAATGGTCTTTATAGTGAAATTGATGAGTTTTTTCACATTCAACTTTTGTTATGGTCTTTATAGTCAAATTAGTGATATTTTTAACTTGAAACTATTGAAATGGTCTTTATAGTGAAATTGGTGAGTTTTTTATTTTTGAAATTTTGTCATGGTTTTATAGTGAAATTGGGAAGTTTTTCAACTTTGAACATTTTTATGAGTTTTTAAGTGAAATCGATGAGCTTTTTAACATTGAACTTTTATTTTTCGTTTTTATAGTGAAATTGTGAAATCGGCGAGTTTTTTTAACTTAGATCTTTTATTTTGATTTTTATAGTGAAATTGCTGATTTTTTGACTTGGAAATTTTTTTAATGGTTTTTATAGTGAAATTAATGAGTTTTTTTAACATTTGAACTGTTGTTATTGTTTATAGAATGAAATTTGTGAGTTTTTTCACGTTGAACTTTTGTTATGGTCTTTTTAGTGAAATTGGTGAGTTTTTTTTCACTTGTAACTATTAGTATGGTTTTTATAGTGAAATTGGTGAGTTTTTTGACTTGAAACTTTTGAAATGGTCTTTATAGTGAAATTGGTGAGCTTTTAAACTTGAAACTTTTGTAAATGGTCTTTATAGTGAAATTGGTGAGTTTTTAAAATCTGAACTCTCGTAATGGTCTTTGTTGTGAAATTGGTGATTTTTTGACTTGGATGTTTTGTAATGGTCTTTATAGTGAAATTGGTGAGTTTTTACACTTTCAACTTTTGTTATGGTCTTTATAGTCAAATTAGTGATATTTTTAACTTGAAACTATTGAAATGGTCTTTATAGTGAAATTAGTGAGTTTTTTCGTTTGGAACTTTTGTCATGGTTTTATTGTGAAATTGGGGAGTTTTTCAACTTTGAAAATGTTTATGAGATTTTGAGTGAAATCGATGAGCTTTTTAACATTGAACTTTTATTTTAGTTTTTATAGTGAAATTGTGAAATAGGCGAGTTGTTTAACTTAGATCTTTTATTTTAGTTTTTATAGTGAAAATTTTAATTTTTTGACATGGAAATTTTGTTATGGTTTTTATAGTTAAATTGGTGAGTTTTTTTTTAACTTTGAACAGTTGTTATTGTTTATAGAATGAAATAGGTGAGTTTTTTCACTTTGAACTTTTTTCTGGTCTTTTAAGTGAAATTGTTGAATTTTTTTTCACTTGGAACTTTTATTATGGTCTATATAGTGAAATTGAGGAGTTTTTTTAGTTTTTAAGTTTTGTTATCCTTTTTAGAGTGAAATTGATATGTTTTTAATTTTGAACTTTTATTATGGTTTTTATATTGAAATTGGTGTGTTTTTTGACTTGGAACTTTTGTAATGGGGTTTATAGTGAAATTGGTGAACTTGTTAACTTAAAACTTTTGTAAATAGTCTTTCTAGTGAAGTTGGTGAGTTTTTAAAATCTGAACTCTCGTAATGGTCTTTGTTGTGAAATTGGTGATTTTTTGACTTGGATGTATTGTAATGGTTAATAACGCGAAATCGTATATATATAATGACTTACATTTTTACTAATCAATGACTGGTTTCATTCTGATTTCGAGTTTTTCCACGTTATTTGTCCAGTATTTTGCAGGTATTCAAAGTTCATGTTCAAATGGAGCAAGATGAAGCAAACAAGCAATTACAGATGAAAACTAGATGAAAAATAGACCAAAAACAGCAAATACGAATTTTGCTGATGTGACGGTTGTCACAAGCCCATTACGACCGTCATACGTGTTACGACCGTCACAACCCATGACGACCGTCATGCAGACAAAAAGTGCAGAAATCCTGCACGTGCTGTAAGTGCTTTCAAAGACCAAAAGGAGTGGACCACTAGCTCCTACTTTTTCTGAGATCAATCCCACTTCCTGAAGCAACTAACAGTTGGAAATTCCATCTAAAAAAGGAGGGAGCTGTTACCAGAAAAGGGGAGCTGCATTGAAGACACGAAATGCTGCCAATTTATTTTCAGAGCGAATTTGAGTTTCATAATTTCTTATTGTTTCCTTTTTCTTTCCTTTCCTTGCAATTGTGTTTTACTTTTCAATTCCATTCTGTACGAGTAATTGGCACCAAGACTAAATCCTGCCGACATTTTGGAGGATTTCCCAAAGGCCAATTGAATTATTTACAGGTTCTTATTATAATCGTTAATTGAATTTTATTTCCCATTATGATGCATGTTTATATATTCTACCATTGTTTACGTGTTCTTAGTTTATATTCCATGTCTGGCTAAATTAAAATAATCAGTATGTAATAAGTAGTCAGAAGGGATTCGATAATAACCGGTGTATACTTTCCTTTTTAAACTTATTTATGGCTTTAGTTTTTAAACCGATTTTTCTAAAATAAATGTTTGTCGCGACAGCGAGAACCTATTTATAAGCAGTTTTGCCACGACAATGGGAAATTCATAAAGGTATGAACCAACAAGCGAAAGCTGAGGTTAGGACCAGATAGTAAAAACTAAGCATTTGTTTTAAAAACAGCGACAGCGCTTTAAAAAGGATTAGAGCTTAATGGTTTTCAAAAAGTATTTTAACCGTGAACGGGATAGCGACAACATGCGTTTCGCCTTAGAGTTGTGACTAGCGTCAACAACCATCGTGAGACAAAGGTCTTTAAACCGTCATTTTCTTCTTAAACTATTTTTGAAAACACCCAAAACACCGGTGACTTGTCGAATCCTTGAAGAACCAACATATTGCATACCGATTCACGCATTTATACCTTAAGTAACGTTTTTAGTTCCCCTATAGTTTACACACTTATTTTGCTTTTATTCCCCTAAAACCATACAAACCTAGCTAAACACAGTAACACCCGAAAATACTAGCTTGATTACGAGTCCCTGTGGGATTGATATCTTATATTACTACGCGATAAACTGTGCACTTGCAGTTAGTTCAGCAAGACAAAGAAAGTCGCGATCAATGGTCTTTATAGTGAAATTGGTGAGTTTTTTCACTTTCAACTTTTGTTATGGTCTTTATAGTCAAATTGGTGATAATTTAGACTTGAAACTATTGAAATGGTCTTTATAGTGAAATTGGTGAGTTTTTTCTTTTGGAAATTTTGTCATGGTTTTATAGTGAAATTGGGGAGCTTTTCAACTTTGAACATTTTTAAGAGTTTTTGAGTGAAATCGATGAGCTTTTTAACATTGAACTATTATTTTGGTTTTTATAGTGAAATTGTGAAATAGGTGAGTTTTTTTAACTTAGATCTTTTATTTTTGTTTTTATAGTGAAATTGCTGATTTTTTGACTTGGAAATTTTTTATGGTTTTTATAGTGAAATTGATGAGTTTTTTTTAACTTTGAACTGTTATTGTTTATAGAATGAAATTTGTGAGTTTTTTCACTTTGAACTTTTGTTATGGTCTTTTTAGTGAAATTGGTGAGTTTTTTTTTCACATGGAACTTTTATTATGGTTTTTATAGTGAAATTGGTGAGTTTTTTGACTTGGAACTTTTGAAATGGTCTTTATAGTGAAATTGGTGAGCTTTTAAACTTGAAACTTTTGTAAACGGTCATTATAGTGAAAGTGGTGAGTTTCTAAAATCTGAACTCTCGTAATGGTCTTTGTTGTGAAATTGGTGATTTTTTGACTTGGATGTTCTGTAATGGTCTTTATAGTGAAATTGGGGAGTTTGTCAACTTTTATCAAGGTTTTATAGTGAAATTTGGGAGTTTGTCAACTTTGAACGTTTTTATGAGTTTTTGAGTGAAATCGATGAGCTTTTTAACATTGAACTTTTATTTTGGTTTTTATAGTGAAATTGTGATATTGGCGAGTTTTTTTTAACTTAGATCTTTTATTTTGGTTTTTATAGTGAGATTGCTGATTTTTTGACTTGGAAATTTTTTTATGGTTTTTATAGTGAAATTGATGAGTTTTTTAACTTTGAACTGTTGTTATTGTTTATAGAATGAAATTTGTGAGTTTTTTCACTTTGAACTTTTGTTATGGTCTTTTTAGTGAAATTGGTGAGTTTTTTTTCACTTGGAACTTCTATTATGGTTTTTATAGTGAAATATGTGAGTTTTTTGACTTGGAACTTTTGTAATAGTCTTTATAGTGAAATTGGTGAGCTTTTAAATTTGAAACTTTTGTAAATGGTCTTCATAGTGAAATTGGTGAGTTTAGAAAATCTGAACTCTCGTAATGGTCTTTGTTGTGAAATTGGTGATTTTTTTACTTGGATGTTCTGTAAGGGTCTTTATAGTGAAATTGGTGAGTTTTTTCACTTTCAACTTTTGTTATGGTCTTTATAGTCAAATTGGTGATAATATAGACTTGAAACTATTGAAATGGTCTTTATAGTTAAATTGGTGAGTTTTTTGGTTTGGAACTTTTGTCATGGTTTTATTGTGAAATTGGGGAGTTTTTCAACTTTTAAAATTTTTATGAGTTTTTGAGTGAAATCGATGAGCTTTTTAACATTGAACTTTTATTTTAGTTTTTATAGTGAAATTGTGAAATAGGCAGGTTGTTTAACATAGATCTTTTATTTTGGTTTTTATAGTGAAATTTTTGATTTTTTGACATGGAAATTTGTTATGGTTTTTATAGTGAAATTGGCGAGTTTTTAAACTTTGAACAGTTGTTATTGTTTATAGGATTAAATTCGTGAGTTTTTTCACTTTGAACTTTTTTCTGGTCTTTTAAGTGAATTTGGTGAAATTTTTTTCACTTGGAACATTTATTATGGTCTATATAGTGAAATTGAGGAGTTTTTTAGTTTTTAAGTTTTGTTATCCTTTTTAGAGTGAAATTGATAAGTTTTTAATTTTGAACTTTTATTATAGTTTTTATAGTGAAATTGGTTTGGTTTTTGACTTGGAACTTTTGTAATGGTGTTTATAGTGTGAGTTTTTTTAACTTGAAACTTTTGTAAATGGTCTTTATAGTGAAGTTGGTGAGTTTTATAATCTGAACTCTCGTAATGGTCTTTGTTGTGAAATTGGTGATTTCTTGACTTGGATGTTCTGTAATGGATTTTATAGTGAAATTGGTGAGTTTTTTCACTTTCAACTTTTGTTATGGTCTTTATAGTCAAATTAGTGATATTTTTAACTTGAAACTATTGAAATTGTCTTTATAGTGAAATAGATGAGTTTTTTCTTTTGGAAATTTTGTCATGGTTTAATAGTGAAATTGGGGAGTTTTTCAAATTTGAACATTTTAAAGAGTTTTTGAGTGAAATCGACGAGCTTTTTAACATTGAACTTTTATTTTGGTTTTATAGTGAAATTGTGTAATAGGCGAGTTTTTTTAACTTAGATCTTTTATTTTTGTTTTTATAGTGAAATTGCTGATTTTTTGAATTGGAAATATTTTTATGGTTTTTATAGTGAAATTGATGTTTTTTTTAACTTTGAACTGTTGTTTTTGTTTATATAATGAAATTTGTGAGTTTTTTCACTTGGAACTTCTATTATGGTTTTTATAATGAAATTGGTGAGTTTTTTGACTTGGAACTTTTGTAATGGTCTTGATAGTTAAATTGGTGAGCTTTTAAACTTGAAACTTTTGTAAATGGTCTTCATAGTGAAATTGGTGAGTTTATAAAATCTGAACTCTCGTTTGGACTTTGTTGTGAAATTGGTGATTTTTTGACTTGGATGTTCTGTAATGGTCTTTATAGTGAAATTGGTGATAATTTAGACTTGAAACTATTGAAATGGTCTTTATAGTTAAATTGGTGAGTTTTTTCGTTTGGAACTTTTGCCATGGTTTTATTGTGAAATTGGGGAATTTTCAAACTTTGAAAATTTTAATAAGTTTTTGAGTGAAATCGATGAGCTTTTTAACATTGAACTTTTATTTTAGTTTTTGTAGTGAAATTGTTAAATAGGCGAGTTTTAACTTTGATAGTTAACATAGATCAAAGTTATGGTCTTTATAGTCAAATTAGTGATATTTTTAACTTGAAACTATTGAAATGGTCTTTATAGTGAAATTGGTGAGTTTTTTTTCACTTGGAACTTTTATTATGGTTTTTATAGTGAAATTGGTGAGTTTTAACTTGGATGTTCTGTAATGGTCTTTATAGTGAAATTGGAGAGTTTTTTTCACTTTCAACTTTTGTTATGGTCTTTATAGTCAAATTAGTGATATTTTTAACTTGAAACTATTGAAATGGTCTTTATAGTGAAATTGGTGAGTTTTTTTTCACTTGGAACTTTTATTATGGTTTTTATAGTGTAATTGGTGAGTTTTTTGACTTGGAACTTTTGTAATGGTCTTTATAGTGAAATTGGTGAGCTTTTTAACTTGAAACTTTTGTAAATGGTCTTTATAATGAAATTGGTGAGTTTTTAAAATCTGAACTCTCGTAATGGTCTTTGTTGTGAAATTGGTAATTTTTTGACTTGGATGTTCTGTAATGGTCTTTATAATGACATTGGTGAGTTTTTTTCACTTTCAACTTTTGTTATGGTCTTTATAGTCAAATTAGTGATATTTTTAACTTGAAACTATTGAAATAGATTTTATAGTGAAATTGGTGAGTTTTTTTTCACTTGGAACTTTTATTATGGTTTTTATAGTGAAATTGGTGAGTTTTTTGACTTGGAACTTTTGTAATGGTCTTCGTAGTGAAATTGGTGAGCTTTTAAACTTAAAACTTTTGTAAATGGTCTTTATAGTGAAATTGGTGAGTTTTTAAAATCTGAACTCTCGTAATGGTCTTTGTTGTGAAATTGGTGATTTTTTGACTTGGATGTTCTGTAATGGTCTTTATAGTGAAATTGGTGAGTTTTTTCACTTTCAACTTTTGTTATGGTCTTTATAGTCAAGTTAGTGATATTTTTAACTTGAAACTATTGAAATGGTCTTTATAGTGAAATTGGTGAGTTTTTTTTCACTTGGAACTTTTATTATGGTTTTTATAGTGAAATTGGTGAGTTTTTTGACTTGGAACTTTTGTAATGGTCTTTATAGTGTAATTGGTGAGCTTTTTAAGTTGAAACTTTTGTAAATGGTCTTCATAGTGAAATTGGTGAGTTTATAAAATCTGAACTCTCGTAATGGTCTTTGTTGTGAAATTGGTGATTTTTTGACTTGGATGTTCTGTAATGGTCTTTATAGTGAAATTGGTGAGTTTTTTCACATTCAACTTTTGTTATGGTCTTTATAGTCAAATTCGTGATAATTTTAACTTGAAACTATTTAAATGGTCTTTATAGTGAAATTGGTGTGTTTTTTTTCTGGATCTTTTATCATGGTTTTATATTGAAATTGGGGAGTTTTTCAACTTTGAACATTTTAAAGAGTTTTTGAGTGAAATCGATGAGCTTTTTAACATTGAACTTTTATTTTGGTTTTTATAGTGAAATTGTGAAATAGTCGAGTTTTTTTAACTTCGATCTTTTATTTTTGTTTTTATAGTGAAGTTGATGATTTTTTGACCTGGAAATTCTTTTAAGGTTTTTATAGTGAAATTGATGAGTTTTTTATTTTTGAACTGTTGTTATTTTTTATAGAATGAAATTTGTGAGTTTTTTCACTTTGAACTTTTGTTATGGTCTTTTTAGTGAAATTGGTAAGTTTTTTTTTTTCAATTTGAACTTTTATTATGGTTTTTATAGTGAAATTAGTGAGTTTTTTGACTTGGAACTTTTGTAATGGTCTTTATAGTGAAATTGGTGAGCTTTTTAAGTTGAAACTTTTGTTAATGGTCTTTATAGTGAAATTGGTGAGTTTTTAAAATCTGAACTCTCGTAATGGTCTTTGTGGTGAAATTGGTGATTTTTTGACTTGGATGTTCTGTAATGGTCTTATAGTGAAATTGGTGAGTTTTTTCACATTCAACTTTTGTTATGGTCTTTATAGTCAAATTCGTGATATTTTTAACTTGAAACTATTGAAATGGTCTTTATAGTGAAATGTGTGTGTATTTTTTGTTTCTGGATCTTTTATCATGGTTTTATAGTGAAATTGGGTAGTTTTTCAACATTTAACATTTTAAAGAGTTTTTGAGTGAAATCAATGAGCTTTTTAACCTTGAACTTTTATTTTGGTTTTTATAGTGAAATTGTGAAATAGGCGAGTTTTTTTAAGTTAGATCTTTTATTTTTGTTTTTATAGTGAACTTGATGATTTTTTGACTTGGAAATTTTTTTATGGTTTTTATAGTGAAATTGATGAGTTTTTTAACTTTGAACTGTTGTTATTGTTTATAGAATGAAATTTGTGAGTTTTTTCACTTTGAACTTTTGTTATGGTCTTTTTAGTGAAATTGGTGAGTTTTTTTTTCACATGGAACTTGTATTATGGTTTTTATAGTGAAATTGGTGAGTTTTTTGACTTGGAACTTTTGTAATGGTCTTTATAGTGAAATTGGTGAGGTTTTAAACTTGAAACTTTTGTAATTGGTCTTTATAGTGAAATTGGTGAGTTTTTTCACTTTCAACTTTTGTTATGGTCTTTGTAGTCAAATTAGTGATAATTTAGACTTGAAACTATTGAAATGGTCTTTATAGTTAAATTGGTGAGTTTTTTATTTTGGAACTTTTGTCATGGTTTTATTGTGAAATTGGGAGTTTTTCAACTTTGAAAATTCTTATGAGTTTTTGAGTGAAATCGATGAACTTTTTAACATTGAACTTTTATTTTAGTTTTTATAGTGAAATTGTTAAATAGGCGAGTTGTTTAACTTAGATCTTTTATTTTGGTTTTTATAGTGAAATTTTTGATTTTTTGAAATGGAAATTTTGTTATGGTTTTTATAGTGAAATTGGTGAGTTTTTTTTTAACTTTGAACAGTTGTTATTGTTTATAGAATGAAATTGGTGAGTTTTTTCACTTTGAACTTTTTTATGGTCTTTTAAGTGAAATTGGTGAATTTTTTTTCACATGGAACTTTTATTATGGTCTATATAGTGAAATTGAGGAGTTTTTTAGTTTTTAAGTTTTGTTATCCTTTTATTTTGGTTTTTGTAGTGAAATTGGTGAGTTTTTTGACATGGAACTTTTGTAAATGGTCTTCATAGTGAAATTGGTGAGTTTTTAAAATCTGAACTCATGTAATGGTCTTTGTTGTGAAATTGGTGATTTTTTTACTTGGATGTTCTGTAATGGTCTTTATAGTGAAATTGGTGAGTTTTTTCACTTTCGACTTTTGTTATGGTCTTTATAGTCAAATTAGTGATATTTTTAATTTGAAACTATAGAAATGGTCTTTATAGTGAAATTGGTGAGTTTTTTCTTTTGGATCTTTTATCCTGGTTTTATTGTGAAATTGGGGAGTTTTTCAACTTGAATATTTTTAAGAGTTTTTGAGTGAAATCGACGAGCTTTTTAACATTGAACTTTTATTTTGGTTTTTATAGTGAAATTGTGAAATAGGCGAGTTTTTTTAACTTAGATCTTTTATTTTTGTTTTTATAGTGAAATTGCTGATTTTTTGACTTGGAATTTTTTTTATGGTTTTTATAGTGAAATTGATGAGTTTTTTGACTTTGAACTGTTGTTATTGTTTATAGAATGAAATTTGTGGTTTTTTCACTTTGAACTTTTGTTATGGTCTTTTTAGTGAAATTGGTGAGTTTTTTTATCACTTGGAGCTTTTATTATGGTTTTTATAGTGAAATTAGTGAGCTTTTTGACTTGGAACTTTTGTAATGGTCTTTATAGTGAAATTGGTGAGCTTTTAAAAATGAAACTTTTGTAAATGGTCTTTATAATGAAATTGGTGAGTTTTTAAAATCTGAACTCTCGTAATGGTCTTTGTTGTGAAATTGGTAATTTTTTGACTTGGATGTTCTGTAATGGTCTTTATAATGACATTGGTGAGTTTTTTTCACTTTCAACTTTTGTTATGGTCTTTATAGTCAAATTACTGATATTTTTAACTTGAAACTATTGAAATAGATTTTATAGTGAAATTGGTGAGTTTTTTTTCACTTGGAACTTTTATTATGGTTTTTATAGTGAAATTGGTGAGTTTTTTGACTTGGAACTTTTGTAATGGTCTTTGTAGTGAAATTGGTGAGCTTTTAAACTTGAAACTTTTGTAAATGGTCTTTATAGTGAAATTGGTGAGTTTTTAAAATCTGAACTCTCGTAATGGTCTTTGTTGTGAAATTGGTGATTTTTTGACTTGGATGTTCTGTAATGGTCTTTATAGTGAAATTGGTGAGTTTTTTCACTTTCAACTTTTGTTATGGTCTTTATAGTCAAATTAGTGATATTTTTAACTTGAAACTATTGAAATGGTCTTTATAGTGAAATTGGTGAGTTTTTTTTCACTTGGAACTTTTATTATGGTTTTTATAGTGAAATTGGTGAGTTTTTTGACTTGGAACTTTTGTAATGGTCTTTATAGTGTAATTGGTGAGCTTTTTAAGTTGAAACTTTTGTAAATGGTCTTCATAGTGAAATTGGTGAGTTTATAAAATCTGAACTCTCGTAATGGTCTTTGTTGTGAAATTGGTGATTTTTTGACTTGGATGTTCTGTAATGGTCTTTATAGTGAAATTGGTGAGTTTTTTCACATTCAACTTTTGTTATGGTCTTTATAGTCAAATTCGTGATAATTTTAACTTGAAACTATTTAAATGGTCTTTATAGTGAAATTGGTGTGTGTTTATTTTCTGGATCTTTTATCATGGTTTTATATTGAAATTGGGGAGTTTTTCAACTTTGAACATTTTACAGAGTTTTTGAGTGAAATCGATGAGCTTTTTAACATTGAACTTTTATTTTGGTTTTTATAGTGAAATTGTGAAATAGGCGAGTTTTTTTAACTTCGATCTTTTATTTTTGTTTTTATAGTGAAGTTGATGATTTTTTGACCTGGAAATTCTTTTAAGGTTTTTATAGTGAAATTGATGAGTTTTTTATTTTTGAACTGTTGTTATTTTTTATAGAATGAAATTTGTGAGTTTTTTCACTTTGAACTTTTGTTATGGTCTTTTTAGTGAAATTGGTAAGTTTTTTTTTTCAATTTGAACTTTTATTATGGTTTTTATAGTGAAATTAATGAGTTTTTTGACTTGGAACTTTTGTAATGGTCTTTATAGTGAAATTGGTGAGCTTTTTAAGTTGAAACTTTTGTTAATGGTTTTTATAGTGAAATTGGTGAGTTTTTAAAATCTGAACTCTCGTAATGGTCTTTATGGTGAAATTGGTGATTTTTTGACTTGGATGTTCTGTAATGGTCTTATAGTGAAATTGGTGAGTTTTTTCACATTCAACTTTTCTTATGGTCTTTATAGTCAAATTCGTGATATTTTTAACTTGAAACTATTGAAATGGTCTTTATAGTGAAATGTGTGTGTATTTTTTGTTTCTGGATCTTTTATCATGGTTTTATAGTGAAATTGGGTAGTTTTTCAACATTTAACATTTTAAAGAGTTTTTGAGTGAAATCAATGAGCTTTTTAACCTTGAACTTTTATTTTGGTTTTTATAGTGAAATTGTGAAATAGGCGAGTTTTTTTTAACTTAGATCTTTTATTTTTGTTTTTATAGTGAACTTGATGATTTTTTGACTTGGAAATTTTTTTATGGTTTTTATAGTGAAATTGATGAGTTTTTTAACTTTGAACTGTTGTTATTGTTTATAGAATGAAATTTGTGAGTTTTTTCACTTTGAACTTTTGTTATGGTCTTTTTAGTGAAATTGGTGAGTTTTTTTTTTCTCATGGAACTTGTATTATGGTTTTTATAGTGAAATTGGTGAGTTTTTTGACTTGGAACTTTTGTAATGGTCTTTATAGTGAAATTGGTGAGGTTTTAAACTTGAAACTTTTGTAATTGGTCTTTATAGTGAAATTGGTGAGTTTTTTCACTTTCAACTTTTGTTATGGTCTTTGTAGTCAAATTAGTGATAATTTAGACTTGAAACTATTGAAATGGTCTTTATAGTTAAATTGGTGAGTTTTTTATTTTGGAACTTTTGTCATGGTTTTATTGTGAAATTGGGAGTTTTTCAACTTTGAAAATTCTTATGAGTTTTTGAGTGAAATCGATGAACTTTTTAACATTGAACTTTTATTTTAGTTTTTATAGTGAAATTGTTAAATAGGCGAGTTGTTTAACTTAGATCTTTTATTTTGGTTTTTATAGTGAAATTTTTGAATTTTTGAAATGGAAATTTTGTTATGGTTTTTATAGTGAAATTGGTGAGTTTTTTTTTAACTTTGAACAGTTGTTATTGTTTATAGAATGAAATTGGTGAGTTTTTTCACTTTGAACTTTTTTATGGTCTTTTAAGTGAAATTGGTGAATTTTTTTTCACATGGAACTTTTATTATGGTCTATATAGTGAAATTGAGGAGTTTTTTAGTTTTTAAGTTTTGTTATCCTTTTATTTTGGTTTTTGTAGTGAAATTGGTGAGTTTTTTGACATGGAACTTTTGTAAATGGTCTTCATAGTGAAATTGGTGAGTTTTTAAAATCTGAACTCATGTAATGGTCTTTGTTGTGAAATTGGTGATTTTTTTACTTGGATGTTCTGTAATGGTCTTTATAGTGAAATTGGTGAGTTTTTTCACTTTCGACTTTTGTTATGGTCTTTATAGTCAAATTAGTGATATTTTTAATTTGAAACTATAGAAATGGTCTTTATAGTGAAATTGGTGAGTTTTTTCTTTTGGATCTTTTATCCTGGTTTTATTGTGAAATTGGGGAGTTTTTCAACTTGAATATTTTTAAGAGTTTTTGAGTGAAATCGACGAGCTTTTTAACATTGAACTTTTATTTTGGTTTTTATAGTGAAATTGTGAAATAGGCGAGTTTTTTTAACTTAGATCTTTTATTTTTGTTTTTATAGTGAAATTGCTGATTTTTTGACTTGGAATTTTTTTTATGGTTTTTATAGTGAAATTGATGAGTTTTTTGACTTTGAACTGTTGTTATTGTTTATAGAATGAAATTTGTGGTTTTTTCACTTTGAACTTTTGTTATGGTCTTTTTAGTGAAATTGGTGAGTTTTTTTATCACTTGGAGCTTTTATTATGGTTTTTATAGTGAAATTAGTGAGCTTTTTGACTTGGAACTTTTGTAATGGTCTTTATAGTGAAATTGGTGAGCTTTTAAAAATGAAACTTTTGTAAATGGTCTTTATAATGAAATTGGTGAGTTTTTAAAATCTGAACTCTCGTAATGGTCTTTGTTGTGAAATTGGTAATTTTTTGACTTGGATGTTCTGTAATGGTCTTTATAATGACATTGGTGAGTTTTTTTCACTTTCAACTTTTGTTATGGTCTTTATAGTCAAATTAGTGATATTTTTAACTTGAAACTATTGAAATAGATTTTATAGTGAAATTGGTGAGTTTTTTTTCACTTGGAACTTTTATTATGGTTTTTATAGTGAAATTGGTGAGTTTTTTGACTTGGAACTTTTGTAATGGTCTTTGTAGTGAAATTGGTGAGCTTTTAAACTTGAAACTTTTGTAAATGGTCTTTATAGTGAAATTGGTGAGTTTTTAAAATCTGAACTCTCGTAATGGTCTTTGTTGTGAAATTGGTGATTTTTTGACTTGGATGTTCTGTAATGGTCTTTATAGTGAAATTGGTGAGTTTTTTCACTTTCAACTTTTGTTATGGTCTTTATAGTCAAATTAGTGATATTTTTAACTTGAAACTATTGAAATGGTCTTTATAGTGAAATTGGTGAGTTTTTTTTCACTTGGAACTTTTATTATGGTTTTTATAGTGAAATTGGTGAGTTTTTTGACTTGGAACTTTTGTAATGGTCTTTATAGTGTAATTGGTGAGCTTTTTAAGTTGAAACTTTTGTAAATGGTCTTCATAGTGAAATTGGTGAGTTTATAAAATCTGAACTCTCGTAATGGTCTTTGTTGTGAAATTGGTGATTTTTTGACTTGGATGTTCTGTAATGGTCTTTATAGTGAAATTGGTGAGTTTTTTCACATTCAACTTTTGTTATGGTCTTTATAGTCAAATTCGTGATAATTTTAACTTGAAACTATTTAAATGGTCTTTATAGTGAAATTGGTGTGTGTTTATTTTCTGGATCTTTTATCATGGTTTTATATTGAAATTGGGGAGTTTTTCAACTTTGAACATTTTAAAGAGTTTTTGAGTGAAATCGATGAGCTTTTTAACATTGAACTTTTATTTTGGTTTTTATAGTGAAATTGTGAAATAGGCGAGTTTTTTTAACTTCGATCTTTTATTTTTGTTTTTATAGTGAAGTTGATGATTTTTTGACCTGGAAATTCTTTTAAGGTTTTTATAGTGAAATTGATGAGTTTTTTATTTTTGAACTGTTGTTATTTTTTATAGAATGAAATTTGTGAGTTTTTTCACTTTGAACTTTTGTTATGGTCTTTTTAGTGAAATTGGTAAGTTTTTTTTTTCAATTTGAACTTTTATTATGGTTTTTATAGTGAAATTAATGAGTTTTTTGACTTGGAACTTTTGTAATGGTCTTTATAGTGAAATTGGTGAGCTTTTTAAGTTGAAACTTTTGTTAATGGTCTTTATAGTGAAATTGGTGAGTTTTTAAAATCTGAACTCTCGTAATGGTCTTTATGGTGAAATTGGTGATTTTTTGACTTGGATGTTCTGTAATGGTCTTATAGTGAAATTGGTGAGTTTTTTCACATTCAACTTTTGTTATGGTCTTTATAGTCAAATTCGTGATATTTTTAACTTGAAACTATTGAAATGGTCTTTATAGTGAAATGTGTGTGTATTTTTTGTTTCTGGATCTTTTATCATGGTTTTATAGTGAAATTGGGTAGTTTTTCAACATTTAACATTTTAAAGAGTTTTTGAGTGAAATCAATGAGCTTTTTAACCTTGAACTTTTATTTTGGTTTTTATAGTGAAATTGTGAAATAGGCGAGTTTTTTTTAACTTAGATCTTTTATTTTTGTTTTTATAGTGAACTTGATGATTTTTTGACTTGGAAATTTTTTTATGGTTTTTATAGTGAAATTGATGAGTTTTTTAACTTTGAACTGTTGTTATTGTTTATAGAATGAAATTTGTGAGTTTTTTCACTTTGAACTTTTGTTATGGTCTTTTTAGTGAAATTGGTGAGTTTTTTTTTTCTCATGGAACTTGTATTATGGTTTTTATAGTGAAATTGGTGAGTTTTTTGACTTGGAACTTTTGTAATGGTCTTTATAGTGAAATTGGTGAGGTTTTAAACTTGAAACTTTTGTAATTGGTCTTTATAGTGAAATTGGTGAGTTTTTTCACTTTCAACTTTTGTTATGGTCTTTGTAGTCAAATTAGTGATAATTTAGACTTGAAACTATTGAAATGGTCTTTATAGTTAAATTGGTGAGTTTTTTATTTTGGAACTTTTGTCATGGTTTTATTGTGAAATTGGGAGTTTTTCAACTTTGAAAATTTTTATGAGTTTTTGAGTGAAATCGATGAACTTTTTAACATTGAACTTTTATTTTAGTTTTTATAGTGAAATTGTTAAATAGGCGAGTTGTTTAACTTAGATCTTTTATTTTGGTTTTTATAGTGAAATTTTTGATTTTTTGAAATGGAAATTTTGTTATGGTTTTTATAGTGAAATTGGTGAGTTTTTTTTAACTTTGAACAGTTGTTATTGTTTATAGAATGAAATTGGTGAGTTTTTTCACTTTGAACTTTTTTATGGTCTTTTAAGTGAAATTGGTGAATTTCTTTTCACATGGAACTTTTATTATGGTCTATATAGTGAAATTGAGGAGTTTTTTAGTTTTTAAGTTTTGTTATCCTTTTATTTTGGTTTTTGTAGTGAAATTGGTGAGTTTTTTGACATGGAACTTTTGTAAATGGTCTTCATAGTGAAATTGGTGAGTTTTTAAAATCTGAACTCATGTAATGGTCTTTGTTGTGAAATTGGTGATTTTTTTACTTGGATGTTCTGTAATGGTCTTTATAGTGAAATTGGTGAGTTTTTTCACTTTCGACTTTTGTTATGGTCTTTATAGTCAAATTAGTGATATTTTTAATTTGAAACTATAGAAATGGTCTTTATAGTGAAATTGGTGAGTTTTTTCTTTTGGATCTTTTATCCTGGTTTTATTGTGAAATTGGGGAGTTTTTCAACTTGAATATTTTAAAGAGTTTTTGAGTGAAATCGACGAGCTTTTTAACATTGAACTTTTATTTTGGTTTTTATAGTGAAATTGTGAAATAGGCGAGTTTTTTTAACTTAGATCTTTTATTTTTGTTTTTATAGTGAAATTGCTGATTTTTTGACTTGGAAATTTTTTTATGGTTTTTATAGTGAAATTGATGAGTTTTTTGACTTTGAACTGTTGTTATTGTTTATAGAATGAAATTTGTGGTTTTTTCACTTTGAACTTTTGTTATGGTCTTTTTAGTGAAATTGGTGAGTTTTTTTATCACTTGGAACTTTTATTATGGTTTTTATAGTGAAATTAGTGAGCTTTTTGACTTGGAACTTTTGTAATGGTCTTTATAGTGAAATTGGTGAGCTTTTAAAAATGAAACTTTTGTAAATGGTCTTTATAATGAAATTGGTGAGTTTTTAAAATCTGAACTCTCGTAATGGTCTTTGTTGTGAAATTGGTAATTTTTTGACTTGGATGTTCTGTAATGGTCTTTATAATGACATTGGTGAGTTTTTTTCACTTTCAACTTTTGTTATGGTCTTTATAGTCAAATTAGTGATATTTTTAACTTGAAACTATTGAAATATATTTTATAGTGAAATTGGTGAGTGTTTTTTCACTTGGAACTTTTATTATGGTTTTTATAGTGAAATTGGTGAGTTTTTTGACTTGGAACTTTTGTAATGGTCTTCGTAGTGAAATTGGTGAGCTTTTAAACTTGAAACTTTTGTAAATGGTCTTTATAGTGAAATTGGTGAGTTTTTAAAATCTGAACTCTCGTAATGGTCTTTGTTGTGAAATTGGTGATTTTTTGACTTGGATGTTCTGTAATGGTCTTTATAGTGAAATTGGTGAGTTTTTTCACTTTCAACTTTTGTTATGGTCTTTATAGTCAAATTAGTGATACTTTTAACTTGAAACTATTGAAATGGTCTTTATAGTGAAGTTGGTGAGTTTTTTCTTTTGGATTTTTTATCATGGTTTTATAGTGAAATTGGGGAGTTTTTCAACTTTGAACATTTTTATGAGTTTTTGAGTGAAATCTATGAGCTTTTTATAGTGAACTTTTATTTTGGTTTTTATAGTGAGATTGCATATTTTTTGACTTGGAATTTTTTTTTATGGTTTTTATAGTGAAATTGATGAGTTTTTTTAACTTTGAACTGTTGTTATTATTTATCGAATGAAATTTGTGAGTTTTTTCACTTTGAACTTTTGTTATGGTCTTTTTAGTGAAATTGGTGAGTTTTTGTTCACTTGGAACTTTTATTATGGTTTTTATGGTGAAATTGGTGAGTTTTTTGACTTGAAACTTTTGTAATTGTCTTTATAGTGAAATTGGTGAGCTTTTAAACATGAAACTTTTGTAAATGGTCTTTTTAGTGAAATTGGTGAGTTTTTAAAATCTGAACTCTCGTAATGGTCTTTGTTGTGAAATTGGTAATTTTTTGACTTGGATGTTCTGTAATGGTCTTTATAGTGAAATTGGTGAGTTTTTTCACTTTCAACTTTTGTTATGGTCTCTATAGTCAAATTAGTGATATTTTTAACTTGAAACTATTGAAATGGTCTTTTTTTTTTGAAATTGGTGAGTTTTTTTTCACTTGAAACTTTTATTATGGTTTTTATAGTGAAATTGGTGAGTTTTTTGACTTGGAATTTTTGTAATGGTCTTTATAGTGAAATTGGTGAGCTTTTTAACTTGAAACTTTTGTAAATGGTCTTCATAGTGAAATTGGTGAGTTTATAAAATCTGAACTCTCGTAATGGTCTTTGTTGTGAAATTGGTGATTTTTTGACTTGGATATTCTGTAATGGTCTTTATAGTGAAATTGGTGAATTTTTTCACATTCAACTTTTGTTATGGTCTTTATAGTCAAATTTGTGATATTTTTAACTTGAAACTATTGAAATGGTCTTTATAGTGAAATTGGTTTGTTTTTTTTTTCTGGATCTTTTATCATGGTTTTATAGTGAAATTGGGGAGTTTTTCAACTTTGAACATTTTTATGAGTTTTTGAGTGAAATCGATGAGCTTTTTAACATTGAACTTTTATTTTGGTTTTTATAGTGAAATTGTGAAATAGGCTAGTTTTTTTAACGTAGATCTTTTATTTTTGTTTTTATAGTGAAATGGCTGATTTTTTGACTTGGAAATCTTTTTATGGTTTTTATATTGAAATTGATGAGTTTTTTAACTTTGAACTGTTGTTATTGTTTATAGAATGAAATTTGTGTTTTTTTCACTTTGAACTTTTATTATGGTCTTTTTAGTGAAATTGGTGAGTTTTTTTTTCATAAGGAACTTTTATTATGGTTTTTATAGTGAAATTGGTGAGTTTTTTGACTTGGAACTTTTGTAATGGTCTTTATAGTGAAATTGGTGAGCTTTTTAAGTTGAAACTTTTGTAAATGGTCTTTATAGTGAAATTGGTGAGTTTTTAAAATCTGAACTCTCGTAATGGTCTTTGTTGTGAAATTGGTGATTTTTTGACTTGGATGTTATGTAATGGTCTTATAGTGAAATTGG
The DNA here is from genome assembly GCA_963859935.3 of Lathyrus sativus. NCBI lineage: Eukaryota > Viridiplantae > Streptophyta > Magnoliopsida > Fabales > Fabaceae > Lathyrus > Lathyrus sativus. The sequence goes on along the minus strand of CAWUDS030002219.1, from coordinate 3,366,523 downwards.
TGAGTTTTTTCACATTCAACTTTTGTTATGGTCTTTATAGTCGAATTCGTGATATTTTTAACTTGAAACTATTGAAATGGTCTTTATAGTGAAATTGGTGTGTTTTTTTTTTCTGGATCTTTTATCATGGTTTTATAGTGAAATTGGGGAGTTTTTAAACTTTGAACATTTTTAAGAGTTTTTGAGTGAAATCGATGAGCTTTTTAACATTGAACTTTTATTTTGGTTTTTATAGTGTAATTGTGAAATAGGCGAGTTTTTTTAACTTAGATCTTTTATTTCAGTTTTTATACTGAAATTGCTGATTTTTTGACATGGAAATTTTTTTATGGTTTTTATAGTGAAATTGATGAGTTTTTTTAACTTTGAACTGTTGTTATTGTTTATAGAATGAAATTTGTGATTTTTTCACTTTGAACTTTTCTTATGGTCTTTTTAGTGAAATTGGTGAGTTTTTTTTTCACTTGGAACTTTTATTATGGTTTTTATAGTGAAATTGGTGAGTTTTTTTTTCACTTGGAACTTTTATTATGGTTTTTATAGTGAAATTGGTGAGTTTTTTGACTTGGAACTTTTGTAATGGTCTTTATAGTGAAATTGGTGAGCTTTTAAACATTAAAGTTTTGTAAATGGTCTTTTTAGTGAAATTGGTGAGTTTTTAAAATCTAAACTCTCGTAATGGTCTTTGTTGTGAAATTGGTGATTTTTTGACTTGGATGTTTTGTAATGGTCTTTATAGTGAAATTGGTGAGTTTTTTCACTTTCAACTTTTGTTATGGTCTTTATAGTCAAATTAGTGATATTTTTAACTTGAAACTGTTGAAATGGTCTTTATAGTGAAATTGGTGAGTTTTTTTTCACTTGGAACTTTTATTATGGTTTTTATAGTGAAATTGGTGAGTTTTTTGACTTGGAACTTTTGTAATGGTCTTTATAGTGAAATTGGTGAGCTTTTTAACTTGAAACTTTTGTAAATGGTCTTCATAGTGAAATTGGTGAGTTTATAAAATCTGAACTCTCGTAATGGTCTTTGTTGTGAAATTGGTGATTTTTTGACTTGGATATTTTGTAATGGTCTTATAGTGAAATTGGTGAGTTTTTTCACATTCAACTATTGTTATGGTCTTTATAGTCGAATTCGTGATATTTTTAACTTGAAACTATTGAAATGGTCTTTATAGTGAAATTGATGTGTGTTTTTTTTCTGGATCTTTTATCCTGGTTTTATAGTGAAATTGGGGAGTTTTTCAACTTTGAACATTTTTAAGAGTTTTTGAGTGAAATCGACGAGCTTTTTAACATTGAACTTTTATTTTGGTTTTTATAGTGAAATTGTGAAATAAGCGAGTTTTTTTAACTTAGATCTTTTATTTTTCTTTTTATAGTGAAATTGCTGATTTTTTGACATGGAAATTTTTTATGGTTTTTATAGTGAAATTGATGAGTTTTTGTTTAACTTTGAAATGTTTTTATTGTGTATAGAATGAAATTTGTGATTTTTTCACTTTGAACTTTTGTTATGGTCTTTTTAGTGAAATTGGTGAGTTTTTTTTTCAATTGGAACTTTTATTATGGTTTTTATAGTGAAATTGGTGAGTTTTTTGACATGGAACTTTTGTAATGGTCTTTTTAGTGAAATTGGTGAGCTTTTAAACTTAAAACTTTTGTAAATGGTCTTCATAGTGAAATTGGTAAGTTTATAAAATTTGAACTCTCGTAATGGTCTTTGTTGTGAGATTGGTGATTTTTTGACTTGGATGTTCTGTAATGGTCTTTATAGTGAAATTGGTGAGTTTTTTGACTTTCAACTTTTGTTATGGTCTTTATAGTCAAATTGGTGATAATATAGACTTGAAACTATTGAAATGGTCTTTATAGTTAAATTGGTGAGTTTTTTCGTTTGGAACTTTTGTCATGGTTTTATTGTGAAATTAGGGAGTTTTTCAACTTTGAAAATTTTTATGAGTTTTTGAGTGAAATCGATGACCTTTTTAACATTGAACTTTTATTTTAGTTTTTATAGTGAAATTGTGAAATAGGCGAGTTGTTTAACTTAGATCTTTTATTTTGGTTTTTATAGTGAAAATTTTGATTTTTTGACATGAAAATTTTGTTATGGTTTTTATAGTTAAATTGGTGAGTTTTTTAACTTTGAACAGTTGTTATTGTTTATAGAATGAAATTGGTGAGTTTTTTCACTTTGAACTTTTTTCTGGTCTTTTAAGTGAAATTGGTGAATTTTTTTTCACTTGGAACTTTTATTATGGTCTATATAGTGAAATTGAGGAGTTTTTTTAGTTTTTAAGTTTTGTTATCCTTTTTAGAGTGAAATTGATATGTTTTTAATTTTGAACTTTTATTATGGTTTTTATAGTGAAATTGGTGTGTTTTTTGACTTAGAACTTTTGTAATGGTGTTTATAGTGAAATTGGTGAGCTTTTTAACTTGAAACTTTTGTAAATAGTCTTTATAGTGAAGTTGTTGAATTTTTAAAATCTGAACTCTCGTAATGGTCTTTGTTGTGAAATTGGTGATTTTTTGACTTGGATGTATTGTAATGGTTGATAACGTGAAATCGTATATATATAATGACATATATTTTTACTAATCAATGACTGGTTTCACTCTGATTTCGGGTTTTTCCACGTTATTTGTCCAGTATTTTACAGGTATTCAAAGTTCATGTTCAAATGGAGCAAGATGAAGAAAACAAGCAATTACAGATGAAAACCAGATGAAAAATAGACCAAAAACAGCAAATATGAATTTTGCTGATATGACGGTCGCCACAAGCCCATTACGACCGTCATACGTGTTACGACCGTCACAACCCATGACGACCGTCATGCAGACAAAAAGTGCAGAAATCCTGCACGTGTTGTAAGTGCTTTCAAAGACCAAAAGGAGTGGACCACTAGCTCCTACTTTTTCTGAGATCAATCCCACATCATGAAGCAACTAACAGTTGGAAATTCCATCTAAAAAAGGAGGGAGCTGCTACCAAAAAAGGGGAGCTGCATTGAAGACACGAAGTGCTGCCAATTTATTTTCAGAGCGAATTTGAGTTTCATAATTTCTTATTGTTTCCTTTTTCTTTCCTTTCCTTGCAATTGTGTTTTACTTTTCAATTCCATTCTATACGAGTAATTGGCACCAAGACTAAATCCTGTCGACATTTTGGAGGATTTCCCAAAGGCCAATTGAATTATTTACAGGTTCTTATTATAATCGTTAATTGAATTTTATTTCCCATTATGATGCATGTTTATATATTCTACCATTGTTTACGTGTTCTTAGTTTATATTCCATGTCTGGCTAAATTAAAGTAATCGGTATGTAATAAGTAGTCAGAAGGGATTCAATAATAACCGGTGTATACTTTCCTTTTCAAACTAATTTATGGCTTTAGTTTTTAAACCGATTTTTCTAAAATACATGTTTGTCGCGACAGCGAGAACCTATTTAAAAGCAGTTTTGCCACGACAGTGGGAAATTCATAAAGGTATGAACCAACAAGCGAAAGCTGAGGTTAGGACCAGATAGTAAAAACTAAGCATTTGTTTTAAAAACAGCGACAGAGCTTTAAAAAGGATTAGAGCTTAATGGTTTTCAAAAAGTAATTTTAACCGCAAACGAGATAGCGACAGCATACGTTTCGCCTTAGAGTTGCGACTAGCGTCAATAACCATCGTGAGACAAAGAAAGGTCTTTAAACCGTCATTTTCTTCTTAAACTATTTTTGAAAACACCCAAAACACCGGTGACTTGTCGAATCCTTGAAGAACCAACATATTGCATACCGATTCACGCATTTATATCTTAAGTAACGTTTTTAGTTCCCCTATAGTTTACACACTTATTTTGCTTTTATTCCCCTAAAACCATACCAACCTAGCTAAACACAGTAACAACACCCGAAAATACTAGCTTGATTACGAGTCCCTGTGGGATCGATATCTCATATTACTACGCGATAGACTGTGCACTTGCAGGTAGTTCAGTTAGACATAGAAAGTCGCGATCAATAGTCTTTATAGTGAAATTGGTGAGTTTTTTCACTTTCAACTTTTGTTATGGTCTTTATAGTCAAATTGGTGATAATTTAGACTTGAAACTATTGAAATGGTCTTTATAGTAAAATTGGTGAGTTTTTTCTTTTGGAAACTTTGTCATGGTTTTATAGTGAAATTGGGGAGTTTTTCAACTTTGAACATTTTTAAGAGTTTTTGAGTGAAATCGATGAGCTTTTTAACATTAAACTTTTATTTTGGTTTTTATAGTGAAATTTTGAAATAGGCGAGTTTTTTTAACATAGATCTTTTTATAGTGAAAATGCTGATTTTTAGACTTGGAAATTTTTTTCTGGATTTTATATTGAAATTGATGAGTTTTTTTAACTTTGAACTCTTGTTATTGTTTATAGAATGAAATTTGTGAGTTTTTTCACTTTAAAATTTTGTTATGGTCTTTTTAGTGAAATTGGTGAGTTTTTTTTTCACATGGAACTTTTATTATGGTTTTTATAGTGAAATTGGTGAGTTTTTTGACTTGGAACTTTTGTAATGGTCTTTATAGTGAAATTGGTGAGCTTTTAAACTTGAAACGTTTGTAAACGGTCTTTATAGTGAAATTGGTGAGTTTCTAAAATCTGAACTCTCGTAATGGTCTTTGTTGTGAAATTGGTGATTTTTTGACTTGGATGTTCTATAATGGTCTTTATAGTGAAATTGGGGAGTTTGTTAACTTTTATCAAGGTTTTATAGTGAAATTTGGGAGTTTGTCAACTTTGAACGTTTTTATTAGTTTTTGAGTGAAATCGACGAGCTTTTTAACATTGAACTTTTATTTTGGTTTTTATAGTGAAATTGTGAAATTGGCGAGTTTTTTTAACTTAGATCTTTTATTTTTCTTTTTATAGTGAAATTGCTGATTTTTTGACATGGAAATTTTTTATGGTTTTTATAGTGAAATTGATGAGTTTTTTTTAACTTTGAACTGTTTTTATTGTGTATAGAATGAAATTTGTGATTTCTTCACTTTGAACTTTTGTTATGGTCTTTTTAGTGAAATTGGTGAGTTTTTTTCACTTGGAACTTCTATTATGGTTTTTATAGTGAAATTGGTGAGTTTTTTGACTTGGAACTTTTGTAATGGTCTTTATAGTTAAATTGGTGAGCTTTTAAACTTGAAACTTTTGTAAATGGTCTTCATAGTGAAATTCGTGAGTTTATAAAATCTGAACTCTCGTTTGGACTTTGTTGTGAAATTGGTGATTTTTTGACTTGGATGTTCTGTAATGGTCTTTATAGTGAAATTGGTGAGTTTTTAAACTTTCAACTTTTGTTATGGTCTTTATAGTCAAATTGGTGATAATTTAGACTTGAAACTATTGAAATGGTCTTTATAGTTAAATTGGTGAATTTTTTCGTTTGGAACTTTTGTCATGGTTTTATTGTAAAATTAGGGAGTTTTTCAACTTTGAAAATTTTAATGAGTTTTTGAGTGAAATCGATGAGCATTTTAACATTGAACTTTTATTTTAGTTTTTATAGTGAAATTGTTAAATAGGCGAGTTGTTTAACTTAGATCTTTTATTTTGGTTTTTATAGTGAAATTTTTGATTTTTTGACATGGAAATTTATATGTTTTTTATAGTGAAATAGGCGAGTTTTTAAACTTTGAACAGTTGTTATTGTTTATATGAAATTGGTGAGTTTTTTCACTTTGAACTTTTTTTTGGTCTTTTAAGTGAAATTGGTGAAATTTTTTTCACTTGGAACTTTTATTATGGTCTATATAGTGAAATTGAGGAGTTTTTTAGTTTTTAAGTTTTGTTATCCTTTTTAGAGAGAAATTGATATGTTTTTAATTTTGAACTTATATTATGGTTTTTATAGTGAAATTAGTGTGTTTTTTGACTTGGAACTTTTGTAATGGTGTTTATAGTGAAATTGGTGAGTTTTTTAACTTGAAACTTTTGTAAATGGTCTTTATAGTGAAGTTGGTGAATTTTTAAAATCTGAACTCTCGTAACGGTCTTTGTTGTGAAATTGGTGATTTTTTGACTTGGATGTTCTGTAATGGTCTTTATAGTGAAATTGGTGATAATATAGACTTAAAACTATTGAAATGGTCTTTATAGTTAAATTGGTGAGTTTTCTCGTTTGGAACTTTTGTCATGGTTTTATTGTGAAATTGGGGAGTTTTTCACCTTTGAAAATTTTTATGAGTTTTTGAGTGAAATCGATGAGCTTTTTAACATTGAACTTTTATTTTAGTTTTTATAGTGAAATTGTGAAATAGGCAGGTTGTTTAACATAGATATTTTATTTTGGTTTTTATAGTGAAACTTTTGAATTTTTGACATGGAAATTTGTTATGGTTTTTATAGTGAAATTGGCGAGTTTTTAAACTTTGAACAGTTGTTATTGTTTATAGAATGAAATTGGTGAGTTTTTTCACTTTGAACTTTTTTCTGGTCTTTTAAGTGAAATTGGTGAAATTTTTTTCACTTGGAACTTTTTATTATGGTCTATATAGTGAAATTGAGGAGTTTTTTTGTTTTTAAGTTTTGTTATCCTTTTTAGAGTGAAATTGATATGTTTTTAATTTTGAACTTTTATTATGGTTTTTATAGTGAAATTGGTGTGTTTTCTGACTTGGAAATTATGTAATGGAGTTTATAGTGAATTTGGTGAGTTTTTTAACTTGAAACTTTTGTAAATGGTCTTTATAGTGAAGTTGGTGAGTTTTTAAAATCTGAACTCTCGTAATGGTCTTTGTTGTGAAATTGGTGATTTCTTGACTTGGATGTTCTGTAATGGTCTTTATAGTGAAATTGGTTAGTTTTTTCACTTTCAACTTTTATTATGGTCTTTATAGTCAAATTAGTGATATTTTTAACTTGAAACTATTGAAATGGTCTTTATAGTGAAATTGATGAGTTTTTTCTTTTGGAAATTTTGTCATGGTTTTATAGTGAAATTGGGGAGTTTTTCAACTTTGAAAATTTTTAAGAGTTTTTGAGTGAAATCGATGAGCTTTTTAACATTGAACTTTTATTTTGGTTTTTATAGTGGAATTGTGAAATAGGCGAGTTTTTTAAACTTAGATCTTTTATTTTTGTTTTTATAGTGAAATTGCTGATTTTTTGACTTGGATATATTTTTATGGTTTTTATAGTGAAATTGAAGAGTTTTTTTAACTTTGAATTGTTGTTATTGTTTATAGAATGAAATTTGTGAGTTTTTTCACTTTGAACTTTTGTTATGGTCTTTTTAGTGAAATTGGGGAGTATTTTTTTTCACATGGAACTTTTATTATGGTTTTTATAGTGAAATTGGTGAGTTTTTTGACTTCGAACTTTTGTAATGGTCTTTATAGTGAAATTGGTGAGCTTTTAAACTTGAAACTTTTGTAAATGGTCTTTATAGTGAAATTGGTGAGTTTTTAAAATTTGAACTCTTGTAATGGTCTTTGTTGTGAAATTGGTGACTTTTTGACTTGGATGTTCTGTAATGGTCTTTATAGTGAAATTGGAGAGTTTGTCAACTTTTATCATGGTTTTATAGTGAAATTTGGGAGTTTGTCAACTTTGAACGTTTTTATGAGTTTTTGGGTGAAATCGATGAGCTTTTTAACATTGAACTATTATTTTGGTTTTTATAGTGAAATTGTGAAATTGGCGAGTTTTTTTAACTTAGATCTTTTATTTTGGTTTTTATAGTGAGATTGCTGATTTTTTGAATTGGAATTTTTTTTTAATGGTTTTTATAGTGAAATTGTTGAGTTTTTTAACTTTGAACTGTTGTTATTGTTTATAGAATGAAATTTGTGAGTTTTTTCACTTTGAACTTTTGTTATGGTCTTTTTAGTGAAATTGGTGAGTTTTTTTTCACTTGGAACTTCTATTATGGATTTTATAGTGAAATTGGTGAGTTTTTTGACTTGGAACTTTTGTAATGGTCTTTATAGTTAAATTGGTGAGCTTTTAAACTTGAAACTTTTGTAAATGGTCTTCATAGTGAAATTGGTGAGTTTATAAAATCTGAACTCTCGTTTGGACTTTGTTGTGAAATTGGTGATTTTTTGACTTGGATGTTCTGTAATGGTCTTTATAGTGAAATTGGTGAGTTTTTAAACTTTCAACTTTTGTTATGGTCTTTATAGTCAAATTGGTGATAATTTAGACTTGAAACTATTGAAATGGTCTTTATAGTTAAATTGGTGAGTTTTTTCGTTTGGAACTTTTGTCATGGTTTTATTGTGAAATTGGGGAGTTTTTCAACTTTGAAAATTTTAATGAGTTTTTGAGTGAAATCGATGAGCTTTTTAACATTGAACTTTTATTTTAGTTTTTATAGTGAAATTGTTAAATAGGCGAGTTGTTTAACTTAGATCTTTTATTTCGGTTTTTATAGTTAAATTTTTGATTTTTTGATATGGAAATTTGTTATGGTTTTTATAGTGAAATTGGCGAGTTTTTAAACTTTGAACAGTTGTTATTGTTTATAGAATGAAATTGGTGAGTTTTTTCACTTTGAACGTTTTTTTGGTCTTTTAAGTGAAATTGGTGAAATTTTTTTCACTTGGAACTTTTATTATGGTCTATATAGTGAAATTGAGGAGTTTTTTCGTTTTTAAGTTTTGTTATCCTTTTTAGAGAGAAATTGATATGTTTTTAATTTTGAACTTATATTATGGTTTTTATAGTGAAATTGGGGTGTTTTTTGACTTGGAACTTTTGTAATGGTGTTTATAGTGAAATTGGTGAGTTTTTAACTTGAAACTTTTGTAAATGGTCTTTATAGTGAAGTTGGTGAATTTTTAAAATCTGAACTCTCGTAATGGTCTTTGTTGTGAAATTGGTGATTTTTTGACTTGGATGTTCTGTAATGGTCTTTATAGTGAAATTGGTGAGTTTTTTCACTTTCAACTTTTGTTATGGTCTTTATAGTGAAATTGGTGATAATATAGACTTGAAACTATTGAAATGGTCTTTATATTTAAATTGGTGAGTTTTCTCGTTTGGAACTTTTGTCATGGTTTTATTGTGAAATTGGGGAGTTTTTCAACTTTGAAATTTTTTTTGACTTTTTGAGTGAAATCGATGAGCTTTTTAACATTGAACTTTTATTTTAGTTTTTATAGTGAAATTGTGAAATAGACAGGTTGTTTAACATAGATCTTTTATTTTGGTTTTTATAGTGAAATTTTTGATTTTTTGACATGGAAATTTGTTAAGGTTTTTATAGTGAAATTGGCGAGTTTTTAAACTTTGGACAGTTGTTATTGTTTATAGAATGAAATTGGTGAGTTTTTTCACTTTGAACTTTTTTCTGGTCTTTTAAGTGAAATTGGTGAAATTTTTTTCACTTGGAACTTTTATTATGGTCTATATAGTGAAATTGAGGAACTTTTTAGTTTTTAAGTTTTGTTATCCTTTTTAGAGTGAAATTGGTGAGTTTTTTTCACTTGGAACTTCTATTATGGTTTTTATAGTGAAATTGGTGAGTTTTTTGACTTGGAACTTTTGTAATGGTCTTTATAGTTAAATTGGTGAGCTTTTAAACTTGAAACTTTTGTAAATGGTCTTCATAGTGAAATTGGTGAGTTTATAAAATCTGAACTCTCGTTTGGACTTTGTTGTGAAATTGGTGATTTTTTGACTTGGATGTTCTGTAATGGTCTTTATAGTGAAATTGGTGAGTTTTTAAACATTCAACTTTTGTTATGGTCTTTATAGTCAAATTGGTTATAATTTAGACTTGAAACTATTGAAATGGTCTTTATAGATAAATTGGTGAGTTTTTTCGTTTGGAACTTTTGTCATGGTTTTATTGTGAAATTGGCGAGTTTTTCAACTTTGAAAATTTTAATGACTTTTTGAGTGAAATCGATGAGCTCTTTAACATTGAACTTTTATTTTAGTTTTTATAGTGAAATTGTTAAATAGGCAGGTTGTTTAACTTAGATCTTTTATTTTGGTTTTTAAAGTGAAATTTTTGATTTTTTGACATGGAAATTTGTTATGGTTTTTATAGTGAAATTGGCGAGTTTTTAAACTTTGAATAGTTGTTATTGTTTATAGAATGAAATTGGTGAGTTTTTTCACTTTGAACTTTTTTTTGGTCTTTTAAGTGAAATTGGTGAAATTTTTTTCACTTGGAACTTTTATTATGGTCTATATAGTGAAATTGAGGAGTTTTTTCGTTTTTAAGTTTTGTTATCCTTTTTAGAGAGAAATTGATATGTTTTTAATTTTGAACTTATATTATGGTTTTTATAGTGAAATTGGTGTGTTTTTTGACTTGGAACTTTTGTAATGGTGTTTATAGTGAAATTGGTGAGTTTTTAACTTGAAACTTTTGTAAATGGTCTTTATAGTGAAGTTGGTGAATTTTTAAAATCTGAACTCTCGTAATGGTCTTTGTTGTGAAATTGGTGATTTTTTGACTTGGATGTTCTGTAATGGTCTTTATAGTGAAATTGGTGAGTTTTTTCACTTTCAACTTTTGTTATGGTCTTTATAGTGAAATTGGTGATAATATAGACTTGAAACTATTGAAATGGTCTTTATATTTAAATTGGTGAGTTTTCTCGTTTGGAACTTTTGTCATGGTTTTATTGTGAAATTGGGGAGTTTTTCAACTTTGAAATTTTTTTTGACTTTTTGAGTGAAATCGATGAGCTTTTTAACATTGAACTTTTATTTTAGTTTTTATAGTGAAATTGTGAAATAGACAGGTTGTTTAACATAGATCTTTTATTTTGGTTTTTATAGTGAAATTTTTGATTTTTTGACATGGAAATTTGTTAAGGTTTTTATAGTGAAATTGGCGAGTTTTTAAACTTTGGACAGTTGTTATTGTTTATAGAATGAAATTGGTGAGTTTTTTCACTTTGAACTTTTTTCTGGTCTTTTAAGTGAAATTGGTGAAATTTTTTTCACTTGGAACTTTTATTATGGTCTATATAGTGAAATTGAGGAACTTTTTAGTTTTTAAGTTTTGTTATCCTTTTTAGAGTGAAATTGGTGAGTTTTTTTCACTTGGAACTTCTATTATGGTTTTTATAGTGAAATTGGTGAGTTTTTTGACTTGGAACTTTTGTAATGGTCTTTATAGTTAAATTGGTGAGCTTTTAAACTTGAAACTTTTGTAAATGGTCTTCATAGTGAAATTGGTGAGTTTATAAAATCTGAACTCTCGTTTGGACTTTGTTGTGAAATTGGTGATTTTTTGACTTGGATGTTCTGTAATGGTCTTTATAGTGAAATTGGTGAGTTTTTAAACATTCAACTTTTGTTATGGTCTTTATAGTCAAATTGGTGATAATTTAGACTTGAAACTATTGAAATGGTATTTATAGTTAAATTGGTGAGTTTTTTCGTTTGGAACTTTTGTCATGGTTTTATTGTGAAATTGGCGAGTTTTTCAACTTTGAAAATTTTAATGACTTTTTGAGTGAAATCGATGAGCTCTTTAACATTGAACTTTTATTTTAGTTTTTATAGTGAAATTGTTAAATAGGCAGGTTGTTTAACTTAGATCTTTTATTTTGGTTTTTAAAGTGAAATTTTTGATTTTTTGACATGGAAATTTGTTATGGTTTTTATAGTGAAATTGGCGAGTTTTTAAACTTTGAATAGTTGTTATTGTTTATAGAATGAAATTGGTGAGTTTTTTCACTTTGAACTTTTTTTTGGTCTTTTAAGTGAAATTGGTGAAATTTTTTTCACTTGGAACTTTTATTATGGTCTATATAGTGAAATTGAGGAGTTTTTTTGTTTTTAAGTTTTGTTATCCTTTTTAGAGTGAAATTGATATGTTTTTAATTTTGAACTTTTATTATGGTTTTTATAGCGAAATTGGTGTGTTTTCTGACTTGGAACTTATGTAATGGAGTTTATAGTGAATTTGGTGAGTTTTTTAACTTGAAACTTTTGTAAATGGTCTATATAGTTAAGTTGGTGAGTTTTTAAAATCTGAACTCTCGTAATGGTCTTTGTTGTGAAATTGGTGATTTCTTGACTTGGATGTTCTGTAATGGTCTTTATAGTGAAATTGGTGAGTTTTTTCACTTCCAACTTTTATTATGGTCTTTATAGTCAAATTAGTGATATTTTTAACTTGAAACTATTGAAATGGTCTTTATAGTGAAATTGATGAGTTTTTTCTTTTGGAAATTTTGTCATGGTTTTATAGTGAAATTGGGGAGTTTTTCAACTTTGAACATTTTAAAGAGTTTTTGAGTGAAATCGATGAGCTTTTTAACATTGAACTTTTATTTTGGTTTTTATAGTGGAATTGTGAAATAGGCGAGTTTTTTAATTTTAGATCTTTTATTTTTGTTTTTATAGTGAAATTGCTGATTTTTTGACTTGGAAATATTTTTATGGTTTTATAGTGAAATTGAAGAGTTTTTTAACTTTGAGTTGTTGTTATTGTTTATAGAATGAAATTTGTGAGTTTTTTCACTTTGAACTTTTGTTATGGTCTTTTTAGTGAAATTGGTGAGTATTTGTTTTCACATGGAACTTTTATTATGATTTTTATAGTGAAATTGGTGAGTTTTTTGACTTCGAACTTTTGTAATGGTCTTTATAGTGAAATTGGTGAGCTTTTAAACTTGAAACTTTTGTAAATGGTCTTTATAGTGAAATTGGTGAGTTTTTAAAATTTGAACTCTCGTAATGGTCTTTGTTGTGAAATTGGTGACTTTTTGACTTGGATGTTCTGTAATGGTCTTTATAGTGAAATTGGAGAGTTTGTCAACTTTTATCATGGTTTTATAGTGAAAATTGGGATTTGTCAACTTGGAACGTTTTTATGAGTTTTTGGGTGAAATCGATGAGCTTTTTAACATTGAACTATTATTTTGGTTTTTATAGTGAAATTGTGAAACTGGCGAGTTTTTTTAACTTAGATCTTTTATTTTGGTTTTTATAGTGAGATTGCTGATTTTTTGAATTGGAAATTTTTTTTATGGTTTTTATAGTGAAATTGTTGAGTTTTTTAACTTTGAACTATTGTTATTGTTTATAGAATGAAATTTGTGAGTTTTTTTCACTTTGAACTTTTGTTATGGTCTTTTTAGTGAAATTGGTGAGTTTTTTCTCACTTGGAACTTCTATTATGGTTTTTATAGTGAAATTGGTGAGTTTTTTGACTTGGAACTTTTGTAATGGTCTTTATAGTTAAATTGGTAAGCTTTTAAACTTGAAACTTTTGTAAATGGTCTTCATAGTGAAATTGGTGAGTTTATAAAATCTGAACTCTCGTTTGGACTTTGTTGTGAAATTGGTGATTTTTTGACTTGGATGTTCTGTAATGGTCTTTATAGTGAAATTCGTGAGTTTTTAAACTTTCAACTTTTAGTATGGTCTTTATAGTCAAATTGGTGATAATTTAGACTTGAAACTATTGAAATGGTCTTTATAGTTAAATTGGTGAGTTTTTTCGTTTGGAACTTTTGTCATGGTTTTATTGTGAAATTGGGGAGTTTTTCAACTTTGAAAATTTTAATGAGTTTTTGAGTGAAATTGATGAGCTTTTTAACATTGAACTTTTATTTTAGTTTTTATAGTGAAATTGTTAAATAGGCGAGTTGTTTAACTTAGATCTTTTATTTTGGTTTTTATAGTGAAATTTTTGATTTTTTGACATGGAAATTTGTTATGGTTTTTATAGTGAAATTGGCGAGTTTTTAAACTTTGAACAGTTGTTATTGTTTATAGAATGAAATTGGTGAGTTTTTTCACTATGAACTTTTTTTTGGTCTTTTAAGTGAAATTGATGAAATTTTTTTCACATGGAACTTTTATTATGGTCTATATAGTGAAATTGAGGAGTTTTTTAGTTTTTAAGTTTTGTTATCCTTTTTAGAGAAAAATTGATATGTTTTTAATTTTGAACTTTTATTATGGTTTTTATAGCGAAATTGGTGTGTTTTTTGACTGCGAACTTTTGTAATGGTGTTTATAGTGAAATTGGTGAGTTTTCTAACTTGAAACTTTTGTAAATGGTCTTTATAGTGAAGTTGGTGAGTTTTTAAAATCTGAACTCTCTCGTAATGGTCTTTGTTGTGAAATTGGTGATTTTTTGACTTGGATGTTCTGTAATGGTCTTTATAGTGAAATTGGTGAGTTTTTTCACTTTCAACTTTTGTTATGGTCTTTATAGTCAAATTGGTGATAATATAGACTTGAAACTATTGAAATGGTCTTTATAGTTAAATTGGTGGGTTTTTTTGTTTGGAAATTTTGTCATGATTTTACTGTGAAATTGGGGAGTTTTTCAACTTTGAAAATGTTTATGAGTTTTTGAGTGAAATCGATGAGCTTTTTAACATTGAACTTTTATTTTAGTTTTTATAGTGAAATTGTGAAATAGGCAGGTTGTTTAACATAGATCTTTTATTTTGGTTTTTATAGTGAAACTTTTGAATTTTTGACATGGAAATTTGTTATGGTTTTTATAGTGAAATTGGCGAGTTTTTAAACTTTGAACAGTTGTTATTGTTTATAGAATGAAATTGGTGAGTTATTTCATTTTGAACTTTTTTTTTGGTCTTTTAAGTGAAATTGGTGAAATTTTTTTCACATGGAACTTTTATTATGGTCTATGTAGTGAAATTGAGGAGTTTTTTAGTTTTTAAGTTTTGTTATCCTTTTTAGAGAGAAATTGATATGTTTTTAATTTTGAACTTTTATTATGGTTTTAATAGTGAAACTAGTGTGTTTTTTGACTTGGAACTTTTGTAATGGTGTTTATAGGGAAATTGGTGAGTTTTCTAACTTGAAACTTTTGTAAATGGTCTTTATAGTGAAGTTGGCGAGTTTTTAAAATCTGAACCCTAGTAATGGTCTTTGTTGTGAAATTGGTGATTTTTTGACTTGGATGTTCTGTAATGGTCTTTATAGTGAAATTGGTGAGTTTTTTCACTTTCAACTTTTGTTATGGTCTTTATAGTGAAATTGGTGATAATATAGACTTGAAACTATTGAAATGGTCTTTATAGTTAAATTGGTGAGTTTTCTCGTTTGGAACTTTTGTCATGGTTTTATTGTGAAATTGGGGAGTTTTTCAACTTTGAAAATTTTTATGAGTTTTTGTGTGAAATCGATGAGCTTTTTAACATTGAACTTTTATTTTAGTTTTTATAGTGAAATTGTGAAATAGGCAGGTTGTTTGACATAGATCTTTTATTTTGGTTTTTATAGTGAAATTTTTGATTTTTTGACATGGAAATTTGTTATGGTTTTTATAGTGAAATTGGCGAGTTTTTAAACTTTGAACAGTTGTTATTGTTTATAGAATGAAATTGGTGAGTTTTTTCACTTTGAACTTTTTTTTGGTCTTTTAAGTGAAATTGGTGAAAATTTTTTCACATGGAACTTTTATTATGGTCTAGATAGTGAAATTGAGGAGTTTTTTAGTTTTTAAGTTTTGTTATCCTTTTTAGAGAGAAATTGATATGTTTTTAATTTTGAACTTTTATTATGGTTTTTATATTGAAACTGGTGTGTTTTTTGACTTGGAACTTTTGTAATGGTGTTTATAGTGAAATTGGTGAGTTTTCTAACTTGAAACTTTTGTAAATGGTCTTTATAGTGAAGTTGGTGAGTTTTTAAAATCTGAACTCTCGTAATGGTCTTTGTTGTGAAATTGGTGATTTTTTGACTTGGATGTTCTGTAATGGTCTTTATAGTGAAATTGGTGAGTTTTTTCAATTTCAACTTTTGTTATGGTCTTTATAGTGAAATTGGTGATAATATAGACTTGAAACTATTGAAATGGTCTTTATAGTTAAATTGGTGAGTTTTCTCGTTTGGAACTTTTGTCATGGTTTTATTGTGAAATTGGGGAGTTTTTCAACTTTGAAAATTTTTATGAGTTTTTGTGTGAAATCGATGAGCTTTTTAACATTGAACTTTTATTTTAGTTTTTATAGTGAAATTGTGAAATAGGTAGGTTGTTTAACATAGATCTTTTATTTTGGTTTTTATAGTGAAATTTTTGATTTTTTGACATGGAAATTTGTTATGGTTTTTATAGTGAAATTGGCGAGTTTTTAAACTTTGAACATTTGTTATTGTTTATAGAATGAAATTGGTGAGTTTTTTCACTTTGAACTTTTTTTTGGTCTTTTAAGTGAAATTGGTGAAATTTTTTTCACATGGAACTTTTATTATGGTCTATATAGTGAAATTTAGGAGTTTTTTAGTTTTTTAAGTTTTGTTATCCTTTTTAAAGAGAAATTGATATGTTTTAAATTTTGAAATTTTATTATGGTTTTTATAGTGAAACTGGTGTGTTTTTTGACTTGGAACTTTGGTAATGGTGTTTATAGTGAAATTGGTGAGTTTTCTAACTTGAAACTTTTGTAAATGGTCTTTATAGTGAAGTTGGTGAGTTTTTAAAATCTGAACTCTCGTAATGGTCTTTGTTGTGAAATTGGTGATTTTTTGACTTGGATGTTCTGTAATGGTCTTTATAGTGAAATTGGTGAGTTTTTTCACTTTCAACTTTTGTTATGGTCTTTATTGTGAAATTGGTGATAATATAGACTTGAAACTATTGAAATGGTCTTTATAGTTATATTGGTGAGTTTTCTCGTTTGGAACTTTTGTCATGGTTTTATTGTGAAATTGGGGAGTTTTTCAACTTCGAAAATTTTTATGAGTTTTTGTGTGAAATCGATGAGCTTTTTAACATTGAACTTTTATTTTAGTTTTTATAGTGAAATTTTGAAATAGGCAGTTTGTTTAACATAGATCTTTTATTTTGGTTTTTATAGTGAAATTTTTGATTTTTTGACATGGAAATTTAGTATGGTTTTTATAGTGAAAATGGCGAGTTTTTAAACTTTGAACAGTTGTTATTGTTTATAGAATGAAATTGGTGAGTTTTTTCACTTTGAACTTTTTTTTGGTCTTTTAAGTGAAATTGGTGAAATTGTTTTCACATGGAACCTTTATTATGGTTTATATAGTGAAATTGAGGAGTTTTTTAGTTTTTTAAGTTTTGTTATCCTTTTTAGAGAGAGATTGATATGTTTTTAATTTTGAACTTTTATTATGGTTTTTATAGTGAAACTGGTGTGTTTTTTGACTTGGAACTTTTGTAATGGTGTTTATAGTGAAATTGGTGAGTTTTCTAACTTGAAACTTTTGTAAATGGTCTTTATAGTGAAGTTGGTGAGTTTTTAAAATCTGAACTCTCGTAATGGTCTTTGTTGTGAAATTGGTGATTTTTTGACTTGGATGTTCTGTAATGGTCTTTATAGTGAAATTGGTGAGTTTTTTCACTTTCAACTTTTGTTATGGTCTTTATAGTGAAATTGGTGATAATATAGACTTGAAACTATTGAAATGGTCTTTATAGTTAAATTGGTGAGTTTTCTCGTTTGGAACTTTTGTCATGGTTTTATTGTGAAATTGGGGAGTTTTTCAACTTTGAAAATTTTTATGAGTTTTTGTGTGAAATCGATGAGCTTTTTAACATTGAACTTTTATTTTAGTTTTTATAGTGAAATTGTGAAATAGGCAGGTTGTTTAAAATAGATCTTTTATTTTGGTTTTTATAGTGAAATTTTTGATTTTTTGACATGGAAATTTGTTATGGTTTTTATAGTGAAATTGGCGAGTTTTTAAACTTTGAACAGTTGTTATTGTTTATAGAAAGAAATTGGTGAGTTTTTTCATTTTGAACTTTTTTTTGGTCTTTTAAGTGAAATTGGTGAAAATTTTTTCACATGGAACTTTTATTATGGTCTATATAGTGAAATTGAGGAGTTTTTTTAGTTTTTTAAGTTTTGTTATCCTTTTTAGAGAGAAATTGATATGTTTTTAATTTTGAACTTTTATTATGGTTTTTATAGTGAAACTGGTGTGTTTTTTGACTTGGAACTTTTGTAATGGTGTTTATAGTGAAAATGGTGAGTTTTCTAACTTGAAACTTTTGTAAATGGTCTTTATAGTGAAGTTTGTGAGTTTTTAAAATCTGAACTCTCGTAATGGTCTTTGTTGTGAAATTGGTGATTTTTTGACTTGGATGTTCTGTAATGGTCTTTATAGTGAAATTGGTGAGTTTTTTCACTTTCAACTTTTGTTATGGTCTTTATTGTGAAATTGGTGATAATATAGACTTGAAACTATTGAAATGGTCTTTATAGTTAAATTGGTGAGTTTTCTCGTTTGGAACTTTTGTCATGGTTTCATTGTGAAATTGGGGAGTTTTTCAACTTTGAAAATTTTTATGAGTTTTTGTGTGAAATCGATGAGCTTTTTAACATTGAACTTTTTTTTTAGTTTTTATCGTGAAATTGTGAAATAGGCAGGTTGTTTAACATAGATCTTTTATTTTGGTTTTTATAGTGAAATTTTTGATTTTTTGACATGGAAATTTGTTATGGTTTTTATGGTGAAATTGGCGAGTTTTTAAACTTTGAACAGTTGTTATTGTTTATAGAATGAAATTGGTGAGTTTTTTCACTTTGAACTTTTTTTTGGTCTTTTAAGTGAAATTGGTGAAATTTTTTTCACATGGAACTTTTATTATGGTCTATGTAGTGAAATTGAGGAGTTTTTTAGTTTTTTAAGTTTTGTTATCCTTTTTAGAGAGAAATTGATATGTTTTTAATTTTGAACTTTTATTATGGTTTTTATAGTGAAACTGGTGTGTTTTTTGACTTGGAACTTTTGTAATGGTGTTTATAGTGAAATTGGTGAGTTTTCTAACTTGAAACTTTTGTAAATGGTCTTTATAGTGAAGTTGGTGAGTTTTTAAAATCTGAACTCTCGTAATGGTCTTTGTTGTGAAATTGGTGATTTTTTGACTTGGATGTTCTGTAATGGTCTTTATAGTGAAATTGGTGAGTTTTTTCACTTTCAACTTTTGTTATGGTCTTTATAGTGAAATTGGTGATAATATAGACTTGAAACTATTGAAAAGGTCTTTATAGTTAAATTGGTGAATTTCTCGTTTGGAACTTTTGTCATGGTTTTATTGTGAAATTGGGGAGTTTTTCAACTTTGAAAATTTTTATGAGTTTTTGTGTGAAATCGATGAGCTTTTTAACATTGAACTTTTATTTTAGTTTTTATAGTGAAATTGTGAAATAGGCAGGTTGTTTAACATAGATCTTTTATTTTGGTTTTTATAGTGAAATTTTTGATTTTTTGACATGGAAATTTGTTATGGTTTTTATAGTGAAATTGGCGAGTTTTTAAACTTTGAACAGTTGTTATATTTATAGAATGAAATTGGTGAGTTTTTTCACTTTGAACTTTTTTTTGGTCTTTTAAGTGAAATTGGTGAAATTTTTTTCACATGGAACTTTTATTATGGTCTATATAGTGAAATTGAGGAGTTTTTTAGTTTTTTAAGTTTTGTTATCCTTTTTAGAGAGAAATTAATATGTTTTTAATTTTGAACTTTTATTATGGTTTTTATAGTGAAACTGGTGTGTTTTTTTGACTTGGAACTTTTGTAATGGTGTTTATAGTGAAATTGGTGAGTTTTCTAACTTGAAATTTTTGAAAATGGTCTTTATAGTGAAGTTGGTGAGTTTTTAAAATCTGAACTCTCGTAATGGTCTTTGTTGTGAAATTGGTGATTTTTTGACTTGGATGTTCTGTAATGGTCTTTATAGTGAAATTGGTGAGTTTTTCCACTTTCAACTTTTGTTATGGTCTATATAGTGAAATTGGTGATAATATAGACTTGAAACTATTGAAATGGTCTTTATAGTTAAATTGGTGAGTTTTCTCGTTTGGAACTTTTGTCATGGTTTTATTGTGAAATTGGGGAGTTTTTCAACTTTGAAAATTTTTATGAGTTTTTGAGTGAAATCGATGAGCTTTTTAACATTGAACTTTTATTTTAGTTTTTATAGTGAAATTGTGAAATAGGCAGGTTGTTTAACATAGATCTTTTATTTTGGTTTTTATAGTGAAATTTTTTATTTTTTGACAGGGAAATTTGTTATGGTTTTTATAGTGAAATTGGCGACTTTTTAAACTTTGGACAATTGTTATTGTTTATAGAATGAAATTGGTGAGTTTTTTCAATTTGAACTTTTTTCTGGTCTTTTAAGTGAAATTGGTGAAATTTTTTTCACTTGGAACTTTTATTATGGTCTATATAGTGTAATTGAGGAGTTTTTTAGTTTTTAAGTTTTGTTATCCTTTTTAGAATGAAATTGATATGTTTTTAATGTTGAACTTTTATTATGGTTTTTATAGTGAAATTGGTGTGTTTTTTGACTTGGAACTTTTGTAATGGTGTTTATAGTGAAATTGGAGAGTTTTTTAACTTGAAACTTTTGTAAATGGTCTTTATAGTGAAGTTGGTGAGTTTTTAAAATCTGAACTCTCGTAATGGTCTTTATTGTGAAATTGGTGGTTTCTTGACTTGGATGTTCTGTAATGGTTTTTATAGTGAAATTGGTGAATTTTTTCACTTTCAACTTTTGTTATGGTCTTTATAGTCAAACTATTGATATTTTTAACTTGAAACTATTAAAATGGTCTTTATATTGATATTGATGAGTTTTTTCTTTTGGAAATTTTGTCATGGTTTTAAAGTGAAATTGGGGAGTTTTTCAACTTTGAACATTTTTAAGAGTTTTTGAGTGAAATCGATGAGCTTTTTAACATTGAACTTTTATTTTGGTTTTTATAGTGAAATTGTGAAATAGGCGAGTTTTTTTCACTTAGATCTTTTATTTTTGTTTTTATAGTGAAATTGCTGATTTTTTGACTTGGAAATGTTTTTATGGTTTTTATAGTGAAATTGATGAGTTTTTTAACTTTGAACTGTTGTTATTGTTTATAGAATGAAATTTGTGAGTTTTTTCACTTTGAACTTTTGTTATGGTCTTTTTAGTGAAATTGAAGAGTTTTTTTTTTTCACATGGAACTTTTATTATGGTTTTTATAGTGAAATTGGTGAGTTTTTTGACTTGGAACTTTTGTAATGGTCTTTATAGTGAAATTGGTGAGCTTTTAAACTTGAAACTTTTGTAAATGGTCTTCATAGTGAAATTGGTGAGTTTATAAAATCTGAACTCTCGTTTGGACTTTGTTGTGAAATTGGTGATTTTTTGACTTGGATGTTCTGTAATGGTCTTTATAGTGAAATTGGTGAGTTTTTAAACTTTCAACTTTTGTTATGGTCTTTATAGTGAAATTGGTGATAATTTAGACTTGAAACTATTGAAATGGTCTTTATAGTTAAAATGGTGAGTTTCTTCGTTTGAAACTTTTGTCATGGTTTTATTGTGAAATTGAGGAGTTTTTCGACTTTGAAAATTTTTATGAGTTTTTGAGTGAAATCGATGAGCTTTTTAACATTGAACATTTATTTTAGTTTTTATAGTGAAATTGTGAAATAGGCAGGTTGCTTAACATAGATCTTGTATTTTGGTTTTTATAGTGAAATTTTTGATTTTTTGACATGGAAATTCGTTATGGTTTTTATAGTGAAATTGGCGAGTTTTTAAACTTTGAACATTGTTATTGTTTATAGAATGAAATTGGTGAGTTTTTTCACTTTGAACTTTTTTCTGGTCTTTTAAGTGAAATTGGTGAGACTTTTTTACTTGGAACTTTTATTATGGTCTATATAGTGAAATTGAGGAGTTTTTTAGTTTTTAAGTTTTGTTATCCTTTTTAGAGTGAAATTGATATGTTTTTAATTTTGAACTTTTATTATGGTTTTTATAGTGAAATTGGTGTGTTTTTTAAATTGGAACTTTTGTAATGGTGTTTATAGTGAAATTGGTGAGTTTTTTAACTTGAAACTTTTGTAAATGGTCTTTATAGTGAAGTTGGTGAGTTTTTAAAATCTGAACTCTCGTAATGGTCTTTGTTGTGAAATTGGTGATTTCTTGACTTGGATGTTCTGTAATGGTCTTTATAGTGAAATTGGTGAGTTTTTTCACTTTCAACTTTTGTTATGGTCTTTATAGTCAAACTAGTGATATTTTTAACTTGAAACTATTGAAATGGTCTTTATAGTGAAATTGATGAGTTTTTTCTTTTGGAAATTTTGTCATGGTTTTATAGTGAAATTGGGGAGTTTTTCAACTTTGAACATTTTTAAGAGTTTTTGAGTGAAATCGATGAGCTTTTTAACATTGAACTTTTATTTTGGTTTTTATAGTGAAATTGTGAAATATGCGAGTTTTTTTCACTTAGATCTTTTATTTTTGTTTTTATAGTGAAATTGCTGATTTTTTGACTTGGAAATGTTTTTATGGTTTTTATAGTGAAATTGATGAGTTTTCTAACTTTGAACTGTTGTTATTGTTTATAGAATGAAATTTGTGAGTTTTTTCACTTTGAACTTTTGTTATGGTCTTTTTAGTGAAATTGGTGAGTTTTTTTTCACATGAAACTTTTATTATGGTTTTTATTGTGAAATTGGCGAGTTTTTTGACTTGGAACTTTTGTAATGGTCTTTATAGTGAAATTGGTGAGCTTTTAAACTTGAAGCTTTTGTAAATGGTCTTCATAGTGAAATTGGTGAGTTTATAAAATCTGAACTCTCGTTTGGACTTTGTTGTGAAATTGGTGATTTTTTGACTTGGATGTTCTGTAACGGTCTTTATAGTGAAATTGGTGAGTTTTTAAACTTTCAACTTTTGTTATGGTCTTTATAGTGAAATTGGTGATAATTTAGACTTGAAACTATTGAAATGGTCTTTATAGTTAAAATAGTGAGTTTCTTCGTTTGAAACTTTTGTCATGGTTTTATTGTGAAATTGAAGAGTTTTTCAACTTTGAACATTTTTATGAGTTTTTGAGTGAAATCGATGAGCTTTTTAACACTGAACATTTATTTTAGTTTTTATAGTGAAATTGTGAAATAGGCAGGTTGCTTAACATAGATCTTGTATTTTGGTTTTTATAGTGAAATTTTTGATTTTTTGACATGGAAATTCGTTATGGTTTTTATAGTGAAATTGGCGAGTTTTTAAACTTTGAACATTGTTATTGTTTATAGAATGAAATTGGTGAGTTTTTTCACTTTGAACTTTTTTCTGGTCTTTTAAGTGAAATTGGTGAGACTTTTTTACTTGGAACTTTTATTATGGTCTATATAGTGAAATTGAGGAGTTTTTTAGTTTTTAAGTTTTGTTATCCTTTTTAGAGTGAAATTGATATGTTTTTAATTTTGAACTTTTATTATGGTTTTTATAGTGAAATTGGTGTGTTATTTGACTTGGAACTTTTGTAATGGTGTTTATAGTGAAATTGGTGAGTGTTTTAACTTGAAACTTTTGTAAATGGTCTTTATAGTGAAGTTGGTGAGTTTTTAAAATCTGAACTCTCGTAATGGTGTTTGTTGTGAAATTGGTGTATTCTTGACTTGGATGTTCTGTAATGGTCTTTATAGTGAAATTGGTGAGTTTTTTCACTTTCAACTTTTGTTATGGTCTTTATAGTCAAACTAGTGATATTTTTAACTTGAAACTATTGAAATGGTCTTTATAGTGAAATTGATGAGTTTTTTCTTTTGGAAATTTTTCATGGTTTTATAGTGAAATTGGGGAGTTTTTCAACTTTGAACATTTTTAAGAGTTTTTGAGTGAAATCGATGAGCTTTTTAACATTGAACTTTTATTTTGGTTTTTATAGTGAAATTGTGAAATAGGCGAGTTTTTTTCACTTAGACCTTTTATTTTTTTTTATAGTGAAATTGCTGATTTTTTGACTTGGAAATGTTTTTATGGTTTTTATAGTGAAATTGATGAGTTTTTTAACTTTGAACTGTTGTTATTGTTTATAGAATTAAATTTGTGAGTTTTTTCACTTTGAACTTTTGTTATGGTTTTTTTAGTGAAATTGGTGAGTTTTTTTTCACTTGGAACTTCTATTATGGTTTTTATTGTGAAATTTGCGAGTTTTTTTGACTTGGAACTTTTGTAATGGTCTTTATAGTTAAATTGGTGAGCTTTTAAACTTGAAACTTTTGTAAATGGTCTTCATAGTGAAATTGGTGAGTTTATAAAATCTGAACTCTCGTTTGGACTTTGTTGTGAAATTGGTGATTTTTTGACTTGGATGTTCTGTAATGGTCTTTATAGTGAAATTGGTGAGTTTTTAAACTTTCAACTTTTGTTAAGGTCTTTATAGTGAAATTGGTGATAATTTAGACTTGAAACTATTGAAATGGTCTTTATAGTGAAATTGATGAGTTTCTTCGTTTGAAACTTTTGTCATGGTTTTATTGTGAAATTGAGGAGTTTTTCAACTTTGAAAATTTTTATGAGATTTTGAGTGAAATCGATGAGCTTTTTAACATTGAACATTTATTTTAGTTCTTATAGTGAAATTGTGAAATAGGCAGGTTGTTTAACATAGATCTTTTATTTTGGTTTTTATAGTGAAATTGCTGATTTTTTGACTTGGAAATGTTTTTATGGTATTTATAGTGAAACTGATGAGTTTTTTAACTTTGAATTGTTGTTATTGTTTATAGAATGAAATTTGTGAGTTTTTTCACTTTGAACTTTTGTTATGGTCTTTTTAGTGAAATTGGTCAGTTTTTTTTTCACATGGAACTTTTATTATGGTTTTTATAGTGAAATTGGTGAGTTTTTTGACTTGGAACTTTTGTAATGGTCTTTATAGTGAAATTGTTGAGCTTTTAAACTTGAAACTTTTGTAAACGGTCTTTATAGTGAAATTGGTGAGTTTCTAAAATCTGAACTCTCGTAATGGTCTTTGTTGTGAAATTGGTGATTTTTTTACTTGGATGTTTTGTAATGGTCTTTATAGTGAAATTGGAGAGTTTGTCAACTTTTATCATGGTTTTATAGTGAAATTTGGGAGTTTGTCAACTTTGAACGTTTTTATGAGTTTTTGGGTGAAATCGATGAGCTTCTTAACATTGAACTTTTATTTTGGTTTTTATAGTGAAATTGTGAAATTGGCGAGTTTTTTTTAACTTAGATCTTTTATTTTGGTTTTTATAGTGAGATTGCTGATTTTTTGAATTGGAAATTTTTTTTATGGTTTTTATAGTGAAATTGTTGAGTTTTTTAACTTTGAACTGTTGTTATTGTTTATAGAATGAAATTTGTGAGTTTTTTCACTTTGAACTTTTGTTATGGTCTTTTTAGTGAAATTGGTGAGTTTTTTTTCACTTGGAACTTCTATTATGGTTTTTATAGTGAAATTGGTGAGTTTTTTGACTTGGAACTTTTGTAATGGTCTTTATAGTTAAATTGGTGAGCTTTTAAACTTGAAATTTTTGTAAATGGTCTTCATAGTGAAATTGGTGAGTTTATAAAATTTGAACTCTCGTTTGGACTTTGTTGTGAAATTGGTGATTTTTTTGACTTGGATGTTCTGTAATGGTCTTTATAGTGAAATTGGTGAGTTTTTAAACTTTCAACTTTTGTTATGGTCTTTATAGTCAAATTG
Organism: Lathyrus sativus; assembly: GCA_963859935.3. NCBI lineage: Eukaryota > Viridiplantae > Streptophyta > Magnoliopsida > Fabales > Fabaceae > Lathyrus > Lathyrus sativus. The sequence goes on along the minus strand of CAWUDS030002219.1, from coordinate 3,341,084 downwards.
GTGATAATTTAGACTTGAAACTATTGAAATTGTCTTTATAGTTAAATTGGTGAGTTTTTTCGTTTGGAACTTTTGTCATGGTTTTATTGTGAAATTGGGGAGTTTTTCAACTTTGAAAATTTTAATGAGTTTTTGAGTGAAATCGATGAGCTTTTTAACATTGAAATTTTATTTTAGTTTTTATAATGAAATTGTTAAATAGGCGAGTTGTTTAACTTAGATCTTTTATTTTGGTTTTTATAGTGAAATTTTTGATTTTTTGACATGGAAATTTGTTATGGTTTTTATAGTAAAATTGGTGAGTTTTTAAACTTTGAACAGTTGTTATTGTTTGTAGAATGAAATTGGTGAGTTTTTTCACTTTGAACTTTTTTCTGGTCTTTTAAGTGAAATTGGTGAAATTTTTTATAGTGAAATTGAGGTGTTTTTTAGTTTTTTAGTTTTTAAGTTTTGTTATCCTTTTTAGAGTGAAATTGATATGTTTTTAATTTTGAACTTTTATTATGGTTTTTATAGTGAAATTGATGTGTTTTTTGACTTGGAACTTTTGTAATGGTGTTTATAGAGAAATTGGTGAATTTTTTTAACTTGAAACTGTTGTTATTGTTTATAGAATGAAATTTGTGAGTTTTTTCACTTTGAACTTTTGTTATGGTCTTTTTAGTGAAATTGGTGAGTTTTTTTTCACATGGAACTTTTATTATGGTTTTTATAGTTAAATTGGTGAGTTTTTTGACTTGGAACTTTTGTAATGGTCTTTATAGTGAGATTGGTGATCTTTTAAACTTGAAACTTTTGTAAACGGTCTTTATAGTGAAATTGGTGAGTTTCTAAAATCTGAACTCTCGTAATGGTCTTTGTTTTGAAATTGGTGACTTTTTGACTTGGATGTTCTATAATGGTCTTTATAGTGAAATTGGAGAGTTTGTCAACTTTTATCATGGTTTTATAGTGAAATTTGGGAGTTTGTCAACTTTGAACGTTTTTATGAGTTTTTGGGTGAAATCGATGAGCTTTTTAACATTGAACTTTTATTTTGGTTTTTCTAGTGAAATTGTGAAATTGGCGAGTTTATTTAACTTAGATCTTTTATTTTGGTTTTTATAGTGAGATTGCTGATTTTTTGACTTGGAAATTTTCTTTTATGGTTTTTATAGTGAAATTGTTGAGTTTTTTTAACTTTGAACTGTTGTTATTGTTTATAGAATGAAATTTGTGAGTTTTTTCACTTTGAACTTTTGTTATGGTCTTTTTAGTGAAATTGGTGAGTTTTTTTTCACTTGGAACTTCTATTATGGTTTTTATAGTGTAATTGGTGAGTTTTTTTGACTTGGAACTTTTGTAATGGTCTTTATAGTTAAATTGGTGAGCTTATAAACTTGAAACTTTTGTAAATGGTCTTCATAGTGAAATTGGTGAGTTTATAAAATCTGAACTCTCGTTTGGACTTTGTTGTGAAATTGGTGATTTTTTGACTTGGATGTTCTGTAATGGTCTTTATAGTGAAATTGGTGAGTTTTTAAACTTTCAACTTTTGTTATGGTGTTTATAGTCAAATTGGTGATAATTTAGACTTGAAACTATTGAAATTGTCTTTATAGTTAAATTGGTGAGTTTTTTCGTTTGGAACTTTTGTCATGGTTTTATTGTGAAATTGGGGAGTTTTTCAACTTTGAAAATTTTAATGAGTTTTTGAGTGAAATCGATGAGCTTTTTAACATTGAACTTTTATTTTGGTTTTTATAGTGAAATTGTAAAATAGGCGAGTTTTTTTATCTTAGATATTATATTTTTCTTTTTATAGTGAAATTGATGAGTTTTTTAACTTTGAACTGTTGTTATTGTTTATAGAATGAAATTTGTGAGTTTTTTCACTTTGAACTTTTGTTATGGTCTTTTTAGTGAAATTGGTGAGTATTTTTTTTCACATGGAACTTTTATTATGGTTTTTATAGTGAAATTGGTGAGTTTTTTGACTTGGAACTTTTGTAATGGTCTTTATAGTGAGATTAGTGAGCTTTTAAACTTGAAACTTTTGTAAATGGTCTTTATAGTGAAATTGGTGAGTTTTTAAAATCTGAATTCTCGTAATGGTCGTTGTTTTGAAATTGGTGACTTTTTAACTTGGATGTTCTGTAATGGTCTTTATAGTGAAATTGGAGAGTTTGCCAACTTTTATCATGGTTTTATAGTGAAATTTGGGAGTTTGTCAACTTAGAACGTTTTTATGAGTTTTTGGGTGAAATCGATGAGCTTTTTAACATTGATCTTATATTTTGGTTTTTATAGTGAAATTGTGAAATTGGCGAGTTTTTTTTAACTTAGATCTTTTTTTTTGGTTTTTATAGTGAGATTGCTTATTTTTTGACTTGGAAATTTCTTTTATGGATTTTATAGTGAAATTGTTGAGTTTTTTTAACTTTGAACTGTTGTTATTGTTTATAGAATGAAATTTGTGAGTTTTTCACTTTGAACTTTTGTTATGGTCTTTTTAGTGAAATTGGTGAGTTTTTTTTCACTTGGAACTTCTAATATGGTTTTTATAGTGAAATTGGTGAGTTTTTTGATTTGGAACTTTTGTAATGTCTTTATAGTTAAATTGGTGAGCTTTTAAACTTGAAACTTTTGTAAATGGTCTTCATAGTGAAATTGGTGAGTTTATAAAATCTGAACTCTCGTTTGGACTTTGTTGTGAAATTGGTGATTTTTTGACTTGGATGTTCTGTAATGGTCTTTATAGTGAAATTGGTGAGTTTTTAAACTTTCAACTTCTGTTATGGTCTTTATAGTCAAATTGGTGATAATTTAGACTTGAAACCATTGAAATGATCTTTATAGTTAAATTGGTGAGTTTTTTCGTTTGGAACTTTTGTCATGTTTTATTGTGAAATTGGGGAGTTTTTCAACTTTGAAAATTTTAATGAGTTTTTGAGTGAAATCGATGAGCTTTTTAACATTGAACTTTTATTTAGTTTTTGTAATGAAATTGTTAAATAGGCGAGTTGTTTAACTTAGATCTTTTATTTTGGTTTTTATAGTGAAATTTTTTATTTTTGACATGGAAATTTGTTATGGTTTTTATAGTAAAATTGGTGAGTTTTTAAACTTTGAACAGTTGTTATTGTTTATAGAATGAAATTGGTGAGTTTTTTAACTTTGAACTTTTTTCTGGTCTTTTAAGTGAAATTGGTGAAATTTTTTTCACTTGGAACTTTTATTATGGTCTATATAGTGAAATTGAGGAGTTTTTTAGTTTTTTAGTTTTTAAGTTTTGCTATCCTTTTTAGAGTGAAATTGATATGTTTTTAATTTTGAACTTTTATTATGGTTTTTATAGTGAAATTGGTGTGTTTTTTGACTTGGAACTTTTGTAATGGTGTTTATAGAGAAATTGGTGAGTTTTTTAAACTTGAAACTGTTGTTATTGTTTATAGAATGAAATTTGTGAGTTTTTTCACTTTGAACTTTTGTTATGGTCTTTTTAGTGAAATTGGTGAGTTTTTTTTCACATGGAACTTTTATTATGGTTTTTATAGTGAAATTGGTGAGTTTTTTTACTTGAAACTTTTGTAATGGTCTTTATAGTGAGATTGGTGAGCTTTTAAACTTGAAACATTTGTAAATGGTCTTTATAGTGAAATTGGTGAGTTTTTAAAATCTGAACTCTCGTAATGGTCTTTGTTGTGAAATTAGTGACTTTTTGACTTGGATGTTCTGTAATGGTCTTTATAGTGAAATTGGAGAGTTTGTCAACTTTTATCATGGTTTTATAGTGAAATTTGAGAGTTTGTCAAATTTGAACGTTTTTATGAGGTTTTGTGTGAAATCGATGAGCTTTTTAACATTGAACTTATATTTTGGTTTTTATAGTGAAATTGTGAAATTGGAGAGTTTTTTTATCTTAGATCTTTTATTTTAGTTATTATAGTGAGATTGCTTATTTTTTGACTTGGAAATTTTTTTTATGGTTTTTATAAAGAAATTGTTGAATTTTTTAACTTTGAACTGTTGTTATTGTTTATAGAATGAAATTTGTGAGTTTTTTCACTTTGAACTTTTGTTATGGGCTTTTTAGTGAAATTGGTGAGTTTTTTTTCACTTGGAACTTCTATTATGGTTTTTATAGTGAAAATGGTGAGTTTTTTGACTTGGAACTTTTGTAGTGGTCTTTATAGTTAAATTGGTGAGCTTTTAAATTTTTTTATGGTTTTTATAGTGAACTTGATGAGTTTTTTTAACTTTGAACTGTTGTTATTGTTTATAGAATGAAATTTGTGAGTTTTTTCACTTTGGACTTTTGTTATGGTCTTTTTAGTGAAATTGGTGTGTTTTTTTTTCACTTGGAACTTTTATTATGGTTTTTATAGTGAAATTGGGGAGTTTTTTGACTTGGAACTTTTGTAATGGTCTTTATAGTGAAATTGGTGAGCTTTTAAACTTGAAACTTTTGTAAATGGTCTTCATAGTGAAATTTGTGAGTTTATAAAATCTGAACTCTCGTAATGGTCTTTGTTGTGAAATTGGTGATTTTTTGACTTGGATGTTCTGTAATGGTCTTTATGGTGAAATTGGTGAATTTTTTCACTTTCAACTTTTGTTATGGTCTTTATAGTCAAATTGGTGATATTTTTAACTGGAAACTATTGAAATGGTCTTTATAGTGAAATTGGTGAGTTTTTTCTTTTGGAACTTTTATCATGGTTTTATAGTGAAATTGGGGAGTTTTTCAACTTTGAACATTTTTATGAGTTTTTGAGTGAAATCGATGAGCTTTTTAGCATTGAACTTTTATTATGGTTTTTATTGTGAAATTGCGAAATAGGCGAGTTTTTTAACTTAGATCTGTTATTTTTGTTTTTATAGTGAAATTGTTGATTTTCTTACTTGGAAATTTTTTTATGGTTTTTATAGTGAAATTGATGAGTTTTTTTAACTTTGAACTGTTGTTACTGTTTATAGAATGAAATTTGTGAGTTTTTTCACTTTGGACTTTTGTTATGGTCTTTTTAGTGAAATTGGTGAGTTTTTTTTTCACTTGGAACTTTTATTATGGTTTTTATAGTGAAATTGGGGAGTTTTTTGACTTGGAACTTTTTTAATGGTCTTTATAGTGAAATTGGTGAGCTTTTAAACTTGAAACTTTTGTAAATGGTCTTCATAGTGAAATTTGTGAGTTTATAAAATCTGAACTCTCGTAATGGTCTTTGTTGTGAAATTGGTGATTTTTTGACTTGGATGTTCTGTAATGGTCTTTATGGTGAAATTGGTGAATTTTTTCACTTTCAACTTTTGTTATGGTCTTTATAGTCAAATTGGTGATATTTTTAACTGGAAACTATTGAAATGGTCTTTATAGTGAAATTGGTGAGTTTTTTCTTTTGGAACTTTTATCATGGTTTTATAGTGAAATTGGGGAGTTTTTCAACTTTGAACATTTTTATGAGTTTTTGAGTGAAATCGATGAGCTTTTTAACATTGAACATTTATTTTGGTTTTTATTATGAAATTGCGAAATAGGCGAGTTTTTTAACTTAGATCTTTTATTTTTGTTTTTATAGTGAAATTGTTGATTTTCTTACTTGGAAATTTTTTTATGGTTTTTATAGTGAAATTGATGAGTTTTTTTAACTTTGAACTGTTGTTACTGTTTATAGAATGAAATTTGTGAGTTTTTTCACTCTGGACTTTTGTTATGGTCTTTTTAGTTAAATTGGTGAGTTTTTTTTTCACTTGGAACTTTTATTATGGTTTTTATAGTGAAATTGGGGAGTTTTTTGACTTGGAACTTTTTTAATGGTCTTTATACTGAAATTGGTGAGCTTTTAAACTTGAAACTTTTGTAAATGGTCTTCATAGTGAAATTGGTGAGTTTATAAAATCTGAACTCTCGTAATGGTCTTTGTTGTGAAATTGGTGATTTTTTGACTTGGATGTTCTGTAATGGTCTTTATAGTGAAATTGGTGAGTTTTTTCACTTTAAACTTTTGTTTTGGTCTTTATAGTCAAATTAGTGATATTTTTAACTTGAAACTATTCAAATGGTCTTTATAGTGAAATTGGTGAGTTTTTTCTTTTGGAAATTTTGTCATGGTTTTTATAGTTAAATTGGGGAGTTTTTCAACTTTCAACATTTTAAAGAGTTTTTGAGTGAAATCGATGAGCTTTTTAACATTGAACTTTTATTTTGGTTTTTATTGTGAATTTGTGAAATAGGCGAGTTTTTTTAACTTAGATCTTTTATTTTTCTTTTTATAGTGAAATTGTTGATTTTTTGACTTGGAAATTTTTTTATGGTTTTTATAGTGAAATTGATGAGTGTTTTTAACTTTGAACTGTTGTTATTGTTTATAGAAGGAAATTTGTGAGTTTTTTCACTTTGAACTTTTGTTGTGGTCTTTTTAGTGAAATTGGTGTGTTTTTTTTTCACTTGGAACTTTTATTATGGTTTTTATAGTGAAATTGGTGAGTTTTTTGACTTGGAACTTTTGTAATGGTCTTTATAGTGAAATTGGTGAGCTTTTAAACTTGAAACTTTTGTAAATGGTCTTCATAGTGAAATTTGTGAGTTTATAAAATCTGAACTCTCGTAATGGTCTTTGTTGTGAAATTGGTGATTTTTTGACTTGGATGTTCTGTAATGGTCTTTATGGTGAAATTGGTGAATTTTTTCACTTTCAACTTTTGTTATGGTCTTTATAGTCAAATTGGTGATATTTTTAACTGGAAACTATTGAAATGGTCTTTATAGTGAAATTGGTGAGTTTTTTCTTTTGGAACTTTTATCATGGTTTTATAGTGAAATTGGGGAGTTTTTCAACTTTGAACATATTTATGTGTTTTTGAGTGAAATCGATGAGCTTTTTAACATTGAACATTTATTTTGGTTTTTATTGTGAAATTGCGAAATAGGCGAGTTTTTTAACTTAGATCTTTTATTTTTGTTTTTATAGTGAAATTGTTGATTTTCTTACTTGGAAATTTTTTTATGGTTTTTATAGTGAACTTGATGAGTTTTTTTAACTTTGAACTGTTGTTATTGTTTATAGAATGAAATTTGTGAGTTTTTTCACTTTGGACTTTTGTTATGGTCTTTTTAGTGAAATTGGTGAGTTTTTTTTTCACTTGGAACTTTTATTATGGTTTTTATAGTGAAATTGGGGAGTTTTTTGACATGGAACTTTTTTAATGGTCTTTATACTGAAATTGGTGAGCTTTTAAACTTGAAACTTTTGTAAATGGTCTTCATAGTGAAATTGGTGAGTTTATAAAATCTGAACTCTCGTAATGGTCTTTGTTGTGAAATTGGTGATTTTTTGACTTGGATGTTCTGTAATGGTCTTTATAGTGAAATTGGTGAGTTTTTTCACTTTCAACTTTTGTTATGGTCTTTATAGTCAAATTGGTGATATTTTTAACTGGAAACTATTGAAATGGTCTTTATAGTGAAATTGGTGAGTTTTTTCTTTTGGAACTTTTATCATGGTTTTATAGTGAAATTGGGGAGTTTTTCAACTTTGAACATTTTTATGAGTTTTTGAGTGAAATCGATGAGCTTTTTAACATTGAACATTTATTTTGGTTTTTATTATGAAATTGCGAAATAGGCGAGTTTTTTAACTTAGATCTTTTATTTTTGTTTTTATAGTGAAATTGTTGATTTTCTTACTTGGAAATTTTTTTATGGTTTTTATAGTGAAATTGATGAGTTTTTTTAACTTTGAACTGTTGTTACTGTTTATAGAATGAAATTTGTGAGTTTTTTCACTCTGGACTTTTGTTATGGTCTTTTTAGTTAAATTGGTGAGTTTTTTTTTCACTTGGAACTTTTATTATGGTTTTTATAGTGAAATTGGGGAGTTTTTTGACTTGGAACTTTTTTAATGGTCTTTATACTGAAATTGGTGAGCTTTTAAACTTGAAACTTTTGTAAATGGTCTTCATAGTGAAATTGGTGAGTTTATAAAATCTGAACTCTCGTAATGGTCTTTGTTGTGAAATTGGTGATTTTTTGACTTGGATGTTCTGTAATGGTCTTTATAGTGAAATTGGTGAGTTTTTTCACTTTAAACTTTTGTTTTGGTCTTTATAGTCAAATTAGTGATATTTTTAACTTGAAACTATTCAAATGGTCTTTATAGTGAAATTGGTGAGTTTTTTCTTTTGGAAATTTTGTCATGGTTTTTATAGTTAAATTGGGGAGTTTTTCAACTTTCAACATTTTAAAGAGTTTTTGAGTGAAATCGATGAGCTTTTTAACATTGAACTTTTATTTTGGTTTTTATTGTGAATTTGTGAAATAGGCGAGTTTTTTTAACTTAGATCTTTTATTTTTCTTTTTATAGTGAAATTGTTGATTTTTTGACTTGGAAATTTTTTTATGGTTTTTATAGTGAAATTGATGAGTGTTTTTAACTTTGAACTGTTGTTATTGTTTATAGAAGGAAATTTGTGAGTTTTTTCACTTTGAACTTTTGTTGTGGTCTTTTTAGTGAAATTGGTGTGTTTTTTTTTCACTTGGAACTTTTATTATGGTTTTTATAGTGAAATTGGTGAGTTTTTTGACTTGGAACTTTTGTAATGGTCTTTATAGTGAAATTGGTGAGCTTTTAAACTTGAAACTTTTGTAAATGGTCTTCATAGTGAAATTTGTGAGTTTATAAAATCTGAACTCTCGTAATGGTCTTTGTTGTGAAATTGGTGATTTTTTGACTTGGATGTTCTGTAATGGTCTTTATGGTGAAATTGGTGAATTTTTTCACTTTCAACTTTTGTTATGGTCTTTATAGTCAAATTGGTGATATTTTTAACTGGAAACTATTGAAATGGTCTTTATAGTGAAATTGGTGAGTTTTTTCTTTTGGAACTTTTATCATGGTTTTATAGTGAAATTGGGGAGTTTTTCAACTTTGAACATATTTATGTGTTTTTGAGTGAAATCGATGAGCTTTTTAACATTGAACATTTATTTTGGTTTTTATTGTGAAATTGCGAAATAGGCGAGTTTTTTAACTTAGATCTTTTATTTTTGTTTTTATAGTGAAATTGTTGATTTTCTTACTTGGAAATTTTTTTATGGTTTTTATAGTGAACTTGATGAGTTTTTTTAACTTTGAACTGTTGTTATTGTTTATAGAATGAAATTTGTGAGTTTTTTCACTTTGGACTTTTGTTATGGTCTTTTTAGTGAAATTGGTGAGTTTTTTTTTCACTTGGAACTTTTATTATGGTTTTTATAGTGAAATTGGGGAGTTTTTTGACATGGAACTTTTTTAATGGTCTTTATACTGAAATTGGTGAGCTTTTAAACTTGAAACTTTTGTAAATGGTCTTCATAGTGAAATTGGTGAGTTTATAAAATCTGAACTCTCGTAATGGTCTTTGTTGTGAAATTGGTGATTTTTTGACTTGGATGTTCTGTAATGGTCTTTATAGTGAAATTGGTGAGTTTTTTCACTTTCAACTTTTGTTTTGGTCTTTATAGTCAAATTAGTGATATTTTTAACTTGAAACTATTCAAATGGTCTTTATAGTGAAATTGGTGAGTTTTTTCTTTTGGAACTTTTACCATGGTTTTATAGTGAAATTGGGGAGGTTTTCAATTTTGAACATTTTTATGAGTTTTTGAGTGAAATCGATGAGCTTTTTAACATTGAACTTTTATTTTGGTTTTTATTGTGAAATTGCGAAATAGGCGAGTTTTTTAACTTAGATCTTTTATTTTTGTTTTTATAGTGAAATTGTTGATTTTCTTACTTGGAAATTTTTTTATGGTTTTTATAGTGAAATTGATGAGTTTTTTTTAACTTTGAACTGTTGTTATTGTTTATAGAATGAAATTTGTGAGTTTTTTCACTTTGGACTTTTGTTATGGTCTTTTTAGTGAAATTGGTGAGTTTTTTTTTTCACTTGGAACTTTTATTATGATTTTTATAGTGAAATTGGGGAGTTTTTTGACTTGGAACTTTTTTAATGGTCTTTATACTGAAATTGGTGAGCTTTTAAACTTGAAACTTTTGTAAATGGTCTTCATAGTGAAATTGGTGAGTTTATAAAATCTGAACTCTCGTAATGGTCTTTGTTGTGAAATTGGTGATTTTTTGACTTGGATGTTCTGTAATGGTCTTTATAGTGAAATTGGTGAGTTTTTTCACTTTAAACTTTTGTTTTGGTCTTTATAGTCAAATTAGTGATATTTTTAACTTGAAACTATTCAAATGGTCTTTATAGTGAAATTGGTGAGTTTTTTCTTTTGGAAATTTTGTCATGGTTTTATAGTGAAATTGGGGAGTTTTTCAACTTTCAACATTTTTAAGAGTTTTTGAGTGAAATCGATGAGCTTTTTAACATTGAACTTTTATTTTGGTTTTTATTGTGAATTTGTGAAATAGGCGTGTTTTTTTAACTTAGATCTTTTATTTTTCTTTTTATAGTGAAATTGTTGATTTTTCGACTTGGAAATTTTTTTATGGTTTTTATAGTGAAATTGATGAGTGTTTTTAACTTTGAACTGTTGTTATTGTTTATAGAAGGAAATTTGTGAGTTTTTTCACTTTAAACTTTTGTTATGGTCTTTTTATTGAAATTGGTGTGTTTTTTTTTCACTTGGAACTTTTATTATGGTTTTTATAGTGAAATTGGTGAGTTTTTTGACTTGGAACTTTTGTAATGGTCTTTATAGTGAAATTGGTGAGCTTTTAAACTTGAAACTTTTGTAAATGGTCTTCATAGTGAAATTTGTGAGTTTATAAAATCTGAACTCTCGTAATGGTCTTTGTTGTGAAATTGGTGATTTTTTGACTTGGATGTTCTGTAATGGTCTTTATGGTGAAATTGGTGAATTTTTTCACTTTCAACTTTTGTTATGGTCTTTATAGTCAAATTAGTGATATTTTTAACTAGAAACTATTCAAATGGTCTTTATAGTGAAATTGGTGAGTTTTTTCTTTTGGAACTTTTATCATGGTTTTATAGTGAAATTGGGGAGTTTTTCAACTTTGAACATTTTTATGAGTTTTTGAGTGAAATCGATGAGCTTTTTAACATTGAACATTTATTTTGGTTTTTATTGTGAAATTGCGAAATAGGCGAGTTTTTTAACTTAGATCTTTTATTTTTGTTTTTATAGTGAAATTGTTGATTTTCTTACTTGGAAATTTTTTTATGGTTTTTATAGTGAAATTGATGAGTTTTTTAACTTTGAACTGTTGTTATTGTTTATAGAATGAAATTTGTGAGTTTTTTCACTTTGGACTTTTGTTATGGTCTTTTTAGTGAAATTGGTGAGTTTTTTTTCACTTGTAACTTTTATTATGGTTTTTATAGTGAAATTGGGGAGTTTTTTGACTTGGAACTTTTTTAATGGTCTTTATACTGAAATTGGTGAGCTTTTAAACTTGAAACTTTTGTAAATGGTCTTCATAGTGAAATTGGTGAGTTTATAAAATCTGAACTCTCGTAATGGTCTTTGTTGTGAAATTGGTGATTTTTTGACTTGGATGTTCTGTAATGGTCTTTATAGTGAAATTGGTGAGTTTTTTCACTTTAAACTTTTGTTTTGGTCTTTATAGTCAAATTAGTGATATTTTTAACTTGAAACTATTCAAATGGTCTTTATAGTGAAATTGGTGAGTTTTTTCTTTTGGAAATTTTGTCATGGTTTTATAGTGAAATTGGGGAGTTTTTCAACTTTCAACATTTTTAAGAGTTTTTGAGTGAAATCGATGAGCTTTTTAACATTGAACTTTTATTTTGGTTTTTATTGTGAATTTGTGAAATAGGCGTGTTTTTTTAACTTAGATCTTTTATTTTTCTTTTTATAGTGAAATTGTTGATTTTTCGACTTGGAAATTTTTTTATGGTTTTTATAGTGAAATTGATGAGTGTTTTTAACTTTGAACTGTTGTTATTGTTTATAGAAGGAAATTTGTGAGTTTTTTCACTTTGAACTTTTGTTATGGTCTTTTTATTGAAATTGGTGTGTTTTTTTTTCACTTGGAACTTTTATTATGGTTTTTATAGTGAAATTGGTGAGTTTTTTGACTTGGAACTTTTGTAATGGTCTTTATAGTGAAATTGGTGAGCTTTTAAACTTGAAACTTTTGTAAATGGTCTTCATAGTGAAATTTGTGAGTTTATAAAATCTGAACTCTCGTAATGGTCTTTGTTGTGAAATTGGTGATTTTTTGACTTGGATGTTCTGTAATGGTCTTTATGGTGAAATTGGTGAATTTTTTCACTTTCAACTTTTGTTATGGTCTTTATAGTCAAATTAGTGATATTTTTAACTAGAAACTATTCAAATGGTCTTTATAGTGAAATTGGTGAGTTTTTTCTTTTGGAACTTTTATCATGGTTTTATAGTGAAATTGGGGAGTTTTTCAACTTTGAACATTTTTATGAGTTTTTGAGTGAAATCGATGAGCTTTTTAACATTGAACATTTATTTTGGTTTTTATTGTGAAATTGCGAAATAGGCGAGTTTTTTAACTTAGATCTTTTATTTTTGTTTTTATAGTGAAATTGTTGATTTTCTTACTTGGAAATTTTTTTATGGTTTTTATAGTGAAATTGATGAGTTTTTTAACTTTGAACTGTTGTTATTGTTTATAGAATGAAATTTGTGAGTTTTTTCACTTTGGACTTTTGTTATGGTCTTTTTAGTGAAATTGGTGAGTTTTTTTTCACTTGTAACTTTTATTATGGTTTTTATAGTGAAATTGGGGAGTTTTTTGACTTGGAACTTTTTTAATGGTCTTTATACTGAAATTGGTGAGCTTTTAAACTTGAAACTTTTGTAAATGGTCTTCATAGTGAAATTGGTGAGTTTATAAAATCTGAACTCTCGTAATGGTCTTTGTTGTGAAATTGGTGATTTTTTGACTTGGATGTTCTGTAATGGTCTTTATAGTGAAATTGGTGAGTTTTTTCACTTTAAACTTTTGTTTTGGTCTTTATAGTCAAATTAGTGATATTTTTAACTTGAAACTATTCAAATGGTCTTTATAGTGAAATTGGTGAGTTTTTTCTTTTGGATATTTTGTCATGGTTTTATAGTGAAATTGGGGAGTTTTTCACCTTTCAACATTTTTAAGAGTTTTTGAGTGAAATCGATGAGCTTTTTAACATTGAACTTTTATTTTGGTTTTTATTGTGAATTTGTGAAATAGGCGAGTTTTTTTAACTTAGATCTTTTATTTTTCTTTTTATAGTGAAATTGTTGATTTTTTGACTTGGAAATTTTTTTAGGGTTTTTATAGTGAAATTGATGAGTTTTTTTAACTTTGAACTGTTGTTATTGTTTATAGAAGGAAATTTGTGAGTTTTTTCACTTTGAACTTTTGTTATGGTCTTTTTAGTGAAATTGGTGTGTTTTTTTTTCACTTGGAACTTTTATTATGGTTTTTATAGTGAAATTGGTGAGTTTTTTGACTTGGAACTTTTGTAACGGTCTTTATAGTGAAATTGGTGAGCTTTTAAACTTGAAACTTTTGTAAATGGTCTTCATAGTGAAATTTGTGAGTTTATAAAATCTGAACTCTCGTAATGGTCTTTGTTGTGAAATTGGTGATTTTTTGACTTGGATGTTCTGTAATGGTCTTTATGGTGAAATTGGTGAATTTTTTTGACTTTCAACTTTTGTTATGGTCTTTATAGTCAAATTGGTGATATTTTTAACTGGAAACTATTGAAATGGTCTTTATAGTGAAATTAGTGAGTTTTTTCTTTTGGAACTTTTATCATGGTTTTATAGTGAAATTGGGGAGTTTTTCAACTTTGAACATTTTTATGAGTTTTTGAGTGAAATCGATGAGCTTTTTAACATTGAACTTTTATTTTGGTTTTTATTGTGAAATTGCGAAATAGGCGAGTTTTTTAACTTAGATCTTTTATTTTTGTTTTTATAGGTAAATTGTTAATTTTCTTACTTGGAAATTTTTTTTATGGTTTTTATAGTGAAATTGATGAGTTTTTTTAACTTTGAACTGTTTTTATTGTTTATAGAATGAAATTTGTGAGTTTTTTCACTTTGAACTTTTGTTATGGTCTTTTTAGTGAAATTGGTGAGTTTTTTTTTCACTTGGAACTTTTATTATGGTTTTTATAGTGAAATTGGGGAGTTTTTTGACTTGGAACTTTTTTATGGGTCTTTATACTGAAATTGGTGAGCTTTTAAACTTGAAACTTTTGTAAATGGTCTTCATAGGGAAATTGGTGAGTTTATAAAATCTGAACTCTCGTAATGGTCTTTGTTATGAAAATGGTGATTTTTTGACTTGGATGTTCTGTAATGGTCTTTATGGTGAAATTGGTGAATTTTTTCACTTTCAACTTTTGTTATGGTCTTTATAGTCAAATTGGTGATATTTTTAACTGGAAACTATTGAAATGGTCTTTATAGTGAAATTGGTGAGTTTTTTCTTTTGGAACTTTTATCATGGTTTTATAGTGTAATTTGGGAGTTTTTCAACTTTGAACATTTTTATGAGTTTTTGAGTGAAATCGATGAGCTTTTTAACATTGAACATTTATTTTGGTTTTTATTGTGAAATTGCGAAATAGGCGAGTTTTTTAACTTAGATCTTTTATTTTTGTTTTTATAGTGAAATTGTTGATTTTCTTACTTGGAAATTTTTTTATGGTTTTTATAGTGAAATTGATGAGTTTTTTTAACTTTGAACTGTTGTTATTGTTTATAGAATGAAATTTGTGAGTTTTTTCACTTTGGACTTTTGTTATGGTCTTTTTAGTGAAATTGGTGAGTTTTTTTTTCACTTGGAACTTTTATTATGGTTTTTATAGTGAAATTGGGGAGTTTTTTGACTTGGAACTTTTTTAATGGTCTTTATACTGAAATTGGTGAGCTTTTAAACTTGAAACTTTTGTAAATGGTCTTCATAGTGAAATTGGTGAGTTTATAAAATCTGAACTCTCGTAATGGTCTTTGTTGTGAAATTGGTGATTTTTTGACTTGGATGTTCTGTAATGGTCTTTATGGTGAAATTGGTGAGTTTTTTCACTTTAAACTTTTGTTTTGGTCTTTATAGTCAAATTAGTGATATTTTTAACTTGAAACTATTCAAATGGTCTTTATAGTGAAATTGGTGAGTTTTTTCTTTTGGAAATTTTGTCATGGTTTTATAGTGAAATTGGGGAGTTTTTCACCTTTCAACATTTTTAAGAGTTTTTGAGTGAAATCGATGAGCTTTTTAACATTGAACTTTTATTTTGGTTTTTATTGTGAATTTGTGAAATAGGCGAGTTTTTTTAACTTAGATCTTTTATTTTTCTTTTTATAGTGAAATTGTTGATTTTTTGACTTGGAAATTTTTTTATGGTTTTTATAGTGAAATTGATGAGTTTTTTTAACTTTGAACTGTTGTTATTGTTTATAGAAGGAAATTTGTGAGTTTTTTCACTTTGAACTTTTCTTATGGTCTTTTTAGTGAAATTGGTGTGTTTTTTTTTTCACTTGGAACTTTTATTATGGTTTTTATAGTGAAATTGGTGAGTTTTTTGACTTGGAACTTTTGTAATGGTTTTTATAGTGAAATTGGTGAGCTTTTAAACTTGAAACTTTTGTAAATGGTCTTCATAGTGAAATTTGTGAGTTTATAAAATCTGAACTCTCGTAATGGTCTTTGTTGTGAAATTGGTGATTTTTTGACTTGGATGTTCTGTAATGGTCTTTATGGTGAAATTGGTGAATTTTTTCACTTTCAACTTTTGTTATGGTCTTTATAGTCAAATTGGTGATATTTTTAACTTGAAACTATTGAAATGGTCTTTATAGTGAAATTGGTGAGTTTTTTCTTTTGGAACTTTTATCATGGTTTTATAGTGAAATTGGGGAGTTTTTCAACTTTGAACATTTTTATGAGTTTTTGAGTGAAATCGATGAGCTTTTTAACATTGAACATTTATTTTGGTTTTTATTGTGAAATTGCGAAATAGACGAGTTTTTTAACTTAGATCTTTTATTTTTGTTTTTATAGTGAAATTGTTGATTTTCTTACTTGGAAATTTTTTTATGGTTTTTATAGTGAAATTGATGAGTTTTTTTAACTTTGAACTGTTGTTATTGTTTATAGAATGAAATTTGTGAGTTTTTTCACTTTGGACTTTTGTTATGGTCTTTTTAGTGAAATTGGTGAGTTTTTTTTTCACTTGGAACTTTTATTATGGTTTTTATAGTGAAATTGGGGAGTTTTTTGACTTGGAACTTTTTTAATGGTCTTTATACTGAAATTGGTGAGCTTTTAAACTTGAAACTTTTGTAAATGGTCTTCATAGTGAAATTGGTGAGTTTATAAAATCTGAACTCTCGTAATGGTCTTTGTTGTGAAAATGGTGATTTTTTGACTTGGATGTTCTGTAATGGTCTTTATGGTGAAATTGGTGAGTTTTTTCACTTTCAACTTTTGTTTTGGTCTTTATAGTCAAATTGGTGATATTTTTAACATGAAACTATTCAAATGGTCTTTATAGTGAAATTGGTGAGTTTTTTCTTTTGGAACTTTTATCATGGTTTTATAGTGAAATTGGGGAGTTTTTCAACTTTGAACATTTTTATGAGTTTTTGAGTGAAATCGATGAGCTTTTTAACATTGAACATTTATTTTGGTTTTTATTGTGAAATTGCGAAATAGGCGAGTTTTTTAACTTAGATCTTTTATTTTTGTTTTTATAGTGAAATTGTTGATTTTCTTACTTGGAAATTTTTTTTATGGTTTTTATAGTGAAATTGATGAGTTTTTTAACTTTGAACTGTTGTTATTGTTTATAGAATGAAATTTGTGAGTTTTTTCACTTTGGACTTTTGTTATGGTCTTTTTAGTGAAATTGGTGAGTTTTTTTTCACTTGTAACTTTTATTATGGTTTTTATAGTGAAATTGGGGAGTTTTTTGACTTGGAACTTTTTTAATGGTCTTTATACTGAAATTGGTGAGCTTTTAAACTTGAAACTTTTGTAAATGGTCTTCATAGTGAAATTGGTGAGTTTATAAAATCTGAACTCTCGTAATGGTCTTTGTTGTGAAATTGGTGATTTTTTGACTTGGATGTTCTGTAATGGTCTTTATAGTGAAATTGGTGAGTTTTTTCACTTTAAACTTTTGTTTTGGTCTTTATAGTCAAATTAGTGATATTTTTAACTTGAAACTATTCAAATGGTCTTTATAGTGAAATTGGTGAGTTTTTTCTTTTGGATATTTTGTCATGGTTTTATAGTGAAATTGGGGAGTTTTTCACCTTTCAACATTTTTAAGAGTTTTTGAGTGAAATCGATGAGCTTTTTAACATTGAACTTTTATTTTGGTTTTTATTGTGAATTTGTGAAATAGGCGAGTTTTTTTAACTTAGATCTTTTATTTTTCTTTTTATAGTGAAATTGTTGATTTTTCGACTTGGAAATTTTTTTAGGGTTTTTATAGTGAAATTGATGAGTTTTTTTAACTTTGAACTGTTGTTATTGTTTATAGAAGGAAATTTGTGAGTTTTTTCACTTTGAACTTTTGTTATGGTCTTTTTAGTGAAATTGGTGTGTTTTTTTTTCACATGGAACTTTTATTATGGTTTTTATAGTGAAATTGGTGAGTTTTTTGACTTGGAACTTTTGTAATGGTCTTTATAGTGAAATTGGTGAGCTTTTAAACTTGAAACTTTTGTAAATGGTCTTCATAGTGAAATTTGTGAGTTTATAAAATCTGAACTCTCGTAATGGTCTTTGTTGTGAAATTGGTGATTTTTTGACTTGGATGTTCTGTAATTGTCTTTATGGTGAAATTGGTGAATTTTTTTGACTTTCAACTTTTGTTATGGTCTTTATAGTCAAATTGGTGATATTTTTAACTGGAAACTATTGAAATGGTCTTTATAGTGAAATTGGTGAGTTTTTTCTTTTGGAACTTTTATCATGGTTTTATAGTGAAATTGGGGAGTTTTTCAACTTTGAACATTTTTATGAGTTTTTGAGTGAAATCGATGAGCTTTTTAACATTGAACTTTTATTTTGGTTTTTATTGTGAAATTGCGAAATAGGCGAGTTTTTTAACTTAGATCTTTTATTTTTGTTTTTATAGTGAAATTGTTAATTTTCTTACTTGGAAATTTTTTTTATGGTTTTTATAGTGAAATTGATGAGTTTTTTTAACTTTGAACTGTTGTTATTGTTTATAGAATGAAATTTGTGAGTTTTTTCACTTTGAACTTTTGTTATGGTCTTTTTAGTGAAATTGGTGAGTTTTTTTTTTCACTTGGAACTTTTATTATGTTTTTTATAATGAAATTGGGGAGTTTTTTGACTTGGAACTTTTTTAAGGGTCTTTATACTGAAATTGGTGAGCTTTTAAACTTGAAACTTTTGTAAATGGTCTTCATAGTGAAATTGGTGAGTTTATAAAATCTGAACTCTCATAATGGTCTTTGTTGTGAAATTGGTGATTTTTTGACTTGGATGTTCTATAATGGTCTTTATAGTGAAATTGGTGAGTTTTTTCACTTTCAACTTTTGTTTTGGTCTTTATAGTCAAATTAGTGATATTTTTAACTTGAAACTATTCAAATGGTCTTTATAGTGAAATTGGTGAGTTTTTTCTTTTGGAAATTTTGTCATGGTTTTATAGTGAAATTGGGGAGTTTTCAACTTTCAACATTTTTAAGAGTTTTTGAGTGAAATCGATGAGCTTTTTAACATTGACCTTTTATTTTGGTTTTTATTGTGAATTTGTGAAATAGGCGAGTTTTTTTAACTTAGATCTTTTATTTTTCTTTTTATATTGAAATTGTTGATTTTTTGACTTGGAAATTTTTTTATGGTTTTTATAGTGAAATTGATGAGTTTTTTTAACTTTGAACTGTTGTTATTGTTTATAGAAGGAAATTTGTGAGTTTTTTCACTTTGAACTTTTCTTATGGTCTTTTTAGTGAAATTGGTGTGTTTTTTTTTTCACTTGGAACTTTTATTATGGTTTTTATAGTGAAATTGGTGAGTTTTTTGACTTGGAACTTTTGTAATGGTCTTTATAGTGAAATTGGTGAGCTTTTAAACTTGAAACTTTTGTAAATGGTCTTCATAGTGAAATTTGTGAGTTTATAAAATCTGAACTCTCGTAATGGTCTTTGTTGTGAAATTGGTGATTTTTTGACTTGGATGTTCTGTAATGGTCTTTATGGTGAAATTGGTGAATTTTTTCACTTTCAACTTTTGTTATGGTCTTTATAGTCAAATTGGTGATATTTTTAACTTGAAACTATTGAAATGGTCTTTATAGTGAAATTGGTGAGTTTTTTCTTTTGGAACTTTTATCATGGTTTTATAGTGAAATTGGGGAGTTTTTCAACTTTGAACATTTTTATGAGTTTTTGAGTGAAATCGATGAGCTTTTTAACATTGAACATTTATTTTGGTTTTTATTGTGAAATTGCGAAATAGGCGAGTTTTTTAACTTAGATCTTTTATTTTTGTTTTTATAGTGAAATTGTTGATTTTCTTACTTGGAAATTTTTTTTATGGTTTTTATAGTGAGATTGATGAGTTTTTTTAACTTTGAACTGTTGTTGTTGTTTATAGAATGAAATTTGTGAGTTTTTTCACTTTGGACTTTTGTTATGGTCTTTTTAGTGAAATTGGTGAGTTTTTTTTTCACTTGGAACTTTTATTATGGTTTTTATAGTGAAATTGGGGAGTTTTTTGACTTGGAACTTTTTTAATGGTCTTTATACTGAAATTCGTGAGCTTTTAAACTTGAAACTTTTGTAAATGGTCTTCATAGTGAAATTGGTGAGTTTATAAAATCTGAACTCTCGTAATGGTCTTTGTTGTGAAAATGGTGATTTTTTGACTTGGATGTTCTGTAATGGTCTTTATGGTGAAATTGGTGAATTTTTTCACTTTCAACTTTTGTTATGGTCTTTATAGTCAAATTGGTGATATTTTTAACTTGAAACTATTCAAATGGTCTTTATAGTGAAATTGGTGAGTTTTTTCTTTTGGATATTTTGTCATGGTTTTATAGTGAAATTGGGGAGTTTTTCACCTTTCAACATTTTTAAGAGTTTTTGAGTGAAATCGATGAGCTTTTTAACATTGAACTTTTATTTTGGTTTTTATTGTGAATTTGTGAAATAGGCGAGTTTTTTTAACTTAGATCTTTTATTTTTCTTTTTATAGTGAAATTGTTGATTTTTTGACTTGGAAATTTTTTTAGGGTTTTTATAGTGAAATTGATGAGTTTTTTTAACTTTGAACTGTTGTTATTGTTTATAGAAGGAAATTTGTGAGTTTTTTCACTTTGAACTTTTGTTATGGTCTTTTTAGTGAAATTGGTGTGTTTTTTTTTCACATGGAACTTTTATTATGGTTTTTATAGTGAAATTGGTGAGTTTTTTGACTTGGAACTTTTGTAATGGTCTTTATAGTGAAATTGGTGAGCTTTTAAACTTGAAACTTTTGTAAATGGTCTTCATAGTGAAATTTGTGAGTTTATAAAATCTGAACTCTCGTAATGGTCTTTGTTGTGAAATTGGTGATTTTTTGACTTGGATGTTCTGTAATGGTCTTTATGGTGAAATTGGTGAATTTTTTTGACTTTCAACTTTTGTTATGGTCTTTATAGTCAAATTGGTGATATTTTTAACTGGAAACTATTGAAATGGTCTTTATAGTGAAATTGGTGAGTTTTTTCTTTTGGAACTTTTATCATGGTTTTATAGTGAAATTGGGGAGTTTTTCAACTTTGAACATTTTTATGAGTTTTTGAGTGAAATCGATGAGCTTTTTAACATTGAACTTTTATTTTGGTTTTTATTGTGAAATTGCGAAATAGGCGAGTTTTTTAACTTAGATCTTTTATTTTTGTTTTTATAGTGAAATTGTTAATTTTCTTACTTGGAAATTTTTTTTATGGTTTTTGTAGTGAAATTGATGAGTTTTTTTAACTTTGAACTGTTGTTATTGTTTATAGAATGAAATTTGTGAGTTTTTTCACTTTGAACTTTTGTTATGGTCTTTTTAGTGAAATTGGTGAGTTTTTTTTTTCACTTGGAACTTTTATTATGGTTTTTATAGTGAAATTGGGGAGTTTTTTGACTTGGAACTTTTTTAAGGGTCTTTATACTGAAATTGGTGAGCTTTTAAACTTGAAACTTTTGTAAATGGTCTTCATAGTGAAATTGGTGAGTTTATAAAATCTGAACTCTCATAATGGTCTTTGTTGTGAAATTGGTGATTTTTTGACTTGGATGTTCTATAATGGTCTTTATAGTGAAATTGGTGAGTTTTTTCACTTTCAACTTTTGTTTTGGTCTTTATAGTCAAATTAGTGATATTTTTAACTTGAAACTATTCAAATGGTCTTTATAGTGAAATTGGTGAGTTTTTTCTTTTGGAAATTTTGTCATGGTTTTATAGTGAAATTGGGGAGTTTTCAACTTTCAACATTTTTAAGAGTTTTTGAGTGAAATCGATGAGCTTTTTAACATTGACCTTTTATTTTGGTTTTTATTGTGAATTTGTGAAATAGGCGAGTTTTTTTAACTTAGATCTTTTATTTTTCTTTTTATAGTGAAATTGTTGATTTTTTGACTTGGAAATTTTTTTAGGGTTTTTATAGTGAAATTGATGAGTTTTTTTAACTTTGAACTGTTGTTATTGTTTATAGAAGGAAATTTGTGAGTTTTTTCACTTTGAACTTTTGTTATGGTCTTTTTAGTGAAATTGGTGTGTTTTTTTTTCACATGGAACTTTTATTATGGTTTTTATAGTGAAATTGGTGAGTTTTTTGACTTGGAACTTTTGTAATGGTCTTTATAGTGAAATTGGTGAGCTTTTAAACTTGAAACTTTTGTAAATGGTCTTCATAGTGAAATTTGTGAGTTTATAAAATCTGAACTCTCGTAATGGTCTTTGTTGTGAAATTGGTGATTTTTTGACTTGGATGTTCTGTAATGGTCTTTATGGTGAAATTGGTGAATTTTTTTGACTTTCAACTTTTGTTATGGTCTTTATAGTCAAATTGGTGATATTTTTAACTGGAAACTATTGAAATGGTCTTTATAGTGAAATTGGTGAGTTTTTTCTTTTGGAACTTTTATCATGGTTTTATAGTGAAATTGGGGAGTTTTTCAACTTTGAACATTTTTATGAGTTTTTGAGTGAAATCGATGAGCTTTTTAACATTGAACTTTTATTTTGGTTTTTATTGTGAAATTGCGAAATAGGCGAGTTTTTTAACTTAGATCTTTTATTTTTGTTTTTATAGTGAAATTGTTAATTTTCTTACTTGGAAATTTTTTTTATGGTTTTTGTAGTGAAATTGATGAGTTTTTATAACTTTGAACTGTTGTTATTGTTTATAGAATGAAATTTGTGAGTTTTTTCACTTTGAACTTTTGTTATGGTCTTTTTAGTGAAATTGGTGAGTTTTTTTTTTTCACTTGGAACTTTTATTATGGTTTTTATAGTGAAATTGGGGAGTTTTTTGACTTGGAACTTTTTTAAGGGTCTTTATACTGAAATTGGTGAGCTTTTAAACTTGAAACTTTTGTAAATGGTCTTCATTGTGAAATTGGTGAGTTTATAAAATCTGAACTCTCATAATGGTCTTTGTTGTGAAATTGGTGATTTTTTGACTTGGATGTTCTATAATGGTCTTTATAGTGAAATTGGTGAGTTTTTTCACTTTCAACTTTTGTTTTGGTCTTTATAGTCAAATTAGTGATATTTTTAACTTGAAACTATTCAAATGGTCTTTATAGTGAAATTGGTGAGTTTTTTCTTTTGGAAATTTTGTCATGGTTTTATAGTGAAATTGGGGAGTTTTCAACTTTCAACATTTTTAAGAGTTTTTGAGTGAAATCGATGAGCTTTTTAACATTGACCTTTTATTTTGGTTTTTATTGTGAATTTGTGAAATAGGCGAGTTTTTTTAACTTAGATCTTTTATTTTTCTTTTTATATTGAAATTGTTGATTTTTTGACTTGGAAATTTTTTTATGGTTTTTATAGTGAAATTGATGAGTTTTTTTAACTTTGAACTGTTGTTATTGTTTATAGAAGGAAATTTGTGAGTTTTTTCACTTTGAACTTTTCTTATGGTCTTTTTAGTGAAATTGGTGTGTTTTTTTTTTCACTTGGAACTTTTATTATGGTTTTTATAGTGAAATTGGTGAGTTTTTTGACTTGGAACTTTTGTAATGGTCTTTATAGTGAAATTGGTGAGCTTTTAAACTTGAAACTTTTGTAAATGGTCTTCATAGTGAAATTTGTGAGTTTATAAAATCTGAACTCTCGTAATGGTCTTTGTTGTGAAATTGGTGATTTTTTGACTTGGATGTTCTGTAATGGTCTTTATGGTGAAATTGGTGAATTTTTTCACTTTCAACTTTTGTTATGGTCTTTATAGTCAAATTGGTGATATTTTTAACTTGAAACTATTGAAATGGTCTTTATAGTGAAATTGGTGAGTTTTTTCTTTTGGAACTTTTATCATGGTTTTATAGTGAAATTGGGGAGTTTTTCAACTTTGAACATTTTTATGAGTTTTTGAGTGAAATCGATGAGCTTTTTAACATTGAACATTTATTTTGGTTTTTATTGTGAAATTGCGAAATAGGCGAGTTTTTTAACTTAGATCTTTTATTTTTGTTTTTATAGTGAAATTGTTGATTTTCTTACTTGGAAATTTTTTTATGGTTTTTATAGTGAGATTGATGAGTTTTTTTAACTTTGAACTGTTGTTGTTGTTTATAGAATGAAATTTGTGAGTTTTTTCACTTTGGACTTTTGTTATGGTCTTTTTAGTGAAATTGGTGAGTTTTTTTTTCACTTGGAACTTTTATTATGGTTTTTATAGTGAAATTGGGGAGTTTTTTGACTTGGAACTTTTTTAATGGTCTTTATACTGAAATTCGTGAGCTTTTAAACTTGAAACTTTTGTAAATGGTCTTCATAGTGAAATTGGTGAGTTTATAAAATCTGAACTCTCGTAATGGTCTTTGTTGTGAAAATGGTGATTTTTTGACTTGGATGTTCTGTAATGGTCTTTATGGTGAAATTGGTGAATTTTTTCACTTTCAACTTTTGTTATGGTCTTTATAGTCAAATTGGTGATATTTTTAACTGGAAACTATTGAAATGGTCTTTATAGTGAAATTGGTGAGTTTTTTCTTTTGGAAATTTTGTCATGGTTTTATAGTGAAATTGGGGAGTTTTCAACTTTCAACATTTTTAAGAGTTTTTGAGTGAAATCGATGAGCTTTTTAACATTGACCTTTTATTTTGGTTTTTATTGTGAATTTGTGAAATAGGCGAGTTTTTTTAACTTAGATCTTTTATTTTTCTTTTTATATTGAAATTGTTGATTTTTTGACTTGGAAATTTTTTTATGGTTTTTATAGTGAAATTGATGAGTTTTTTTAACTTTGAACTGTTGTTATTGTTTATAGAAGGAAATTTGTGAGTTTTTTCACTTTGAACTTTTCTTATGGTCTTTTTAGTGAAATTGGTGTGTTTTTTTTTTCACTTGGAACTTTTATTATGGTTTTTATAGTGAAATTGGTGAGTTTTTTGACTTGGAACTTTTGTAATGGTCTTTATAGTGAAATTGGTGAGCTTTTAAACTTGAAACTTTTGTAAATGGTCTTCATAGTGAAATTTGTGAGTTTATAAAATCTGAACTCTCGTAATGGTCTTTGTTGTGAAATTGGTGATTTTTTGACTTGGATGTTCTGTAATGGTCTTTATGGTGAAATTGGTGAATTTTTTCACTTTCAACTTTTGTTATGGTCTTTATAGTCAAATTGGTGATATTTTTAACTTGAAACTATTGAAATGGTCTTTATAGTGAAATTGGTGAGTTTTTTCTTTTGGAACTTTTATCATGGTTTTATAGTGAAATTGGGGAGTTTTTCAACTTTGAACATTTTTATGAGTTTTTGAGTGAAATCGATGAGCTTTTTAACATTGAACATTTATTTTGGTTTTTATTGTGAAATTGCGAAATAGGCGAGTTTTTTAACTTAGATCTTTTATTTTTGTTTTTATAGTGAAATTGTTGATTTTCTTACTTGGAAATTTTTTTATGGTTTTTATAGTGAGATTGATGAGTTTTTTTAACTTTGAACTGTTGTTGTTGTTTATAGAATGAAATTTGTGAGTTTTTTCACTTTGGACTTTTGTTATGGTCTTTTTAGTGAAATTGGTGAGTTTTTTTTTCACTTGGAACTTTTATTATGGTTTTTATAGTGAAATTGGGGAGTTTTTTGACTTGGAACTTTTTTAATGGTCTTTATACTGAAATTCGTGAGCTTTTAAACTTGAAACTTTTGTAAATGGTCTTCATAGTGAAATTGGTGAGTTTATAAAATCTGAACTCTCGTAATGGTCTTTGTTGTGAAAATGGTGATTTTTTGACTTGGATGTTCTGTAATGGTCTTTATGGTGAAATTGGTGAATTTTTTCACTTTCAACTTTTGTTATGGTCTTTATAGTCAAATTGGTGATATTTTTAACTGGAAACTATTGAAATGGTCTTTATAGTGAAATTGGTGAGTTTTTTCTTTTGGAACTTTTATCATGGTTTTATAGTTTATTGAGTGAAATCGATGAGCTTTTTAACATTGAACATTTATTTTGGTTTTTATTGTGAAATTGCGAAATAGGCGAGTTTTTTAACTTAGATCTTTTATTTTTGTTTTTATAGTGAAATTGTTGATTTTCTTACTTGGAAATTTTTTTATGGTTTTTATAGTGAAATTGCTGAGTTTTTTTAACTTTGAACTGTTGTTATTGTTTATAGAATGAAATTTGTGAGTTTTTTCACTTTGGACTTTTCTTATGGTCTTTTTAGTGAAATTGGTGTGTTTTTTTTTTCACTTGGAACTTTTATTATGGTTTTTATAGTGAAATTGGTGAGTTTTTTGACTTGGAACTTTTGTAATGGTCTTTATAGTGAAATTGGTGAGCTTTTAAACTTGAAACTTTTGTAAATGGTCTTCATAGTGAAATTTGTGAGTTTATAAAATCTGAACTCTCGTAATGGTCTTTGTTGTGAAATTGGTGATTTTTTGACTTGGATGTTCTGTAATGGTCTTTATGGTGAAATTGGTGAATTTTTTCACTTTCAACTTTTGTTATGGTCTTTATAGTCAAATTGGTGATATTTTTAACTTGAAACTATTGAAATGGTCTTTATAGTGAAATTGGTGAGTTTTTTCTTTTGGAACTTTTATCATGGTTTTATAGTGAAATTGGGGAGTTTTTCAACTTTGAACATTTTTATGAGTTTTTGAGTGAAATCGATGAGCTTTTTAACATTGAACATTTATTTTGGTTTTTATTGTGAAATTGCGAAATAGGCGAGTTTTTTAACTTAGATCTTTTATTTTTGTTTTTATAGTGAAATTGTTGATTTTCTTACTTGGAAATTTTTTTATGGTTTTTATAGTGAAATTGATGAGTTTTTTTAACTTTGAACTGTTGTTATTGTTTATAGAATGAAATTTGTGAGTTTTTTCACTTTGGACTTTTGTTATGGTCTTTTTAGTGAAATTGGTGAGTTTTTTTTTTCACTTGGAACTTTTATTATGGTTTTTATAGTGAAATTGGGGAGTTTTTTGACTTGGAACTTTTTTAATGGTCTTTATACTGAAATTGGTGAGCTTTTAAACTTGAAACTTTTGTAAATGGTCTTCATAGTGAAATTGGTGAGTTTATAAAATCTGAACTCTCGTAATGGTCTTTGTTGTGAAAATGGTGATTTTTTGACTTGGATGTTCTGTAATGGTCTTTATGGTGAAATTGGTGAATTTTTTCACTTTCAACTTTTATTATGGTCTTTATAGTCAAATTGGTGATATTTTTAATTGGAAACTATTGAAATGGTCTTTATAGTGAAATTGGTGAGTTTTTTCTTTTGGAACTTTTATCATGGTTTTATAGTGTAATTGGGGAGTTTTTCAACTTTGAACATTTTTATGAGTTTTTGAGTGAAATCGATGAGCTTTTTAACATTGAACATTTATTTTGGTTTTTATTGTGAAATTGTGAAATAGGCGAGTTTTTTAACTTAGATCTTTTATTTTTGTTTTTATAGTGAAATTATTGATTTTCTTACTTGGAAATTTTTTTATGGTTTTTATAGTGAAATTGATGAGTTTTTTTAACTTTGAACTGTTGTTATTGTTTATAGAATGAAATTTGTGAGTTTTATCACTTTGGACTTTTGTTATGGTCTTTTTAGTGAAATTGGTGAGTTTTTTTTTTCACTTGGAACTTTTATTATGGTTTTTATAGTGAAATTGGGGAGTTTTTTGACTTGGAACTTTTTTAATGGTCTTTATACTGAAATTGGTGAGCTTTTAAACTTGAAACTTTTGTAAATGGTCTTCATAGTGAAATTGGTGAGTTTATAAAATCTGAACTCTCGTAATGGTCTTTGTTGTGAAATTGGTGATTTTTTGATTTGGATGTTCTGTAATGGTCTTTATAGTGAAATTGGTGAGTTTTTTCACTTTAAACTTTTGTTTTGGTCTTTATAGTCAAATTAGTGATATTTTTAACTTGAAACTATTCAAATGGTCTTTATAGTGAAATTGGTGAGTTTTTTCTTTTGGATATTTTGTCATGGTTTTATAGTGAAATTGGGGAGTTTTTCACCTTTCAACATTTTTAAGAGTTTTTGAGTGAAATCGATGAGCTTTTTAACATTGAACTTTTATTTTGGTTTTTATTGTGAATTTGTGAAATAGGCGAGTTTTTTTAACTTAGATCTTTTATTTTTCTTTTTATAGTGAAATTGTTGATTTTTTGACTTGGAAATTTTTTTAGGGTTTTTATAGTGAAATTGATGAGTTTTTTTAACTTTGAACTGTTGTTATTGTTTATAGAAGGAAATTTGTGAGTTTTTTCACTTTGAACTTTTGTTATGGTCTTTTTAGTGAAATTGGTGTGTTTTTTTTTCACTTGGAACTTTTATTATGGTTTTTATAGTGAACTTGGTGAGTTTTTTGACTTGGAACTTTTGTAATGGTCTTTATAGTGAAATTGGTGAGCTTTTAAACTTGAAACTTTTGTAAATGGTCTTCATAGTGAAATTTGTGAGTTTATAAAATCTGAACTCTCGTAATGGTCTTTGTTGTGAAATTGGTGATTTTTTGACTTGGATGTTCTGTAATGGTCTTTATGGTGAAATTGGTGAATTTTTTTGACTTTCAACTTTTGTTATGGTCTTTATAGTCAAATTGGTGATATTTTTAACTGGAAACTATTGAAATGGTCTTTATAGTGAAATTAGTGAGTTTTTTCTTTTGGAACTTTTATCATGGTTTTATAGTGAAATTGGGGAGTTTTTCAACTTTGAACATTTTTATGAGTTTTTGAGTGAAATCGATGAGCTTTTTAACATTGAACTTTTATTTTGGTTTTTATTGTGAAATTGCGAAATAGGCGAGTTTTTTAACTTAGATCTTTTATTTTTGTTTTTATAGGTAAATTGTTAATTTTCTTACTTGGAAATTTTTTTTATGGTTTTTATAGTGAAATTGATGAGTTTTTTTAACTTTGAACTGTTGTTATTGTTTATAGAATGAAATTTGTGAGTTTTTTCACTTTGAACTTTTGTTATGGTCTTTTTAGTGAAATTGGTGAGTTTTTTTTTCACTTGGAACTTTTATTATGGTTTTTATAGTGAAATTGGTGAGTTTTTTGACTTGGAACTTTTTTAAGGGTCTTTATACTGAAATTGGTGAGCTTTTAAACTTGAAACTTTTGTAAATGGTCTTCATAGGGAAATTGGTGAGTTTATAAAATCTGATCTCTCGTAATGGTCTTTGTTATGAAAATGGTGATTTTTTGACTTGGATGTTCTGTAATGGTCTTTATGGTGAAATTGGTGAATTTTTTCACTTTCAACTTTTGTTATGGTCTTTATAGTCAAATTGGTGATATTTTTAACTGGAAACTATTCAAATGGTCTTTATAGTGAAATTGGTGAGTTTTTTCTTTTGGAACTTTTATCATGGTTTTATAGTGTAATTTGGGAGTTTTTCAACTTTGAACATTTTTATGAGTTTTTGAGTGAAATTGATGAGCTTTTTAACATTGAACATTTATTTTGGTTTTTATTGTGAAATTGCGAAATAGGCGAGTTTTTTAACTTAGATCTTTTATTTTTGTTTTTATAGTGAAATTGTTGATTTTCTTACTTGGAAATTTTTTTATGGTTTTTATAGTGAAATTGATGAGTTTTTTTAACTTTGAACTGTTGTTATTGTTTATAGAATGAAATTTGTGAGTTTTTTCACTTTGGACTTTTGTTATGGTCTTTTTAGTGAAATTGGTGAGTTTTTTTTTCACTTGGAACTTTTATTATGGTTTTTATAGTGAAATTGGGGAGTTTTTTGACTTGGAACTTTTTTAATGGTCTTTATACTGAAATTGGTGAGCTTTTAAACTTGAAACTTTTGTAAATGGTCTTCATAGTGAAATTGGTGAGTTTATAAAATCTGAACTCTCGTAATGGTCTTTGTTGTGAAATTGGTGATTTTTTGACTTGGATGTTCTGTAATGGTCTTTATGGTGAAATTGGTGAGTTTTTTCACTTTAAACTTTTGTTTTGGTCTTTATAGTCAAATTAGTGATATTTTTAACTTGAAACTATTCAAATGGTCTTTATAGTGAAATTGGTGAGTTTTTTCTTTTGGAAATTTTGTCATGGTTTTATAGTGAAATTGGGGAGTTTTTCACCTTTCAACATTTTTAAGAGTTTTTGAGTGAAATCGATGAGCTTTTAACATTGAACTTTTATTTTGGTTTTTATTGTGAATTTGTGAAATAGGCGAGTTTTTTTAACTTAGATCTTTTATTTTTCTTTTTATAGTGAAATTGTTGATTTTTTGACTTGGAAATTTTTTTATGGTTTTTATAGTGAAATTGATGAGTTTTTTTAACTTTGAACTGTTGTTATTGTTTATAGAAGGAAATTTGTGAGTTTTTTCACTTTGAACTTTTCTTATGGTCTTTTTAGTGAAATTGGTGTGTTTTTTTTTTCACTTGGAACTTTTATTATGGTTTTTATAGTGAAATTGGTGAGTTTTTTGACTTGGAACTTTTGTAATGGTTTTTATAGTGAAATTGGTGAGCTTTTAAACTTGAAACTTTTGTAAATGGTCTTCATAGTGAAATTTGTGAGTTTATAAAATCTGAACTCTCGTAATGGTCTTTGTTGTGAAATTGGTGATTTTTTGACTTGGATGTTCTGTAATGGTCTTTATGGTGAAATTGGTGAATTTTTTCACTTTCAACTTTTGTTATGGTCTTTATAGTCAAATTGGTGATATTTTTAACTTGAAACTATTGAAATGGTCTTTATAGTGAAATTGGTGAGTTTTTTCTTTTGGAACTTTTATCATGGTTTTATAGTGAAATTGGGGAGTTTTTCAACTTTGAACATTTTTATGAGTTTTTGAGTGAAATCGATGAGCTTTTTAACATTGAACATTTATTTTGGTTTTTATTGTGAAATTGTGAAATAGGCGAGTTTTTTAACTTAGATCTTTTATTTTTGTTTTTATAGTGAAATTATTGATTTTCTTACTTGGAAATTTTTTTATGGTTTTTATAGTGAAATTGATGAGTTTTTTTAACTTTGAACTG
Organism: Lathyrus sativus; assembly: GCA_963859935.3. Classification (NCBI taxonomy): domain Eukaryota; kingdom Viridiplantae; phylum Streptophyta; class Magnoliopsida; order Fabales; family Fabaceae; genus Lathyrus; species Lathyrus sativus. Next base: position 3,310,434 of record CAWUDS030002219.1, on the reverse strand, counting down.
TTGTTATTGTTTATAGAATGAAATTTGTGTGTTTTTTCACTTTGGACTTTTGTTATGGTCTTTTTAGTGAAATTGGTGAGTTTTTTTTCACTTGTAACTTTTATTATGGTTTTTATAGTGAAATTGGGGAGTTTTTTGACTTGGAACTTTTTTAATGGTCTTTATACTGAAATTGGTGAGCTTTTAAACTTGAAACTTTTGTAAATGGTCTTCATAGTGAAATTTGTGAGTTTATAAAATCTGAACTCTCGTAATGGTCTTTGTTGTGAAATTGGTGATTTTTTGACTTGGATGTTGTGTAATGGTCTTTATGGTGAAATTGGTGAATTTTTTTGACTTTCAACTTTTGTTATGGTCTTTATAGTCAAATTGGTGATATTTTTAACTGGAAACTATTGAAATGGTCTTTATAGTGAAATTAGTGAGTTTTTTCTTTTGGAACTTTTATCATGGTTTTATAGTGAAATTGGGGAGTTTTTCAACTTTGAACATTTTTATGAGTTTTTGAGTGAAATCGATGAGCTTTTTAACATTGAACTTTTATTTTGGTTTTTATTGTGAAATTGCGAAATAGGCGAGTTTTTTAACTTAGATCTTTTATTTTTGTTTTTATAGTGAAATTGTTAATTTTCTTACTTGGAAATTTTTTTTTATGGTTTTTATAGTGAAATTGATGAGTTTTTTTAACTTTGAACTGTTGTTATTGTTTATAGAATGAAATTTGTGAGTTTTTTCACTTTGAACTTTTGTTATGGTCTTTTTAGTGAAATTGGTGAGTTTTTTTGTTGTGTTCATCATAATCATATTGTATTATAGTATAATAGATGTAAAAGACTTCTATATTTTTCTTCTTCTCCATCACCAAAATTTTGGTTTTTTAACCTCTAAGAAACTAAGTTAAGAGACTACAAATGGATGACCCATAATTTATACATATGCATTACAATTAAAAATTAATAATAAAGATCAATATTTTTTATATTCATCGAATTCAAATTGACTTATGGTATATTACATCTAAAATTATTCAATATGTTTCTTCTCCATCCCAAAGTTTTGGGTTTTTTATCACTATTCAAAAAACATAATAGGATATAGTAGATTTAAAAAATTAATTTATATTTTATTTTTCTACTCCATATAATTTAAGGTTTTTCCCCACTAAAAAACAAAGATAAAAGGCTATAATCCATGACATAATTTTATATAAAATAGGCAATAATTAAAATTTATAATCAAGCTAGAATTTATTTATATTTACCATTTTCACATTGAATTATGGTTTATTATATGTTAATATATACCATTTTTCAACTTTGAACATTTTTATGAGTTTTTGAGTGAAATCGATGAGCTTTTTAACATTGAACTTTTATTTTGGTTTTTATTGTGAAATTGCGAAATAGGCGAGTTTTTTAACTTAGATCTTTTATTTTTGTTTTTATAGTGAAATTGTTAATTTTCTTACTTGGAAATTTTTTTTATGGTTTTTATAGTGAAATTGATGAGTTTTTTTAACTTTGAACTGTTGTTATTGTTTATAGAATGAAATTTGTGAGTTTTTTCACTTTGAACTTTTGTTATGGTCTTTTTAGTGAAATTGGTGAGTTTTTTTTTCACTTGGAACTTTTATTATGGTTTTTATAGTGAAATTGGTGAGTTTTTTGACTTGGAACTTTTGTAATGGTTTTTATAGTGAAATTGGTGAGCTTTTAAACTTGAAACTTTTGTAAATGGTCTTCATAGTGAAATTTGTGAGTTTATAAAATCTGAACTCTCGTAATGGTCTTTGTTGTGAAATTGGTGATTTTTTGACTTGGATGTTCTGTAATGGTCTTTATGGTGAAATTGGTGAATTTTTTCACTTTCAACTTTTGTTATGGTCTTTATAGTCAAATTGGTGATATTTTTAACTTGAAACTATTGAAATGGTCTTTATAGTGAAATTGGTGAGTTTTTTCTTTTGGAACTTTTATCATGGTTTTATAGTGAAATTGGGGAGTTTTTCAACTTTGAACATTTTTATGAGTTTTTGAGTGAAATCGATGAGCTTTTTAACATTGAACATTTATTTTGGTTTTTATTGTGAAATTGTGAAATAGGCGAGTTTTTTAACTTAGATCTTTTATTTTTGTTTTTATAGTGAAATTATTGATTTTCTTACTTGGAAATTTTTTTATGGTTTTTATAGTGAAATTGATGAGTTTTTTTAACTTTGAACTGTTGTTATTGTTTATAGAATGAAATTTGTGAGTTTTTTCACTTTGGACTTTTGTTATGGTCTTTTTAGTGAAATTGGTGAGTTTTTTTTCACTTGTAACTTTTATTATGGTTTTTATAGTGAAATTGGGGAGTTTTTTGACTTGGAACTTTTTTAATGGTCTTTATACTGAAATTGGTGAGCTTTTAAACTTGAAACTTTTGTAAATGGTCTTCATAGTGAAATTTGTGAGTTTATAAAATCTGAACTCTCGTAATGGTCTTTGTTGTGAAATTGGTGATTTTTTGACTTGGATGTTGTGTAATGGTCTTTATGGTGAAATTGGTGAATTTTTTTGACTTTCAACTTTTGTTATGGTCTTTATAGTCAAATTGGTGATATTTTTAACTGGAAACTATTGAAATGGTCTTTATAGTGAAATTAGTGAGTTTTTTCTTTTGGAACTTTTATCATGGTTTTATAGTGAAATTGGGGAGTTTTTCAACTTTGAACATTTTTATGAGTTTTTGAGTGAAATCGATGAGCTTTTTAACATTGAACTTTTATTTTGGTTTTTATTGTGAAATTGCGAAATAGGCGAGTTTTTTAACTTAGATCTTTTATTTTTGTTTTTATAGTGAAATTGTTAATTTTCTTACTTGGAAATTTTTTTTATGGTTTTTATAGTGAAATTGATGAGTTTTTTTAACTTTGAACTGTTGTTATTGTTTATAGAATGAAATTTGTGAGTTTTTTCACTTTGAACTTTTGTTATGGTCTTTTTAGTGAAATTGGTGAGTTTTTTTTTCACTTGGAACTTTTATTATGGTTTTTATAGTGAAATTGGGGAGTTTTTTGACTTGGAACTTTTTTAAGGGTCTTTATACTGAAATTGGTGAGCTTTTAAACTTGAAACTTTTGTAAATGGTCTTCATAGGGAAATTGGTGAGTTTATAAAATCTGAACTCTCGTAATGGTCTTTGTTATGAAAATGGTGATTTTTTGACTTGGATGTTCTGTAATGGTCTTTATGGTGAAATTGGTGAATTTTTTCACTTTCAACTTTTGTTATGGTCTTTATAGTCAAATTGGTGATATTTTAAACTGGAAACTATTGAAATGGTCTTTATAGTGAAATTGGTGAGTTTTTTCTTTTGGAACTTTTATCATGGTTTTATAGTGTAATTTGGGAGTTTTTCAACTTTGAACATTTTTATGAGTTTTTGAGTGAAATCGATGAGCTTTTTAACATTGAACATTTATTTTGGTTTTTATTGTGAAATTGCGAAATAGGCGAGTTTTTTAACTTAGATCTTTTATTTTTGTTTTTATAGTGAAATTGTTGATTTTCTTACTTGGAAATTTTTTTATGGTTTTTATAGTTAAATTGATGAGTTTTTTTAACTTTGAACTGTTGTTATTGTTTATAGAATGAAATTTGTGAGTTTTTTCACTTTGGACTTTTGTTATGGTCTTTTTAGTGAAACTGGTGTGTTTTTTTTTCACTTGGAACTTTTATTATGGTTTTTATAGTGAAATTGGTGAGTTTTTTGACTTGGAACTTTTGTAATGGTCTTTATAGTGAAATTGGTGAGCTTTTAAACTTGAAACTTTTGTAAATGGTCTTCATAGTGAAATTTGTGAGTTTATAAAATCTGAACTCTCGTAATGGTCTTTGTTGTGAAATTGGTGATTTTTTGACTTGGATGTTCTGTAATGGTCTTTATGGTGAAATTGGTGAATTTTTTTGACTTTCAACTTTTGTTATGGTCTTTATAGTCAAATTGGTGATATTTTTAACTGGAAACTATTGAAATGGTCTTTATAGTGAAATTAGTGAGTTTTTTCTTTTGGAACGTTTATCATGGTTTTATAGTGAAATTGGGGAGTTTTTCAACTTTGAACATTTTTATGAGTTTTTGAGTGAAATCGATGAGCTTTTTAACATTGAACTTTTATTTTGGTTTTTATTGTGAAATTGCGAAATAGGCGAGTTTTTTAACTTAGATCTTTTATTTTTGTTTTTATAGGTAAATTGTTAATTTTCTTACTTGGAAATTTTTTTTATGGTTTTTATAGTGAAATTGATGAGTTTTTTTAACTTTGAACTGTTGTTATTGTTTATAGAATGAAATTTGTGAGTTTTTTCACTTTGAACTTTTGTTATGGTCTTTTTAGTGAAATTGGTGAGTTTTTTTTTCACTTGGAACTTTTATTATGGTTTTTATAGTGAAATTGGGGAGTTTTTTGACTTGGAACTTTTTTAAGGGTCTTTATACTGAAATTGGTGAGCTTTTAAACTTGAAACTTTTGTAAATGGTCTTCATAGGGAAATTGGTAAGTTTATAAAATCTGAACTCTCGTAATGGTCTTTGTTATGAAAATGGTGATTTTTTGACTTGGATGTTCTGTAATGGTCTTTATGGTGAAATTGGTGAATTTTTTCACTTTCAACTTTTGTTATGGTCTTTATAGTCAAATTGGTGATATTTTTAACTGGAAACTATTGAAATGGTCTTTATAGTGAAATTGGTGAGTTTTTTCTTTTGGAACTTTTATCATGGTTTTATAGTGTAATTTGGGAGTTTTTCAACTTTGAACATTTTTATGAGTTTTTGAGTGAAATCGATGAGCTTTTTAACATTGAACATTTATTTTGGTTTTTATTGTGAAATTGCGAAATAGGCGAGTTTTTTAACTTAGATCTTTTATTTTTGTTTTTATAGTGAAATTGTTGATTTTCTTACTTGGAAATTTTTTTATGGTTTTTATAGTGAAATTGATGAGTTTTTTTAACTTTGAACTTTTGTTATTGTTTATAGAAGGAAATTTGTGAGTTTTTTCACTTTGAACTTTTCTTATGGTCTTTTTAGTGAAATTGGTGTGTTTTTTTTTTCACTTGGAACTTTTATTATGGTTTTTATAGTGAAATTGGTGAGTTTTTTGACTTGGAACTTTTTTAATGGTCTTTATAGTGAAATTGGTGAGCTTTTAAACTTGAAACTTTTGTAAATGGTCTTCATAGTGAAATTTGTGAGTTTATAAAATCTGAACTCTCGTAATGGTCTTTTTAGTGAAATTGGTGAGTTTTTGACTTGGATGTTCTGTAATGGTCTTTATGGTGAAATTGGTGAATTTTTTTGACTTTCAACTTTTGTTATGGTCTTTATAGTCAAATTGGTGATATTTTTAACTGGAAACTATTGAAATGGTCTTTATAGTGAAATTAGTGAGTTTTTTCTTTTGGAACGTTTATCATGGTTTTATAGTGAAATTGGGGAGTTTTTCAACTTTGAACATTTTTATGAGTTTTTGAGTGAAATCGATGAGCTTTTTAACATTGAACTTTTATTTTGGTTTTTATTGTGAAATTGCGAAATAGGCGAGTTTTTTAACTTAGATCTTTTATTTTTGTTTTTATAGGTAAATTGTTAATTTTCTTACTTGGAAATTTTTTTTATGGTTTTTATAGTGAAATTGATGAGTTTTTTTAACTTTGAACTGTTGTTATTGTTTATAGAATGAAATTTGTGAGTTTTTTCACTTTGAACTTTTGTTATGGTCTTTTTAGTGAAATTGGTGAGTTTTTTTTTCACTTGGAACTTTTATTATGGTTTTTATAGTGAAATTGGGGAGTTTTTTGACTTGGAACTTTTTTAAGGGTCTTTATACTGAAATTGGTGAGCTTTTAAACTTGAAACTTTTGTAAATGGTCTTCATAGGGAAATTGGTGAGTTTATAAAATCTGAACTCTCGTAATGGTCTTTGTTATGAAAATGGTGATTTTTTGACTTGGATGTTCTGTAATGGTCTTTATGGTGAAATTGGTGAATTTTTTCACTTTCAACTTTTGTTATGGTCTTTATAGTCAAATTGGTGATATTTTTAACTGGAAACTATTGAAATGGTCTTTATAGTGAAATTGGTGAGTTTTTTCTTTTGGAACTTTTATCATGGTTTTATAGTGTAATTTGGGAGTTTTTCAACTTTGAACATTTTTATGAGTTTTTGAGTGAAATCGATGAGCTTTTTAACATTGAACATTTATTTTGGTTTTTATTGTGAAATTGCGAAATAGGCGAGTTTTTTAACTTAGATCTTTTATTTTTGTTTTTATAGTGAAATTGTTGATTTTCTTACTTGGAAATTTTTTTATGGTTTTTATAGTGAAATTGATGAGTTTTTTTAACTTTGAACTTTTGTTATTGTTTATAGAAGGAAATTTGTGAGTTTTTTCACTTTGAACTTTTCTTATGGTCTTTTTAGTGAAATTGGTGTGTTTTTTTTTTCACTTGGAACTTTTATTATGGTTTTTATAGTGAAATTGGTGAGTTTTTTGACTTGGAACTTTTTTAATGGTCTTTATAGTGAAATTGGTGAGCTTTTAAACTTGAAACTTTTGTAAATGGTCTTCATAGTGAAATTTGTGAGTTTATAAAATCTGAACTCTCGTAATGGTCTTTTTAGTGAAATTGGTGAGTTTTTGACTTGGATGTTCTGTAATGGTCTTTATGGTGAAATTGGTGAATTTTTTTGACTTTCAACTTTTGTTATGGTCTTTATAGTCAAATTGGTGATATTTTTAACTGGAAACTATTGAAATGGTCTTTATAGTGAAATTAGTGAGTTTTTTCTTTTGGAACGTTTATCATGGTTTTATAGTGAAATTGGGGAGTTTTTCAACTTTGAACATTTTTATGAGTTTTTGAGTGAAATCGATGAGCTTTTTAACATTGAACTTTTATTTTGGTTTTTATTGTGAAATTGCGAAATAGGCGAGTTTTTTAACTTAGATCTTTTATTTTTGTTTTTATAGGTAAATTGTTAATTTTCTTACTTGGAAATTTTTTTTATGGTTTTTATAGTGAAATTGATGAGTTTTTTTAACTTTGAACTGTTGTTATTGTTTATAGAATGAAATTTGTGAGTTTTTTCACTTTGAACTTTTGTTATGGTCTTTTTAGTGAAATTGGTGAGTTTTTTTTTCACTTGGAACTTTTATTATGGTTTTTATAGTGAAATTGGGGAGTTTTTTGACTTGGAACTTTTTTAAGGGTCTTTATACTGAAATTGGTGAGCTTTTAAACTTGAAACTTTTGTAAATGGTCTTCATAGGGAAATTGGTGAGTTTATAAAATCTGAACTCTCGTAATGGTCTTTGTTATGAAAATGGTGATTTTTTGACTTGGATGTTCTGTAATGGTCTTTATGGTGAAATTGGTGAATTTTTTCACTTTCAACTTTTGTTATGGTCTTTATAGTCAAATTGGTGATATTTTTTACTGGAAACTATTGAAATGGTCTTTATAGTGAAATTGGTGAGAATTTTTCTTTTGGAACTTTTATCATGGTTTTATAGTGTAATTTGGGAGTTTTTCAACTTTCAACATTTTTAAGAGTTTTTGAGTGAAATCGATGAGCTTTTTAACATTGAACTTTTATTTTGGTTTTTATTGTGAGTTTGTGAAATAGGCGAGTTTTTTTAACTTAGATCTTTTATTTTTCTTTTTATAGTGAAATTGTTGATTTTTTGACTTGGAAATTTTTTTATGGTTTTTATAGTGAAATTGATGAGTTTTTTTAACTTTGAACTGTTGTTATTGTTTATAGAAGGAAATTTGTGAGTTTTTTCACTTTGAACTTTTGTTAGGTCTTTTTAGTGAAATTGGTGAGTTTTTTTTTTCACTTGGAACTTTTGTAATGGTCTTTATACTGAAATTGGTGAGCTTTTAAACTTGAAACTTTTGTAAATGGTCTTCATAATGAAATTGGTGAGTTTATAAAATCTGAACTCTCGTAATGGTCTTTGTTGTGAAATTGGTGATTTTTTGACTTGGATGTTTTGTAATGGTCTTTATAGTGAAATTGGTGAGTTTTTTCACTTTCAACTTTTGTTTTGGTCTTTATAGTCAAATTAGTGATATTTTTAACTTGAAACTATTCAAATGGTCTTTATAGTGAAATTGGTGAGTTTTTTCTTTTGGAAATTTTGTCATGGTTTTATAGTGAAATTGGGGAGTTTTTCAACTTTCAACATTTTTAAGAGTTTTTGAGTGAAATCGATGAGCTTTTTAACATTGAACTTTTATTTTGGTTTTTATTGTGAATTTGTGAAATAGGCGAGTTTTTTTAACTTAGATCTTTTATTTTTCTTTTTATAGTGAAATTGTTGATTTTTTGACTTGGAAATTTTTTTATGGTTTTTATAGTGAAATTGATGAGTTTTTTTTAACTTTGAACTGTTGTTATTGTTCATAGAAGGAAATTTGTGAGTTTTTTCACTTTGAACTTTTGTTATGGTCTTTTAAGTGAAATTGGTGAGTTTTTTTGGTCACTTGGAACTTTTATTATGGTTTTTATAGTGAAATTGGTGAGTTTTTTGACTTGGAATATTTGTAATGGTCTTTATAGTGAAATTGGGGAACTTTTAAACTTGAAACTTTTGTAAATGGTCTTCATAGTGAAATTTGTGAGTTTATAAAATCTAAACTTTCGTAATGGTCTTTGTTGTGAAATTGGTGATTTTTTTACTTGGATGTTCTGTAATGGTCTTTATGGTGAAATTTGTGAGTTTTTTCACTTTCAAATTTTGTTATGGTCTTTATAGTCAAGTTGGAGATAATTTTGACTTGAAACTATTGAAATGGTCTTTATAGTTAAATCGATGAGTTTTTTCGTTTGGAACTTTTGTCATGGTTTTATTGTGAAATTGGGGAGTTTTACAACTTTGAAAATTTTTATGAGTTTTTGAGTGAAATCGATGAGCTTTTTAACATTGAACTTTTATTTTGGTTTTTATTGTGAAATTGCGAAATAGGCGAGTTTTTTTACCTTAGATCTTTTATTTTTGTTTTTATAGTGAAATTGTTGATTTTTTGACTTGGAAATTTTTTTATGGTTTTTATAGTGAAATTGATGAGTTTTTTTAACTTTGAACTGTTGTTATTGTTTATAGAAAGAAATTTGTGAGTTTTTTCACTTTGAACTTTTGTTATGGTCTTTTTAGTGAAATTGGTGAGTTTTTTTTCACTTGGAACTTTTATTATGGTTTTTATAGTGAAATTGGGGAGTTTTTTTTGACTTGGAACTTTTTTAATGGTCTTTATACTGAAATTGGTGAGCTTTTAAACTTGAAACTTTTGTAAATGGTCTTTACAGTGAAGTTGGTGAGTTTATAAAATCTGAACTCTCGTAATGGTCTTTGTTGTGAAATTGGTGATTTTTTGACTTGGATGTTCTGTTATGGTCTTTATAGTGAAATTGGTGAGTTTTTTCACTTTCAACTTTTGTTTTGGTCTTTATAGTCAAATTAGTGATATTTTTAACTTGAAACTATTGAAATGGTCTTTATAGTGAAATTGGTGAGTTTTTTCTTTTGAAAATTTTGTCATGGTTTTATAGTGAAATTGGGGAGTTTTTCAACTTTCAACATTTTTAAGAGTTTTTGAGTGAAATAGATGAGCTATTTAACATTGAACTTTTATTTTGGTTTTTATTGTGAAATTGTGAAATAGGCGAGTTTTTTTAACTTAGATCTTTTATTTTTGTTTTTATAGTGAAATTGTTGATTTTTTGACTTGGAAATTTTTTTATGGTTTTATAGTGAAATTGATGAGTTTTTTTTAACTTTGAACTGTTGTTATTATTTATAGAATGAAATTTGTGAGTTTTTTCACTTTGAACTTTTGTTATGGTCTTTTTAGTGAAATTGGTGAGTTTTTTTTCACTTGGAACTTTTATTATGGTTTTTATAGTGAAATTGGGGAGTTTTTTGACTTGGAACTTTTTTAATGGTCTTTATACAGAAATTGGTGAGCTTTTAAACTTGAAACTTTTGTAAATGGTCTTCACAGTGAAATTGGTGAGTTTATAAAATCTGAACTCTCGTAATGGTCTTTGTTGTGAAATTGGTGATTTTTTGACTTGGATGTTCTGTAATGGTCTTTATAGTGAAATTGGTGAGTTTTTTCACTTTCAACTTTTGTTTTGGTCTTTATAGTCAAATTAGTGATATTTTTAACTTGAAACTATTCAAATGGTCTTTATAGTGATATTGGTGAGTTTTTTCTTTTGGAAATTTTGTCATTGTTTTATAGTGAAATTGGGGAGTTTTTCAACTTTCAACATTTTTAAGAGTTTTTGAGTGAAATCGATGAGCTTTTTAACATTGAAATTTTATTTTGGTTTTTATTGTGAATTTGTGAAATAGGCGAGTTTTTATAACTTAGATCTTTTATTTTTCTTTTTATAGTGAAATTGTTGATTTTTTGACTTGGAAATTTTTTTATGGTTTTTATAGTGAAATTGATGAGTTTTTTTAACTTTGAACTGTTGTTATTGTTCATAGAAGGAAATTTGTGAGTTTTTTCACTTTGAACTTTTGTTATGGTCTTTTAAGTGAAATTGGTGAGTTTTTTTGGTCACTTGGAACTTTTATTATGGTTTTTATAGTGAAATTGGTGAGTTTTTTGACTTGGAATATTTGTAATGGTCTTTATAGTGAAATTGGGGAGCTTTTAAACTTGAAACTTTTGTAAATGGTCTTCATAGTGAAATTTGTGAGTTTATAAAATCTGAACTTTTGTAATGCTCTTTGTTGTGAAATTGGTGATTTTTTTACTTGGATGTTCTGTAATGGTCTTTATGGTGAAATTTGTGAGTTTTTTCACTTTCAAATTTTGTTATGGTCTTTATAGTCAAGTTGGAGATAATTTTGACTTGAAACTATTGAAATGGTCTTTATAGTTAAATTGGTGAGTTTTTTCGTTTGGAACTTTTGTCATGGTTTTATTGTGAAATTGGGGAGTTTTACAACTTTGAAAATTTTTATGAGTTTTTGAGTGAAATCGATGAGCTTTTTAACATTGAACTTTTATTTTGGTTTTTATTGTGAAATTGCGAAATAGGCGAGTTTTTTACCTTAGATCTTTTATTTTTGTTTTTATAGTGAAATTGTTGATTTTTTGACTTGGAAATTTTTTTATGGTTTTTATAGTGAAATTGATGAGTTTTTTAAACTTTGAACTGTTGTTATTGTTTATAGAATGAAATTTGTGAGTTTTTTCACTTTGAACTTTTGTTATGGTCTTTTTAGTGAAATTGGTGAGTTTTTTTTCACTTGGAACTTTTATTATGGTTTTTATAGTGAAATTGGTGAGTTTTTTTGACTTGGAACTTTTTTAATGGTCTTTATACTGAAATTGGTGAGCTTTTAAACTTGAAACTTTTTTAAATGGTCGTCATAGTGAAATTGGTGAGTTTATAAAATCTGAACTCTCGTAATGGTCTTTGTTGTGAAATTGGTGATTTTTTGACTCTGATGTTCTGTAATGGTCTTTATAGTGAAATTGGTGAGTTTTTTCACTTTCAACTTTTGTTATGGTCTTTATAGTCAAATTGGTGATATTTTTAACTTGAAACTATTGAAATGGCCTTTATAGTGAAATTGGTGAGTTTTTTCTTTTGGAACTTTTATCATGGTTTTATAGTGAAATTGGGGAGTTTTTCAACTTTGAACATTTTTATGAGTTTTTGAGTGAAATCGATGAGCTTTTTAACATTGAACTTTTATTTTGGTTTTTATTGTGACATCGCGAAACAGGCGAGTTTTTTAAACTTAGATCTTTTATTTTTGTTTTTATAGTGAAATTGTTGATTTTCTTACTTGGAAATTTTTTTATGGTTTTTATAGTGAAATTGATGAGTTTTTTTAACTTTGAACTGTTGTTATTGTTTATAGAATGAAATTTGTTAGTTTTTTCACTTTGAACTTTTGTTATGGTCTTTTTAGTGAAATTGGTGAGTTTTTTTTTTCACATGGAACTTTTATTATGGTTTTTATAGTGAAATTGGGGAGTTTTTTGACTTGGAACTTTTGTAATGGTCTTTATACTGAAATTGGTGAGCTTTTAAACTTGAAACTTTTGTAAATGGTCTTCATAGTCAAATTGGTGAGTTTATAAAATCTGAACTCTCGTAATGGTCTTTATGGTGAAATTGGTGATTTTTTGACTTGGATGTTCTTCTGTAATGGTCTTTATAGTGAAATTGGTGAATTTTTTCACTTTCAACTCTTGTTATGGTCTTTATAGTCAAATTAGTGATATTTTTGACTTGATACTATTCAAATGCTCTTTATAGTGAAATTGGTGAGTTTTTTCTTTTGGAACTTTTATCATGGTTTTATAGTGAAATTGGGGAGTTTTTCAACTTTGAACATTTTTATGAGTTTTTTAGTGAAATCGATGAGCTTTTTAGCATTGAACTTTTATTATGGTTTTTATTGTGAAATTGCGAAATAGGCGAGTTTTTTTAACTTAGATCTTTTATTTTTGTTTTTATAGTGAAATTGTTGATTTTCTTACTTGGAATTTTTTTTATGGTTTTTATAGTGAAATTGATGAGTTTTTTTAACTTTGAACTGTTGTTATTGTTTATAGAATTAAATTTGTTAGTTTTTTCACTTTAAACTTTTGTTATGGTCTTTTTAGTGAAATTGGTGAGTTTTTTTTTTCACTTGGAACTTTTATTATGGTTTTTATAGTGAAATTGGTGAGTTTTTTGACTTGGAACTTTTGTAATGGTCTTTATAGTGAAATTGGTGAGCTTTTAAACTTGAAACTTTTGTAAATGGTCTTCATAGTTAAATTTGTGAGTTTATAAAATCTGAACTCTCGTAATGGTCTTTGTTGTGAAATTGGTGATTTTTTGACCTGGATGTTCTGTAATGGTCTTTATAGTGAAATTGGTGAATTTTTTCACTTTCAACTTTTGTTATGGTCTTATAGTCAAATTAGTGATATTTTTAACTTGAAACTATTGAAATGGTCTTTATAGTGAAATTGGTGAGTTTTTTCTTTTGGAACTTTTATCATGGTTTTATAGTGAAATTGGGGAGTTTTTCAACTTTGAACATTTTTAAGAGTTTTTGAGTGAAATCGATGAGCTTTTCAACATTGAACTTTTATTTTGGTTTTTATTGTGAAATTGCGAAATAGGCGAGTTTTTTAACTTAGATCTTTTATTTTTGTTTTTATAGTGAAATTGTTGATTTTCTTACTTGGAAATTTTTTTATGGTTTTTATAGTGAAATTGATGAGTTTTTTTAACTTTGAACTGTTGTTATTGTTTATAGAATGAAATTTGTGAGTTTTTTCACTTTGAACTTTTGTTATGGTCTTTTTAGTGAAAATGGTGAGTTTTTTTCACTTGGAACTTTTATTATAGTTTTTATAGTGAAATTGGGGAGTTTTTTTTATTGGAACTTTTTTAATGGTCTTTATACTGAAATTGGTGAGCTTTTTAACTTGAAACTTTTGTAAATGGTCTTTACAGTGAAGTTGGTGAGTTTATAAAATCTGAACTCTCGTAATGGTCTTTGTTGTGAAATTGGTGATTTTTTGACTTGGATGTTCTGTAATGGTCTTTATAGTGAAATTGGTGAGTTTTTTCACTTTCAACTTTTGTTTTGGTCTTTATAGTCAAATTAGTGATATTTTTAACTTGAAACTATTGAAATGGTCTTTATAGTGAAATTGGTGAGTTTTTTCTTTTGAAAATTTTGTCATGGTTTTATAGTGAAATTGGGGAGTTTTTCAACTTTCAACATTTTTAAGAGTTTTTGAGTGAAATAGATGAGCTATTTAACATTGAACTTTTATTTTGGTTTTTATTGTGAAATTGTGAAATAGGCGAGTTTTTTTAACTTAGATCTTTTATTTTTGTTTTTATGGTGAAATTGTTGATTTTTTGACTTGGAAATTTTTTTATGGTTTTATAGTGAAATTGATGAGTTTTTTTTTAACTTTGAACTGTTGTTATTGTTTATAGAATGAAATTTGTGAGTTTTTTCACTTTGAACTTTTGTTATGGTCTTTTTAGTGAAATTGGTGAGTTTTTTTTCACTTGGAACTTTTATTATGGTTTTTATAGTGAAATTGGGGAGTTTTTTGACTTGGAACTTTTTTAATGGTCTTTATACTGAAATTGGTGAGCTTTTAAACTTGAAACTTTTGTAAATGGTCTTCACAGTGAAATTGGTGAGTTTATAAAATCTGAACTCTCGTAATGGTCTTTGGTTGTGAAATTGGTGATTTTTTGACTTGGATGTTCTGTAATGGTCTTTATAGTGAAATTTGTGAGTTTTTTCACTTTAAACTTTTGTTTTGGTCTTTATAGTCAAATTAGTGATATTTTTAACTTTAAACTATTCAAATGGTCTTTATAGTGAAATTGGTGAGTTTTTTCTTTTGGAAATTTTGTCATGGTTTTATAGTGAAATTGGGGAGTTTTTCAACTTTCAACATTTTTAAGAGTTTTTGAGTGAAATCGATGAGCTTTTTAACATTGAACTTTTATTTTGTTTTTTATTGTGAATTTGTGAAATAGGCGAGTTTTTTTTTAACTTAGATCTTTTATTTTTCTTTTTATAGTGAAATTGTTGATTTTTTGACTTGGAAATTTTTTTATGGTTTTTATAGTGAAATTGATGAGTCTTTTTAACTTTGAACTGTTGTTATTGTTTATAGAAGGAAATTTGTGAGTTTTTTCACTTTGAACTTTTGTTATGGTCTTTTTAGTGAAATTGGTGTGTTTTTTTTTTCACTTAGAACTTTTATTATGGTTTTTATAGTGAAATTGGTGAGTTTTTTGACTTGGAACTTTTATAATGGTCTTTATAGTGAAATTGGTGAGCTTTTTAAACTTGAAACTTTTGTAAATGGTCTTCATAGTGAAATTTGTGAGTTTATAAAATCTGAACTCTCGTAATGGTCTTTGTTGTGAAATTGGTGATTTTTTTGACTTGGATGTTCTGTAATGGTCTTTATGGTGAAATTGGTGAATTTTTTCACTTTCAACTTTTGTTATGGTCTTTATAGTCAAATTGGTGATATTTTTAACTGGAAACTATTGAAATGGTCTTTATAGTGAAATTGGTGAGTTTTTTCTTTTGGAACTTTTATCATGGTTTTATAGTGAAATTGGGGAGTTTTTCAACTTTGAACATTTTTAAGAGTTTTTGAGTGAAATCGATGAGCTTTTTAACATTGAACTTTTATTTTGGTTTTTATTGTGAAATTGCGAAATAGGCGAGTTTTTTTAACTTAGATCTTTTATTTTTGTTTTTATAGTGAAATTGTTGATTTTCTTACTTGGAAATTTTTTTATGGTTTTTATAGTGAAATTGATGAGTTTTTTTAACTTTGAACTGTTGTTATTGTTTATAGAATGAAATTTGTTAGTTTTTTCACTTTGAACTTTTGTTATGGTCTTTTTAGTGAAATTGGTGAGTTTTTTTTTCACTTGGAACTTTTATTATGGTTTTTATAGTGAAATTGGGGAGTTTTTTGACTTGGAACTTTTGTAATGGTCTTTATACTGAAATTGGTGAGCTTTTAAACTTGAAACTTTTGTAAATGGTCTTCATAGTCAAATTGGTGAGTTTATAAAATCTGAACTCTCGTAATGGTCTTTATGGTGAAATTGGTGATTTTTTGACTTGGATGTTCTTCTGTAATGGTCTTTATAGTGAAATTGGTGAATTTTTTCACTTTCAACTTTTGTTATGGTCTTTATAGTCAAATTAGTGATATTTTTAACTTGAAACTATTCAAATGCTCTTTATAGTGAAATTGGTGAGTTTTTTCTTTTGGAACTTTTATCATGGTTTTATAGTGAAATTGGGGAGTTTTTCAACTTTGAACATTTTTATGAGTTTTTTAGTGAAATCGATGAGCTTTTTAGCATTGAACTTTTATTATGGTTTTTATTGTGAAATTGCGAAATAGGCGAGTTTTTTTAACTTAGATCTTTTATTTTTGTTTTTATAGTGAAATTGTTGATTTTCTTACTTGGAAATTTTTTTATGGTTTTTATAGTGAAATTGATGAGTTTTTTTAACTTTGAACTGTTGTTATTGTTTATAGAATGAAATTTGTGAGTTTTTTCACTTTGAACTTTTGTTATGGTCTTTTTAGTGAAAATGGTGAGTTTTTTTCACTTGGAACTTTTATTATGGTTTTTATAGTGAAATTGGGGAGTTTTTTTTTATTGGAACTTTTTTAATGGTCTTTATACTGAAATTGGTGAGCTTTTTAACTTGAAACTTTTGTAAATGGTCTTTACAGTGAAGTTGGCGAGTTTATAAAATCTGAACTCTCGTAATGGTCTTTGTTGTGAAATTGGTGATTTTTTGACTTGGATGTTCTGTAATGGTCTTTATAGTGAAATTGGTGAGTTTTTTCACTTTCAACTTTTGTTTTGGTCTTTATAGTCAAATTAGTGATATTTTTAACTTGAAACTATTGAAATGGTCTTTATAGTGAAATTGGTGAGTTTTTTCTTTTGAAAATTTTGTCATGGTTTTATAGTGAAATTGGGGAGTTTTTCAACTTTCAACATTTTTAAGAGTTTTTGAGTGAAATAGATGAGCTATTTAACATTGAACTTTTATTTTGGTTTTTATTGTGAAATTGTGAAATAGGCGAGTTTTTTTAACTTAGATCTTTTATTTTTGTTTTTATAGTGAAATTGTTGATTTTTTGACTTGGAAATTTTTTTATGGTTTTATAGTGAAATTGATGAGTTTTTTTTAACTTTGAACTGTTGTTATTGTTTATAGAATGAAATTTGTGAGTTTTTTCACTTTGAACTTTTGTTATGGTCTTTTTAGTGAAATTGGTGAGTTTTTTTTCACTTGGAACTTTTATTATGGTTTTTATAGTGAAATTGGGGAGTTTTTTGACTTGGAACTTTTTTAATGGTCTTTATACTGAAATTGGTGAGCTTTTAAACTTGAAACTTTTGTAAATGGTCTTCACAGTGAAATTGGTGAGTTTATAAAATCTGAACTCTCGTAATGGTCTTTGGTTGTGAAATTGGTGATTTTTTGACTTGGATGTTCTGTAATGGTCTTTATAGTGAAATTTGTGAGTTTTTTCACTTTAAACTTTTGTTTTGGTCTTTATAGTCAAATTAGTGATATTTTTAACTTTAAACTATTCAAATGGTCTTTATAGTGAAATTGGTGAGTTTTTTCTTTTGGAAATTTTGTCATGGTTTTATAGTGAAATTGGGGAGTTTTTCAACTTTCAACATTTTTAAGAGTTTTTGAGTGAAATCGATGAGCTTTTTAACATTGAACTTTTATTTTGTTTTTTATTGTGAATTTGTGAAATAGGCGAGTTTTTTTTAACTTAGATCTTTTATTTTTCTTTTTATAGTGAAATTGTTGATTTTTTGACTTGGAAATTTTTTTATGGTTTTTATAGTGAAATTGATGAGTTTTTTTAACTTTGAACTGTTGTTATTGTTTATAGAAGGAAATTTGTGAGTTTTTTCACTTTGAACTTTTGTTATGGTCTTTTTAGTGAAATTGGTGTGTTTTTTTTTTCACTTAGAACTTTTATTATGGTTTTTATAGTGAAATTGGTGAGTTTTTTGACTTGGAACTTTTATAATGGTCTTTATAGTGAAATTGGTGAGCTTTTTAAACTTGAAACTTTTGTAAATGGTCTTCATAGTGAAATTTGTGAGTTTATAAAATCTGAACTCTCGTAATGGTCTTTGTTGTGAAATTGGTGATTTTTTTGACTTGGATGTTCTGTAATGGTCTTTATGGTGAAATTGGTGAATTTTTTCACTTTCAACTTTTGTTATGGTCTTTATAGTCAAATTGGTGATATTTTTAACTGGAAACTATTGAAATGGTCTTTATAGTGAAATTGGTGAGTTTTTTCTTTTGGAACTTTTATCATGGTTTTATAGTGAAATTGGGGAGTTTTTCAACTTTGAACATTTTTAAGAGTTTTTGAGTGAAATCGATGAGCTTTTTAACATTGAACTTTTATTTTGGTTTTTATTGTGAAATTGCGAAATAGGCGAGTTTTTTTAACTTAGATCTTTTATTTTTGTTTTTATAGTGAAATTGTTGATTTTCTTACTTGGAAATTTTTTTATGGTTTTTATAGTGAAATTGATGAGTTTTTTTAACTTTGAACTGTTGTTATTGTTTATAGAATGAAATTTGTTAGTTTTTTCACTTTGAACTTTTGTTATGGTCTTTTTAGTGAAATTGGTGAGTTTTTTTTTCACTTGGAACTTTTATTATGGTTTTTATAGTGAAATTGGGGAGTTTTTTGACTTGGAACTTTTGTAATGGTCTTTATACTGAAATTGGTGAGCTTTTAAACTTGAAACTTTTGTAAATGGTCTTCATAGTCAAATTGGTGAGTTTATAAAATTTGAACTCTCGTAATGGTCTTTATGGTGAAATTGGTGATTTTTTGACTTGGATGTTCTTCTGTAATGGTCTTTATAGTGTAATTGGTGAATTTTTTCACTTTCAACTTTTGTTATGGTCTTTATAGTCAAATTAGTGATATTTTTAACTTGAAACTATTCAAATGCTCTTTATAGTGAAATTGGTGAGTTTTTTCTTTTGGAACTTTTATCATGGTTTTATAGTGAAATTGGGGAGTTTTTCAACTTTGAACATTTTTATGAGTTTTTTAGTGAAATCGATGAGCTTTTTAGCATTGAACTTTTATTATGGTTTTTATTGTGAAATTGCGAAATAGGCGAGTTTTTTTAACTTAGATCTTTTATTTTTGTTTTTATAGTGAAATTGTTGATTTTCTTACTTGGAAATTTTTTTATGGTTTTTATAGTGAAATTGATGAGTTTTTTTAACTTTGAACTGTTGTTATTGTTTATAGAATTAAATTTGTTAGTTTTTTCACTTTAAACTTTTGTTATGGTCTTTTTAGTGAAATTGGTGAGTTTTTTTTCACTTGGAACTTTTATTATGGTTTTTATAGTGAAATTGGGGAGTTTTTTGACTTAGAACTTTTTTAATGGTCTTTATACTGAAATTGGTGAGCTTTTAAACTTGAACCTTTTGTAAATGGTCTTCATAGTGAAATTGGTAAGTTTATAAAATCTGAACTCTCGTAATGGTCTTTGTTGTGAAATTGGTGATTTTTTGACTTGGATGTTTTGTAATGGTCTTTATAGTGAAATTGGTGAGTTTTTTCACTTTCAACTTTTGTTTTGGTCTTTATAGTCAAATTAGTGATATTTTTAACTTGAAACTATTCAAATGGTCTTTATAGTGAAATTGGTGAGTTTTTTCTTTAGGAAATTTTGTCATGGTTTTATAGTGAAATTGGGGAGTTTTTCAACTTTCAACATTTTTAAGAGTTTTTGAGTGAAATCGATGAGCTTTTTAACATTGAACTTTTATTTTGGTTTTTATTGTGAATTTGTGAAATAGGCGAGTTTTTTTAACTTTGATCTTTTCTTTTTCTTTTTATGGTGAAATTGTTGATTTTTTGACTTGGAAATTTTTTTATGGTTTTATAGTGAAATTGATGAGTTTTTTTTAACTTTGAACTGTTGTTATTGTTTATAGAATGAAATTTGTGAGTTTTTTCACTTTGAACTTTTGTTATGGTCTTTTTAGAGAAATTGGTGAGTTTTTTTTCACTTGGAACTTTTATTATGGTTTTTATAGTGAAATTGGGGAGTTTTTTTGACTAGGAACTTTTTTAATGGTCTTTATACTGAAATTGGTGAGCTTTTAAACTTGAAACTTTTGTAAATGGTCTTCATAGTGAAATTGGTGAGTTTATAAAATCTGAACTCTCGTAATGGTCTTTGTTGTGAAATTGGTGATTTTTTGATTCTGATGTTCTGTAATGGTCTTTATAGTGAAATTGGTGAGTTTTTTCACTTTAAACTTTTGTTTTGGTCTTTATAGTCAAATTAGTGATATTTTTAACTTGAAACTATTGAAATGGTCTTTATAGTGAAATTGGTGAGTTTTTTCTTTTGGAACTTTTATCATGGTTTTATAGTGAAATTGGGGAGTTTTTCAACTTTGAACATTTTTATGAGTTTTTGAGTGAAATCGATGAGCTTTTTAACATTGAACTTTTATTTTGGTTTTTATTGTGAAATCGCGAAATAGGCGAGTTTTTTAACTTAGATCTTTTATTTTTGTTTTTATAGTGAAATTGTTGATTTTCTTACTTGGAAATTTTTTTTATGGTTTTTATAGTGAAATTGATGAGTTTTTTTAACTTTGAACTGTTATTGTTTATAGAATGAAATTTGTGAGTTTTTTCACTTTGAACTTTTGTTATGGTCTTTTTAGTGAAATTGGTGAGTTTTTTTTCACTTGGAACTTTTATTATGGTTTTTATAGTGAAATTGGGGAGTTTTTTGACTTGGAACTTTTTTAATGGTCTTTATACTGAAATTGGTGAGCTTTTAAACTTGAAACTTTTGTAAATGGTCTTCATAGTGAAATTGGTGAGTTTATAAAATCTGAACTCTCGTAATGGTCTTTGTTGTGAAATTGGTGATTTTTTGACTTGGATGTTTTGTAATGGTCTTTATAGTGAAATTGGTGAGTTTTTTCACTTTCAACTTTTGTTTTGGTCTTTATAGTCAAATTAGTGATATTTTTAACTTGAAACTATTCAAATGGTCTTTATAGTGAAATTGGTGAGTTTTTTCTATTGGAAATTTTGTCATGGTTTTATAGTGAAATTGGGGAGTTTTTCAACTTTCAACATTTTTAAGAGTTTTTGAGTGAAATCGATGAGCTTTTTAACATTGAACTTTTATTTTGGTTTTTATTGTGAATTTGTGAAATAGGCGAGTTTTTTTAACTTAGATCTTTTATTTTTCTTTTTATAGTGAAATTGTTGATTTTTTGACTTGGAAATTTTTTTATGGTTTTTATAGTGAAATTGATGAGTTTTTTTTAATTTTGAAGTGTTGTTATTGTTTATAGAAGGAAATTTGTGAGTTTTTTCACTTTGAACTTTTGTTATGGTCTTTTTAGTGAAATTGGTGAGTTTTTTTTTTTCACTTGGAACTTTTATTATGGTTTTTATAGTGAAATTGGTGAGTTTTTTGACTTGGAACTTTTGTAATGGTCTTTATAGTGAAATTGGTGAGCTTTTAAACTTGAAACTTTTGTAAATGGTCTTCATAGTGAAATTTGTGAGTTTATAAAATCTGAACTCTCGTAATGGTCTTTATGGTGAAATTGGTGATTTTTTGACCTGGATGTTCTGTAATGGTCTTTATAGTGAAATTGGTGAATTTTTTCACTTTCAACTTTTGTTATGGTCTTATAGTCAAATTAGTGATATTTTTAACTTGAAACTATTGAAATGGTCTTTATAGTGAAATTGGTGAGTTTTTTCTTTTGGAACTTTTATCATGGTTTTATAGTGAAATTGGGGAGTTTTTCAACTTTGAACATTTTTAAGGGTTTTTGAGTGAAATCGATGAGCTTTTTAACATTGAACTTTTATTTTGGTTTTTATTGTGAAATTACGAAATAGGCGAGTTTTTTAACTTAGATCTTTTATTTTTGTTTTTATAGTGAAATTGTTGATTTTCTTACTTGGAAATTTTTTTATGGTTTTTATAGTGAAATTGATGAGTTTTTTTAACTTTGAACTGTTGTTATTGTTTATAGAATGAAATTTGTGAGTTTTTTCACTTTGAACTTTTGTTATGGTCTTTTTAGTGAAATTGGTGAGTTTTTTTCACTTGGAACTTTTATTATAGTTTTTATAGTGAAATTGGGGAGTTTTTTTTATTGGAACTTTTTTAATGGTCTTTATACTGAAATTGGTGAGCTTTTTAACTTGAAACTTTTGTAAATGGTCTTTACAGTGAAGTTGGTGAGTTTATAAAATCTGAACTCTCGTAATGGTCTTTGTTGTGAAATTGGTGATTTTTTGACTTGGATGTTCTGTAATGGTCTTTATAGTGAAATTGGTGAGTTTTTTCACTTTCAACTTTTGTTTTGGTCTTTATAGTCAAATTAGTGATATTTTTAACTTTAAACTATTCAAATGGTCTTTATAGTGAAATTGGTGAGTTTTTTCACTTTCAACTTTTGTTTTGGTCTTTATAGTCAAATTAGTGATATTTTTAACTTTAAACTATTCAAATGGTCTTTATAGTGAAATTGGTGAGTTTTTTCTTTTGGAAATTTTGTCATGGTTTTATAGTGAAATTGGGGAGTTTTTCAACTTTCAACATTTTTAAGAGTTTTTGAGTGAAATCGATGAGCTTTTTAACATTGAACTTTTATTTTGTTTTTTATTGTGAATTTGTGAAATAGGCGAGTTTTTTTTAACTTAGATCTTTTATTTTTCTTTTTATAGTGAAATTGTTGATTTTTTGACTTGGAAATTTTTTTATGGTTTTTATAGTGAAATTGATGAGTTTTTTTAACTTTGAACTGTTGTTATTGTTTATAGAAGGAAATTTGTGAGTTTTTTCACTTTGAACTTTTGTTATGGTCTTTTTAGTGAAATTGGTGTGTTTTTTTTTCACTTGGAACTTTTATTATGGTTTTTATAGTGAAATTGGTGAGTTTTTTGACTTGGAACTTTTATAATGGTCTTTATAGTGAAATTGGTGAGCTTTTTAAACTTGAAACTTTTGTAAATGGTCTTCATAGTGAAATTTGTGAGTTTATAAAATCTGAACTCTCGTAATGGTCTTTGTTGTGAAATTGGTGATTTTTTTGACTTGGATGTTCTGTAATGGTCTTTATGGTGAAATTGGTGAATTTTTTCACTTTCAACTTTTGTTATGGTCTTTATAGTCAAATTGGTGATATTTTTAACTGGAAACTATTGAAATGGTCTTTATAGTGAAATTGGTGAGTTTTTTCTTTTGGAACTTTTATCATGGTTTTATAGTGAAATTGGGGAGTTTTTCAACTTTGAACATTTTTAAGAGTTTTTGAGTGAAATCGATGAGCTTTTTAACATTGAACTTTTATTTTGGTTTTTATTGTGAAATTGCGAAATAGGCGACTTTTTTAACTTAGATCTTTTATTTTTGTTTTTATAGTGAAATTGTTGATTTTCTTACTTGGAAATTTTTTTATGGTTTTTATAGTGAAATTGATGAGTTTTTTTAACTTTGAACTGTTGTTATTGTTTATAGAATGAAATTTGTGAGTTTTTTCACTTTGAACTTTTGTTATGGTCTTTTTAGTGAAATTGGTGAGTTTTTTTTTCACTTGGAACTTTTATTATGGTTTTTATAGTGAAATTGGGGAGTTTTTTGACTTGGAACTTTTGTAATGGTCTTTATACTGAAATTGGTGAGCTTTTAGACTTGAAACTTTTGTAAATGGTCTTCATAGTCAAATTGGTGAGTTTATAAAATCTGAACTCTCGTAATGGTCTTTATGGTGAAATTGGTGATTTTTTGACTTGGATGTTCTTCTGTAATGGTCTTTATAGTGAAATTGGTGAATTTTTTCCCTTTCAACTTTTGTTATGGTCTTTATAGTCAAATTAGTGATATTTTTAACTTGAAACTATTCAAATGCTCTTTATAGTGAAATTGGTGAGTTTTTTCTTTTGGAACTTTTATCATGGTTTTATAGTGAAATTGGGGAGTTTTTCAACTTTGAACATTTTTATGAGTTTTTTAGTGAAATCGATGAGCTTTTTAGCATTGAACTTTTATTATGGTTTTTATTGTGAAATTGCGAAATAGGCGAGTTTTTTTAACTTAGATCTTTTATTTTTGTTTTTATAGTGAAATTGTTGATTTTCTTACTTGGAAATTTTTTTATGGTTTTTATAGTGAAATTGATGAGTTTTTTTAACTTTGAACTGTTGTTATTGTTTATAGAATTAAATTTGTTAGTTTTTTCACTTTAAACTTTTGTTATGGTCTTTTTAGTGAAATTGGTGAGTTTTTTTTCACTTGGAACTTTTATTATGGTTTTTATAGTGAAATTGGGGAGTTTTTTGACTTGGAACTTTTTTAATGGTCTTTATACTGAAATTGGTGAGCTTTTAAACTTGAACCTTTTGTAAATGGTCTTCATAGTGAAATTGGTGAGTTTATAAAATCTGAACTCTCGTAATGGTCTTTGTTGTGAAATTGGTGATTTTTTGACTTGGATGTTTTGTAATGGTCTTTATAGTGAAATTGGTGAGTTTTTTCACTTTCAACTTTTGTTTTGGTCTTTATAGTCAAATTAGTGATATTTTTAACTTGAAACTATTCAAATGGTCTTTATAGTGAAATTGGTGAGTTTTTTCTTTAGGAAATTTTGTCATGGTTTTATAGTGAAATTGGGGAGTTTTTCAACTTTCAACATTTTTAAGAGTTTTTGAGTGAAATCGATGAGCTTTTTAACATTGAACTTTTATTTTGGTTTTTATTGTGAATTTGTGAAATAGGCGAGTTTTTTAAACTTTGATCTTTTCTTTTTCTTTTTATGGTGAAATTGTTGATTTTTTGACTTGGAAATTTTTTTATGGTTTTATAGTGAAATTGATGAGTTTTTTTTAACTTTGAACTGTTGTTATTGTTTATAGAATGAAATTTGTGAGTTTTTTCACTTTGAACTTTTGTTATGGTCTTTTTAGAGAAATTGGTGAGTTTTATTTCACTTGGAACTTTTATTATGGTTTTTATAGTGAAATTGGGGAGTTTTTTGACTTGGAACTTTTTTAATGGTCTTTATACAGAAATTGGTGAGCTTTTAAACTTGAAACTTTTGTAAATGGTCTTCACAGTGAAATTGTTGAGTTTATAAAATCTGAACTCTCGTAATGGTCTTTGTTGTGAAATTGGTGATTTTTTGACTTGGATGTTCTGTAATGGTCTTTATAGTGAAATTGGTGAGTTTTTTCACTTTCAACTTTTGTTTTGGTCATTATAGTCAAATTAGTGATATTTTTAACTTGAAACTATTCAAATGGTCTTTATAGTGAAATTGGTGAGTTTTTTCTTTTGGAAATTTTGTCATGGTTTTATAGTGAAATTGGGGAGTTTTTCAACTTTCAACATTTTTAAGAGTTTTTGAGTGAAATCGATGAGCTTTTTAACATTGAACTTTTATTTTGGTTTTTATTGTGAATTTGTGAAATAGGCGAGTTTTTTTAATTTAGATCTTTTATTTTTCTTTTTATAGTGAAATTGTTGATTTTTTGACTTGGAAATTTTTTTATGGTTTTTATAGTGAAATTGATGAGTTTTTTTAACTTTGAACTGTTGTTATTGTTCATAGAAGGAAATTTGTGAGTTTTTTCACTTTGAACTTTTGTTATGGTCTTTTAAGTGAAATTGGTGAGTTTTTTTGGTCACTTGGAACTTTTATTATGGTTTTTATAGTGAAATTGGTGAGTTTTTTGACTTGGAATATTTGTAATGGTCTTTATAGTGAAATTGGGGAGCTTTTAAACTTGAAACTTTTGTAAATGGTCTTCATAGTGAAATTTGTGAGTTTATAAAATCTGAACTTTCGTAATGGTCTTTGTTGTGAAATTGGTGATTTTTTTACTTGGATGTTCTGTAATGGTCTTTATGGTGAAATTTGTGAGTTTTTTCACTTTCAAATTTTGTTATGGTCTTTATAGTCAAGTTGGAGATAATTTTGACTTGAAACTATTGAAATGGTCTTTATAGTTAAATTGGTGAGTTTTTTCGTTTGGAACTTTTGTCATGGTTTTATTGTGAAATTGGGGAGTTTTACAACTTTGAAAATTTTTATGAGTTTTTGAGTGAAATCGATGAGCTTTTTAACATTGAACTTTTATTTTGGTTTTTATTGTGAAATTGCGAAATAGGCGAGTTTTTTACCTTAGATCTTTTATTTTTGTTTTTATAGTGAAATTGTTGATTTTTTGACTTGGAAATTTTTTTATGGTTTTTATAGTGAAATTGATGAGTTTTTTTAACTTTTAACTGTTGTTATTGTTTATAGAATGAAATTTGTGAGTTTTTTCACTTTGAACTTTTGTTATGGTCTTTTTAGTGAAATTGATGAGTTTTTTTTCACTTGGAACTTTTATTATGGTTTTTATAGTGAAATTGGGGAGTTTTTTTGACTTGGAACTTTTTTAATGGTCTTTATACTGAAATTGGTGAGCTTTTAAACTTGAAACTTTTGTAAATGGTCTTCTTAGTGAAATTGGTGAGTTTATAAAATCTGAACTCTCGTAATGGTCTTTGTTGTGAAATTGGTGATTTTTTGATTCTGATGTTCTGTAATGGTCTTTATAGTGAAATTGGTGAGTTTTTTCACTTTAAACTTTTGTTTTGGTCTTTATAGTCAAATTAGTGATATTTTTAACTTGAAACTATTGAAATGGTCTTTATAGTGAAATTGGTGAGTTTTTTCTTTTGGAACTCTTATCATGGTTTTATAGTGAAATTGGGGAGTTTTTCATCTTTGAACATTTTTATGAGTTTTTGAGTGAAATCGATGAGCTTTTTAACATTGAACTTTTATTTTGGTTTTTATTGTGAAATCGCGAAATAGGCGAGTTTTTTAACTTAGATCTTTTATTTCTGTAATGGTCTTTATAGTGAAATTGGTGAATTTTTTCACTTTCAACTTTTGTTATGGTCTTATAGTCAAATTAGTGATATTTTTAACTTGAAACTATTGAAATGGTCTTTATAGTGAAATTGGTGAGTTTTTTCTTTTGGAACTTTTATCATGGTTTTATAGTGAAATTGGGGAGTTTTTCAACTTTGAACATTTTTAAGAGTTTTTGAGTGAAATCGATGAGCTTTTTAACATTGAACTTTTATTTTGGTTTTTATTGTGAAATTACGAAATAGGCGAGTTTTTTAACTTAGATCTTTTATTTTTGTTTTTATAGTGAAATTGTTGATTTTCTTACTTGGAAATTTTTTTATGGTTTTTATAGTGAAATTGATGAGTTTTTTTAACTTTGAACTGTTGTTATTGTTTATAGAATGAAATTTGTGAGTTTTTTCACTTTGAACTTTTGTTATGGTCTTTTTAGTGAAATTGGTGAGTTTTTTTCACTTGGAACTTTTATTATAGTTTTTATAGTGAAATTGGGGAGTTTTTTTTATTGGAACTTTTTTAATGGTCTTTATACTGAAATTGGTGAGCTTTTTAACTTGAAACTTTTGTAAATGGTCTTTACAGTGAAGTTGGTGAGTTTATAAAATCTGAACTCTCGTAATGGTCTTTGTTGTGAAATTGGTGATTTTTTGACTTGGATGTTCTGTAATGGTCTTTATAGTGAAATTGGTGAGTTTTTTCACTTTCAACTTTTGTTTTGGTCTTTATAGTCAAATTAGTGATATTTTTAACTTTAAACTATTCAAATGGTCTTTATAGTGAAATTGGTGAGTTTTTTCTTTTGGAAATTTTGTCATGGTTTTATAGTGAAATTGGGGAGTTTTTCAACTTTCAACATTTTTAAGAGTTTTTGAGTGAAATCGATGAGCTTTTTAACATTGAACTTTTATTTTGTTTTTTATTGTGAATTTGTGAAACAGGCGAGTTTTTTTTAACTTAGATCTTTTATTTTTCTTTTTATAGTGAAATTGTTGATTTTTTGACTTGGAAATTTTTTTATGGTTTTTATAGTGAAATTGATGAGTTTTTTTAACTTTGAACTGTTGTTATTGTTTATAGAAGGAAATTTGTGAGTTTTTTCACTTTGAACTTTTGTTATGGTCTTTTTAGTGAAATTGGTGTGTTTTTTTTTCACTTGGAACTTTTATTATGGTTTTTATAGTGAAATTGGTGAGTTTTTTGACTTGGAACTTTTATAATGGTCTTTATAGTGAAATTGGTGAGCTTTTTAAACTTGAAACTTTTGTAAATGGTCTTCATAGTGAAATTTGTGAGTTTATAAAATCTGAACTCTCGTAATGGTCTTTGTTGTGAAATTGGTGATTTTTTTGACTTGGATGTTCTGTAATGGTCTTTATGGTGAAATTGGTGAATTTTTTAACTTTCAACTTTTGTTATGGTCTTTATAGTCAAATTGGTGATATTTTTAACTGGAAACTATTGAAATGGTCTTTATAGTGAAATTGGTGAGTTTTTTCTTTTGGAACTTTTATCATGGTTTTATAGTGAAATTGGGGAGTTTTTCAACTTTGAACATTTTTAAGAGTTTTTGAGTGAAATCGATGAGCTTTTTAACATTGAACTTTTATTTTGGTTTTTATTGTGAAATTGCGAAATAGGCGACTTTTTTAACTTAGATCTTTTATTTTTGTTTTTATAGTGAAATTGTTGATTTTCTTACTTGGAAATTTTTTTATGGTTTTTATAGTGAAATTGATGAGTTTTTTTAACTTTGAACTGTTGTTATTGTTTATAGAATGAAATTTGTGAGTTTTTTCACTTTGAACTTTTGTTATGGTCTTTTTAGTGAAATTGGTGAGTTTTTTTTTCACTTGGAACTTTTATTATGGTTTTTATAGTGAAATTGGGGAGTTTTTTGACTTGGAACTTTTGTAATGGTCTTTATACTGAAATTGGTGAGCTTTTAAACTTGAAACTTTTGTAAATGGTCTTCATAGTCAAATTGGTGAGTTTATAAAATCTGAACTCTCGTAATGGTCTTTATGGTGAAATTGGTGATTTTTTGACTTGGATGTTCTTCTGTAATGGTCTTTATAGTGAAATTGGTGAATTTTTTCACTTTCAACTTTTGTTATGGTCTTTATAGTCAAATTAGTGATATTTTTAACTTGAAACTATTCAAATGCTCTTTATAGTGAAATTGGTGAGTTTTTTCTTTTGGAACTTTTATCATGGTTTTATAGTGAAATTGGGGAGTTTTTCAACTTTGAACATTTTTATGAGTTTTTTAGTGAAATCGATGAGCTTTTTAGCATTGAACTTTTATTATGGTTTTTATTGTGAAATTGCGAAATAGGCGAGTTTTTTTAACTTAGATCTTTTATTTTTGTTTTTATAGTGAAATTGTTGATTTTCTTACTTGGAAATTTTTTTATGGTTTTTATAGTGAAATTGATGAGTTTTTTAACTTTGAACTGTTGTTATTGTTCATAGAAGGAAATTTGTGAGTTTTTTCACTTTGAACTTTTGTTATGGTCTTTTAAGTGAAATTGGTGAGTTTTTTTGGTCACTTGGAACTTTTATTATGGTTTTTATAGTGAAATTGGTGAGTTTTTTGACTTGGAATATTTGTAATGGTCTTTATAGTGAAATTGGGGAGCTTTTAAACTTGAAACTTTTGTAAATGGTCTTCATAGTGAAATTTGTGAGTTTATAAAATCTGAACTTTCGTAATGGTCTTTGTTGTGAAATTGGTGATTTTTTTACTTGGATGTTCTGTAATGGTCTTTATGGTGAAATTTGTGAGTTTTTTCACTTTCAAATTTTGTTATGGTCTTTATAGTCAAGTTGGAGATAATTTTGACTTGAAACTATTGAAATGGTCTTTATAGTTAAATTGGTGAGTTTTTTCGTTTGGAACTTTTGTCATGGTTTTATTGTGAAATTGGGGAGTTTTACAACTTTGAAAATTTTTATGAGTTTTTAAGTGAAATCGATGAGCTTTTTAACATTGAACTTTTATTTTGGTTTTTATTGTGAAATTGCGAAATAGGCGAGTTTTTTACCTTAGATCTTTTATTTTTGTTTTTATAGTGAAATTGTTGATTTTTTGACTTGGAAATTTTTTTATGGTTTTTATAGTGAAATTGATGAGTTTTTTTAACTTTGAACTGTTGTTATTGTTTATAGAATGAAATTTGTGAGTTTTTTCACTTTGAACTTTTGTTATGGTCTTTTTAGTGAAATTGGTGAGTTTTTTTTCACTTGGAACTTTTATTATGGTTTTTATAGTGAAATTGGGGAGTTTTTTTGACTTGGAACTTTTTTAATGGTCTTTATACTGAAATTGGTGAGCTTTTAAACTTGAAACTTTTGTAAATGGTCTTCATAGTGAAATTGGTGAGTTTATAAAATCTGAACTCTCGTAATGGTCTTTGTTGTGAAATTGGTGATTTTTCGACTTGGATGTTCTGTAATGGTCTTTATAGTGAAATTGGTGAGTTTTTTCACTTTAAACTTTTGTTTTGGTCTTTATAGTCAAATTAGTGATATTTTTAACTTGAAACTATTGAAATGGTCTTTATAGTGAAATTGGTGAGTTTTTTCTTTTGGAACTTTTATCATGGTTTTATAGTTAAATTGGGGAGTTTTTCAACTTTGAACATTTTTATGAGTTTTTGAGTGAAATCGATGAGCTTTTTAACATTGAACTTTTATTTTGGTTTTTATTGTGAAATCGCGAAATAGGCGAGTTTTTTAACTTAGATCTTTTATTTTTGTTTTTATAGTGAAATTGTTGATTTTCTAACTTGGAAATTTTTTTATGGTTTTTATAGTTAAATTGATGAGTTTTTTTAACTTTGAACTGTTATTGTTTATAGAATGAAATTTGTGAGTTTTTTCACTTTGAACTTTTGTTATGGTCTTTTTAGTGAAATTGGTGAGTTTTTTTTCACTTGGAACTTTTATTATGGTTTTTATAGTGAAATTGGGGAGTTTTTTGACTTGGAACTTTTTTAATGGTCTTTATACTGAAATTGGTGAGCTTTTAAACTTGAAACTTTTGTAAATGGTCTTCATAGTGAAATTGGTGAGTTTATAAAATCTGAACTCTCGTAATGGTCTTTGTTGTGAAATTGGTGATTTTTTGACTTGGATGTTTTGTAATGGTCTTTATAGTGAAATTGGTGAGTTTTTTCACTTTCAACTTTTGTTTTGGTCTTTATAGTCAAATTAGTGATATTTTTAACTTGAAACTATTCAAATGGTCTTTATAGTGAAATTGGTGAGTTTTTTCTTTTGGAAATTTTGTCATGGTTTTATAGTAAAATTGGGGAGTTTTTCAACTTTCAACATTTTTAAGAGTTTTTGAGTGAAATCGATGAGCTTTTTAACATTGAACTTTTATTTTGGTTTTTATTGTGAATTTGTGAAATAGGCGAGTTTTTTTAACTTAGATCTTTTATTTTTCTTTTTATAGTGAAATTGTTGATTTTTTGACTTGGAAATTTTTTTATGGTTTTTATAGTGAAATTGATGAGTTTTTTTAATTTTGAAGTGTTGTTATTGTTTATAGAAGGAAATTTGTGAGTTTTTTCACTTTGAACTTTTGCTATGGTCTTTTTAGTGAAATTGGTGAGTTTTTTTTTTTCACTTGGAACTTTTATTATGGTTTTTATAGTGAAATTGGTGAGTTTTTTGACTTGGAACTTTTGTAATGGTCTTTATAGTGAAATTGGTGAGCTTTTAAACTTGAAACTTTTGTAAATGGTCTTCATAGTGAAATTTGTGAGTTTATAAAATCTGAACTCTCGTAATGGTCTTTGTTGTGAAATTGGTGATTTTTTGACCTGGATGTTCTGTAATGGTCTTTATAGTGAAATTGGTGAATTTTTTCACTTTCAACTTTTGTTATGCTCTTATAGTCAAATTAGTGATATTTTTAACTTGAAACTATTGAAATGGTCTTTATAGTGAAATTGGTGAGTTTTTTCTTTTGGAACTTTTATCATGATTTTATAGTGAAATTGGGGAGTTTTTCAACTTTGAACATTTTTAAGAGTTTTTGAGTGAAATCGATGAGCTTTTTAACATTGAACTTTTATTTTGGTTTTTATTGTGAAATTGCGAAATAGGCGAGTTTTTTTAACTTAGATCTTTTATTTTTGTTTTTATAGTGAAATTGTTGATTTTCTTACTTGGAAATTTTTTTATGGTTTTTATAGTGAAATTGATGAGATTTTTTAACTTTGAACTGTTGTTATTGTTTATAGAAGGAAATTTGTGAGTTTTTTCACTTTGAACTTTTGTTATGGTCTTTTTAGTGAAATTGGTGAGTTTTTTTCACTTGGAACTTTTATTATAGTTTTTATAGTGAAATTGGGGAGTTTTTTTTATTGGAACTTTTTTAATGGTCTTTATACTGAAATTAGTGAGCTTTTAAACTTGAAACTTTTGTAAATGGTCTTCATAGTGAAATTGGTGAGTTTATAAAATCTGAACTCTCGTAATGGTCTTTGTTGTGAAATTGGTGATTTTTTGACTTGGATGTTTTGTAATGGTCTTTATAGTGAAATTGGTGAGTTTTTTCACTTTCAACTTTTGTTTTGGTCTTTATAGTCAAATTAGTGATATTTTTAACTTGAAACTATTGAAATGGTCTTTATAGTGAAATTGGTGAGTTTTTTCTTTTGAAAATTTTGTCATGGTTTTATAGTGAAATTGGGGAGTTTTTCAACTTTCAATATTTTTAAGAGTTTTTGAGTGAAATAGATGAGCTATTTAACATTGAACTTTTATTTTGGTTTTTATTGTGAAATTGTGAAATAGGCGAGTTTTTTTTAACTTAGATCTTTTATTTTTGTTTTTATAGTGAAATTGTTGATTTTTTGACTTGGAAATTTTTTTATGGTTTTATAGTGAAATTGATGAGTTTTTTTTTAACTTTGAACTGTTGTTATTGTTTATAGAATGAAATTTGTGAGTTTTTTCACTTTGAACTTTTGTTATGGTCTTTTTAGTGAAATTGGTGAGTTTTTTTTCACTTGGAACTTTTATTATGGTTTTTATAGTGAAATTGGGGAGTTTTTTGACTTGGAACTTTTTTAATGGTCTTTATACTGAAATTGGTGAGCTTTTAAACTTGAAACTTTTGTAAATGGTCTTCACAGTGAAATTGGTGAGTTTATAAAATCTGAACTCTCGTAATGGTCTTTGTTGTGAAATTGGTGATTTTTTGACTTGGATGTTCTGTAATGGTCTTTATAGTGAAATTGGTGAGTTTTTTCACTTTCAACTTTTGTTTTGGCCATTATAGTCAAATTAGTGATATTTTTAACTTGAAACTATTCAAATGGTCTTTATAGTGAAATTGGTGAGTTTTTTCTTTTGGAAATTTTGTCATGGTTTTATAGTGAAATTGGGGAGTTTTTCAACTTTCAACATTTTTAAGAGATTTTGAGTGAAATCGATGAGCTTTTTAACATTGAACTTTTATTTTGGTTTTTATTGTGAAATTGTGAAATAGGCCAGTTTTTTTAACTTAGATCTTTTATTTTTGTTTTTATAGTGAAATTGTTGATTTTTTGACTTGGAAATTTTTTTATGGTTTTTATAGTGAAATTGATGAGTTTTTTAAACTTTGAACTGTTGTTATTGTTTATAGCAGGAAATTTGTGAGTTTTTTCACTTTGAACTTTTGTTATGGTCTTTTTAGTGAAATTGGTGAGTTTTTTTTTCACTTGGAACTTTTATTATGGTTTTTATAGTGAAATTAGTGAGTTTTTTGACTTGGAACTTTTGTAATGGTCTTTATAGTGAAATTGGTGAGCTTTTAAACTTGAAACTTTTGTAAATGGTCTTCATAGTGAATTTTGTGAGTTTATAAAATCTGAACTCTCGTAATGGTCTTTGTTGTGAAATTAGTGATTTTTTGACTCGGATGTTCTGTAATCGTCTTTATAGTGAAATTGGTGAATTTTTTCACTGTCAACTTTTGTTATGGTCTTTATAGTCAAATTAGTGATATTTTTAACTTGAAACTATTGAAATGGTCTTTATAGTGAAATTGGTGAGTTTTTTCTTTTGGAACTTTTATCATGGTTTTATAGTGAAATTGGGGAGTTTTTCAACTTTGAACATTTTTATGAGTTTTTGAGTGAAATCGATGAGCTTTTTAACAGCGAACTTTTGTTTTGGTTTTTATTGTGAAATTGCAAAATAGGCGAGCTTTTTAACTTAGATCTTTTATTTTTGTTTTTATAGTGAAATTGTTGATTTTCTTACTTGGAAATTTTTTTATGGTTTTTATAGTGAAATTGATGAGTTTTTTTAACTTTGAACTGTTGTTATTGTTTATAGAATGAAATTTGTTAGTTTTTTCACTTTGAACTTTTGTTATGGTCTTTTTAGTGAAATTGGTGAGTTTTTTTTCACTTGGAACTTTTATTATGGTTTTTATAGTGAAATTGGGGAGTTTTTTGACTTGGAACTTTTTTAATGGTCTTTATACTGAAATTGGTGAGCTTTTAAACTTGAAACTTTTGTAAATGGTCTTCACAGTGAAATTGGTGAGTTTATAAAATCTGAACTCTCGTAATGGTCTTTGTTGTGAAATTGGTGATTTTTTGACTTGGATGTTCTGTAATGGTCTTTATAGTGAAATTGGTGAGTTTTTTCACTTTCAACTTTTGTTTTGGCCATTATAGTCAAATTAGTGATATTTTTAACTTGAAACTATTCAAATGGTCTTTATAGTGAAATTGGTGAGTTTTTTCTTTTGGAAATTTTGTCATGGTTTTATAGTGAAATTGGGGAGTTTTTCAACTTTCAACATTTTTAAGAGATTTTGAGTGAAATCGATGAGCTTTTTAACATTGAACTTTTATTTTGGTTTTTATTGTGAAATTGTGAAATAGGCCAGTTTTTTTAACTTAGATCTTTTATTTTTGTTTTTATAGTGAAATTGTTGATTTTTTGACTTGGAAATTTTTTTATGGTTTTTATAGTGAAATTGATGAGTTTTTTAAACTTTGAACTGTTGTTATTGTTTATAGCAGGAAATTTGTGAGTTTTTTCACTTTGAACTTTTGTTATGGTCTTTTTAGTGAAATTGGTGAGTTTTTTTTTCACTTGGAACTTTTATTATGGTTTTTATAGTGAAATTAGTGAGTTTTTTGACTTGGAACTTTTGTAATGGTCTTTATAGTGAAATTGGTGAGCTTTTAAACTTGAAACTTTTGTAAATGGTCTTCATAGTGAATTTTGTGAGTTTATAAAATCTGAACTCTCGTAATGGTCTTTGTTGTGAAATTAGTGATTTTTTGACTCGGATGTTCTGTAATCGTCTTTATAGTGAAATTGGTGAATTTTTTCACTGTCAACTTTTGTTATGGTCTTTATAGTCAAATTAGTGATATTTTTAACTTGAAACTATTGAAATGGTCTTTATAGTGAAATTGGTGAGTTTTTTCTTTTGGAACTTTTATCATGGTTTTATAGTGAAATTGGGGAGTTTTTCAACTTTGAACATTTTTATGAGTTTTTGAGTGAAATCGATGAGCTTTTTAACAGCGAACTTTTGTTTTGGTTTTTATTGTGAAATTGCAAAATAGGCGAGCTTTTTAACTTAGATCTTTTATTTTTGTTTTTATAGTGAAATTGTTGATTTTCTTACTTGGAAATTTTTTTATGGTTTTTATAGTGAAATTGATGAGTTTTTTTAACTTTGAACTGTTGTTATTGTTTATAGAATGAAATTTGTTAGTTTTTTCACTTTGAACTTTTGTTATGGTCTTTTTAGTGAAATTGGTGAGTTTTTTTTCACTTGGAACTTTTATTATGGTTTTTATAGTAAAATTGGGGAGTTTTTTGACTTGGAACTTTTTTAATGGTCTTTATACTGAAATTGGTGAGCTTTTAAACTTGAAACTTTTGTAAATGGTCTTCACAGTGAAATTGGTGAGTTTATAAAATCTGAACTCTCGTAATGGTCTTTGTCGTGAAATTGGTGATTTTTTGACTTGGATGTTCTGTAATGGTCTTTATAGTGAAATTGGTGAGTTTTTTCACTTTCAACTTTTGTTTTGGTCTTTATAGTCAAATTAGTGATATTTTTAACTTGAAACTATTCAAATGGTCTTTATAGTGAAATTGGTGAGTTTTTTCTTTTGGAAATTTTGTCATGGTTTTATAGTGAAATTGGGGAGTTTTTCAACTTTCAACATTTTTAAGAGTTTTTGAGTGAAATCGATGAGCTTTTTAACATTGAACTTTTATTTTGGTTTTTATTGTGAAATTGTGAAATAGGCGAGT
This sequence comes from Lathyrus sativus, assembly GCA_963859935.3. Lineage (NCBI taxonomy): Eukaryota > Viridiplantae > Streptophyta > Magnoliopsida > Fabales > Fabaceae > Lathyrus > Lathyrus sativus. The sequence continues at coordinate 3,274,555 of CAWUDS030002219.1, read as the reverse complement.
TTTTTTAACTTAGATCTTTTATTTTTGTTTTTATAGTGAAATTGTTGATTTTTTGACTTGGAAATTTTTTTATGGTTTTTATAGTGAAATTGATGAGTTTTTTAAACTTTGAACTGTTGTTATTAATTATAGCAGGAAATTTGTGAGTTTTTTCACTTTGAACTTTTGTTATGGTCTTTTTAGTGAAATTGGTGAGTTTTTTTTTTCACTTGGAACTTTTATTATGGTCTATATAGTGAAACTGAGGAGTTTTTTTAGTTTTTAAGTTTTTTTATCCTTTTTAGAGTGAAATTGAATTGTTTTTAATTTTGAACTTTTATTATGGTTTTTATAGAGAAATTGGTGTGTTTTTTGACTTGGAACTTTTGTAATGGTGTTTATAGTGAAATTGGTGAGCTTTTTAACTTGAAACTTTTTTAAATGGTCTTTATAGTGAAGTTGGTGAGTTTTTAAAATCTGAACTCTCGTAATGGTCTTTGTTGTGAAATTTGTGGTTTTTTGACTTGGATTATCTGTAATGGTCTTTATAGTGAAATTGGTGAGTTTTTTCACTTTCAAATTTTGTTTTGGTCTTTATAGTCAAATTAGTGATATTATTAACATGAAACTTTTGAAATGGTCTTTATAGTGAAATTGGTGAGTTTTTTTAACTTTGAACTGTTTTTATTGTTTATAGAATGAAATTTATGAGTTTTTTCACTTTGAACTTTTGGTATGGTCTTTTTAGTGAAATTGGTGAGTTTTTTTTTCACTTGGAACTTTTATTATGGTTTTTATAGTGAAATTGGTGAGTTTTTTGACTTGGAACTTTTGTAATGGTCTTTATAGTGAAATTGGTGAGCTTTTAAACTTGAAACTTTTGTAAATGGTCTTCATAATGGTCTTTGTTGTGAAATTGGAGAGTTTTTGACTTGGATGTTCTGTAATGGTCTTTATAGTGAAATTGGTGAGTTTTTTCACTTTCAACTTTTGTTATGGTCTTTATAGTCAAATTGGTGATAAATTAGACTTAAAACTATTGAAATGGTCTTTATAGTGAAATTGGTGAGTTTTTTCGTTTGGAACTTTTGTCATGGTTTTATTGTGAAATTGGGGAGTTTTTCAACTTTGAAAATTTTTATGAGTTTTTGAGTGAAATCGATGAGCTTTTTAACATTGAACTTTTATTTTAGTTTTTATAGTTAAATTGTGAAATAGGCGAGTTGGTTAACTTAGATCTTTTATTTTGGTTTTTATAGTGAAATTTTTGATTTTTTGACATGGAAATTTTGTTATGGTTTTTATAGTGAAATTGGCGAGTGTTTAAACTTTGAACAGTTGTTATTGTTTATAGAATGAAATTTGTGAGTTTTTTCACTTTGAACTTTTTTCTGGTCTTTTAAGTGAAATAGGTGAATTTTTTTTTCACTTGGAACTTTTATTATGGTCTATATAGTGAAATTGAGTTGTTTTTTTAGTTTTTAAGTTTTGTTATCCTTTTTAGAGTGAAATTTATATGTTTTTAATTTTGAACTTTTATTATGGTTTTTATAGAGAAATTGGTGTGTTTTTTGACTTGGAACTTTTGTAATGGTGTTTGTAGTGAAATTGGTGAGCTTTTTAACTTGAAACTTTTATATATGGTCTTTATAGTGAAGTTGGTGAGTTTTTAAAATCTGAACTCTCAGAATGATCTTTGTTGTGAAATTGGTGATTTTTTGACTTGGATGTTCTGTAATGGTCTTTATAGTGAAATTGGTGAGTTTTTTCACATTCAACTTTTGTTTTGGTCTTTATAGTCAAATTAGTGATATTTTTAACTTGAAACTATTGAAATGGTCTTTATAGTTAAATTGGTGAGTTTTTTCTTTTGGAAATTTTGTCATGGTTTTATAGTGAAATTGGGGAGTTTTTCAACTTTCAACATTTTTATAAGTTTTTGAGTGAAATAGATGAGCTTTTTAACATTGAACTTTTATTTTGGTTTTTATTGTGAAATTGTGAAATAGGCGAGTTTTTTAAATTAGATCTTTTATTTTTATTTTTATAGTGAAATTGTTGATTTTTTGACTTGGAAATTTTTTTATGGTTTTTATAGTGAAATTGATGAGTTTTTTTTAACTTTGAACTGTTGTTATTGTTTATAGAATGAAATTTGTGAGTTTTTTCACTTTGAACTTTTGTTATGGTCTTTTTAGTGAAATTGGTGAGTTTTTTTTCACTTGGAACTTTTATTATGGTTTTTATAGTGAAATTGGGGAGTTTTTTGACTTGGAACTTTTTTAATGGTCTTTATACTGAAATTGGTGAGCTTTTAAACTTGAAACTTTTGTAAATGGTCTTCATAGTCAAATTGGTGAGTTTATAAAATCTGAACTCTCGTAATGGTCTTTGTTGTGAAATTGGTGATTTTTTGACTTGGATGTTTTGTAATGGTCTTTATAGTGAAATTGGTGAGTTTTTTCACTTTCAACTTTTGTTTTGGTCTTTATAGTCAAATTAGTGATATTTTTAACTTGAAACTATTCAAATGGTCTTTATAGTGAAATTGGTGAGTTTTTTCTTTTGGAAATTTTGTCATGGTTTTATAGTGAAATTGGGGAGTTTTTCAACTTTCAACATTTTTAAGAGTTTTTGAGTGAAATCGATGAGCTTTTTAACATTGAACTTTTATTTTGGTTTTTATTGTGAATTTGTGAAATAGGCGAGTTTTTTTAACTTAGATCTTTTATTTTTCTTTTTATAGTGAAATTGTTGATTTTTTGACTTGGAAATTTTTTTATGGTTTTTATAGTGAAATTGATGAGTTTTTTTTAATTTTGAAGTGTTGTTATTGTTTATAGAAGGAAATTTGTGAGTTTTTTCACTTTGAACTTTTGTTATGGTCTTTTTAGTGAAATTGGTGAGTTTTTTTGGTCACTTGGAACTTTTATTATGGTTTTTATAGTGAAATTGGTGAGTTTTTTTTTCACTTGGAACTTTTATTATGGTTTTTATAGTGAAATTAGTGAGTTTTTTGACTTGGAACTTTTGTAATGGTCTTTATAGTGAAATTGTTGAGCTTTTAAACTTGAAACTTTTGTAAATGGTCTTCATAGTGAAATTTGTGAGTTTATAAAATCTGAACTCTCGTAATGGTCTTTGTTGTGAAATTGGTGATTTTTTGACTCGGATGTTCTGTAATGGTCTTTATAGTGAAATTGGTGAATTTTTTCACTTTCAACTTTTGTTATGGTCTTTATAGTCAAATTAGTGATATTTTTAACTTGAAACTATTGAAATGGTTTTTTTAGTGAAATTGTTGAGTTTTTTCTTTGGGAACTTTTTTCATATTTTATAGTGAAATTGGGGAGTTTTTCAACTTTGAACATTTTTATGAGTTTTTGAGTAAAATCGATGAGCTTTTTAACATTGAACTTTTGTTTTGGTTTTTATTGTGAAATTGCGACATAGGCGAGCTTTTTAACTTAGATCTTTTATTTTTGTTTTTATAGTGAAATTGTTGATTTTCTTACTTGGAAATTTTTTTTATGGTTTTTATAGTGAAATTGATGAGTTTTTTTAACTTTGAACTGTTGTTATTGTTTATAGAATGAAATTTGTTAGTTTTTTCTCTTTGAACTTTTGTTATGGTCTTTTTAGTGAAATTGGTGAGTTTTTTTTTACTTGGAACTTTTATTATGGTTTTTATAGTGAAATTGGGGAGTTTTTTGACTTGGAACTTTTTTAATGGTCTTTATACTGAAATTGGTGAGCTTTTAAACTTGAAACTTTTGTAAATGGTCTTCATAGTGAAATTGGTGAGTTTATAAAATCTGAACTCTCGTAATGGTCTTTGTTATGAAATTGGTGATTTTTTGACTTGGATGTTCTGTAATGGTCTTTATAGTGAAATTGGTGAGTTTTTTCACTTTCAACTTTTGTTTTGGTCTTTATAGTCAAATTAGTGATATTTTTAACTTGAAACTATTGAAATGGTTTTTTTAGTGAAATTGGTGAGTTTTTTCTTTTGGAACTTTTTTCATGTTTTATAGTGAAATTGGGGAGTTTTTCAACTTTGAACATTTTTATGAGTTTTTGAGTAAAATCGATGAGCTTTTTAACATTGAACTTTTGTTTTGGTTTTTATTGTGAAATTGCGACATAGGCGAGCTTTTTAACTTAGATCTTTTATTTTTGTTTTTATAGTGAAATTGTTGATTTTCTTACTTGGAAATTTTTTTATGGTTTTTATAGTGAAATTGATGAGTTTTTTTAACTTTGAACTGTTGTTATTGTTTATAGAATGAAATTTGTTAGTTTTTTCACTTTGAACTTTTGTTAACGTCTTTTTAGTGAAATTGGTGAGTTTTTTTTTTACTTGGAACTTTTATTATGGTTTTTATAGTGAAATTGGGGAGTTTTTTGACTTGGAACATTTTTAATGGTCTTTATACTGAAATTGGTGAGCTTTTAAACTTGAAACTTTTGTAAATGGTCTTCATAGTGAAATTGGTGAGTTTATAAAATCTGAACTCTCGTAATGGTCTTTGTTATGAAATTGGTGATTTTTTGACTTGGATGTTCTGTAATGGTCTTTATAGTGAAATTGGTGAGTTTTTTCACTTTCAACTTTTGTTTTGGTCTTTATAGTCAAATTAGTGATATTTTTAACTTGAAACTATTCAAATGGTCTTTATAGTGAAATTGGTGAGTTTTTTCTTTTGGAAATTTTGTCATGGTTTTATAGTGAAATTGGGGAGTTTTTCAACTTTCAACATTTTAAAGAGTTTTTGAGTGAAATCGATGAGCTTTTTAACATTGAACTTTTATTTTGGTTTTTATTGTGAAATTGTGAAATAGGCGAGTTTTTTTAACTTAGATCTTTTATTTTTGTTTTTATAGTGAAATTGTTGATTTTTTAACTTGGAAATATTTTTATGGTTTTTATAGTGAAATTGATGAGTTTTTTTTAACTTTGAACTGTTGTTATTGTTTATAGAAGGAAATTTGTGAGTTTTTTCACTTTAAACTTTTGTTATGGTCTTTTTAGTGAAATTGGTGAGTTTTTTTTTTTCACTTGGAACTTTTATTATGGTCTATATAGTGAAATTGAGGAGTTTTTTTAGTTTTTAAGTTTTGTTATCCTTTTTAAAGTGAAATTGAATTGTTTTTAATTTTGAACTTTTATTATGGTTTTTATAGAGAAATTAGTGTGTTTTTTGACTTGGAACTTTTGTAATGGTGTTTATAGTGAAATTGGTGAGCTTTTTAACTTGAAACTTTTGTAAATGGTCTTTATAGTGAAGTTGGTGAGTTTTTAAAATCTGAACTCTAGTAATGGTCTTTGTTGTGAAATTGGTGATTTTTTGACTTGGATTATCTGTAATGGTCTTTATAGTGAAATTGGTGAGTTTTTTCACTTTCAAATTTTGTTTTGGTCTTTATAGTGAAATTAGTGATATTATTAACATGAAACTATTGAAATGGTCTTTATAGTGAAATTGGTGAGTTTTACTCTGAACTGTTGTTATTGTTTATAGAATGAAATTTATGAGTTTTTTCACTTTGAACTTTTGTTATGGTCTTTTTAGTGAAATTGGTGAGTTTTTTTTCACTTGGAACTTTTATTATGGTTTTTATAGTGAAATTGGTGAGTTTTTTGACTTGGAACTTTTTTAATGGTCTTTATAGTGAAATTGGTGAGCTTTTAAACTTGAAACTTTTGTAAATGATCTTCATAATGGTCTTTGTTGTGAAATTGGGGAGTTTTTGACTTGGATGTTCTGTGATGGTCTTTATAGTGAAATTGGTGAGTTTTTTCACTTTCAACTTTTGTTATGGTCTTTATAGTCCAATTTGTGATAAATTAGACTTAAAACTATTGAAATGGTCTTTATAGTGAAATTGGTGAGTTTTTTCGTTTGGAACTTTTGTCATGGTTTTATTGTGAAATTGGGGAGTTTTTCAACTTTGAAAATTTTTATGAGTTTTTGAGTGAAATCGATGAGCTTTTTAACATTGAACTTTTATTTTAGTTTTTATAGTGAAATTGTGAAATAGGCGAGTTGGTTAACTTAGATCTTTTATTTTGGTTTTTATAGTGAAATTTTTGATTTTTTGACATGGAAATTTTGTTATGGTTTTTATAGTGAAATTGGTGAGTGTTTAAACTTTGAACAGTTGTTATTGTTTATAGAATGAAATTGGTGAGTTTTTTCACTTTGAACTTTTTTCTGGTCTTTTAAGTGAAATAGGTGAATTTTTTTTCACTTGGAACTTTTATTAGGTCTCTATAGTGAAATTGAGGTGTTTTTTTAGTTTTTAAGTTTTGTTATCCTTTTTAGAGTGAAATTGATATGTTTTTAATTTTGAACTTTTATTATGGTTTTTATAGAGAAATTGGTGTGTTTTTTGACTTGGAACTTTTGTAATGGTGTTTATAGTGAAATTGGTGAGCTTTTTAACTTGAAGCATTTGTAAATGGTCTTTACAGTGAAGTTGGTGAGTTATTAAAATCTGAACTCTAGTAATGGTCTTTGTTGTGAAATTGGTGATTTTTTGACTTGGATGTTCTGTAATGGTCTTTATAGTGAAATTGGTATGTTTTTTCACTTTCAACTTTTGTTTTGGTCTTTTTAGTCAAATTAGTGATATTTTTAACTTGAAACTATTGAAATGGTCTTTATAGTGAAATTGGTGAGTTTTTTCTTTTGAAAATTTTGTCATGGTTTTATAGTGAAATTGGGGAGTTTTTCAACTTTCAACATTTTAAAGAGTTTTTGAGTGAAATAGATGAGCTTTTTAACATTGAACTTTTATTTTGGTTTTTATTGTGAAATTGTGAAATAGGCGAGTTTTTTTAACTTAGATCTTTTATTTTTATTTTTATAGTGAAATTGTTGATTTTTTGACTTGGAAATTTTTTTATGGTTTTTATAGTGAAATTGATGAGTTTTTTTAACTTTGAACTGTTGTTATTGTTTATAGAATGAAATTTGTGAGTTTTTTCACTTTGAACTTTTGTTATGGTCTTTTTAGTGAAATTGGTGAGTTTTTTTTTCACTTGGAACTTTTATTATGGTTTTTATAGTGAAATTGATGAGTTTTTTTGACTTTGAACTTTTGTAATGGTCTTTATAGTGAAATTGGTGAGCTTTTAAACTTGAAACTTTTGTAAATGGTCTTCATAGTGAAATTGGTGAGTTTATAAAATCTGAACTCTCGTAATGGTCTTTGTTGTGAAATTGGTGATTTTTTGACTTGGATGTTCTGTAATGGTCTTTATAGTGAAATTGGAGAGTTTTTTCACTTTCAACTTTTATTATGGTCTTTATAATCAAATTGGTAATAAATTAGACTTGAAACTATTGAAATTGTCTTTATAGTGAAATTGGTGAGTTTTTTCGTTTGGAACTTTTGTCATAGTTTTATTGTGAAATTGGGGAGTTTTACAACTTTGAAAATTTTTATGAGTTTTTGAGTGAAATCGATAAGCTTTTTAACATTGAACTTTTATTTTAGTTTTTATAGTGGAATTGTGAAATAGGCGAGTTGTTTAACTTAGATCTTTTATTTTGGTTTTTATAGTGAAATTTTTGATTTTTTGACATGGAAATTTTGTTATGGTTTTTATAGTGAAATTGGTGAGTGTTTAAACTTTGAAAAGTTGTTATTTTTTATAGAATGAAATTGGTGAGTTTTTTTCACTTTGAACTTTTTTCTGGTCTTTTAAGTGAAATAGGTGAATTTTTTTCACTGGGAACTTTTATTATGGTCTATATAGTGAAATTGAGGAGTTTTTTAGTTTTTAAGTTTTGTTATCCTTTTTAGAGTGAAATTGTTATGTTTTTAATTTGGAACTTTTTTTATGGTTTTTATAGTGAAATTGGTGAGTTTTTTGACTTGGAACTTTTGTAATGGTCTTTCTAGTTAAATTGGTGAGCTTTTAAACTTGAAACTTTTGTAAATGGTCTTCATAGTGAAATTGGTGAGTTTATAAAATCTGAACTCTCGTAATGGCCTTTGTTGTGAAATTGGTGATTTTTTGACTTGGATGTTTTGTAATGGTCTTTATAGTGAAATTGGTGAGTTTTTTCACTTTCAACTTTTGTTATGGTCTTTATAGTCAAACTGGTGATAGTTTTGACTTGAAACTATTGAAATGCTCTTTATAGTGAAATTGGTGAGTTTTTTCGTTTGGAACTTTTGTCATGGTTTTATTGTGAAATTGGGGAGTTTTTCTACTTTGAAAATTTTTAAGAGTTTTTGCGTGAAATCTATGAGCTTTTTAACATTGAACTTTTATTTTAGTTTTTATTGTGAAATTTTGAAATAGGCGAGTTGTTTAACTTAGATCTTTTATTTTGGTTTTTATAGTGAAATTTTTGATTTTTTGACATGGAAATTTTGTTATGGTTTTTATAGTAAAATTGGTGAGTTTTTAAACTTTGAACAGTTGTTATTATTTATAGAATGAAATTGATGAATTTTTTCAGTCTGAACTTTTTTCTGGTCTTTTAAGTGAAATAGGTGAATTTTTTTTCACTTGGTACTTTTATTATGGTCTATATATTAAAATTGAGGAGTTTTTTAGTTTTTAAGTTTTGTTATCCTTTTTAGAGTGAAATTGATATGTTTTTAATTTTGAACTTTTATTATGGTTTTTAAAGTGAAATTGGTGAGTTTTTTCACTTTCAACTTTTGTTATGGTCTTTATAGTAAAATTAGTGATATTTTTAACTTGAAACTATTGAAATGGTCTTTATAGTGAAATTGGTGAGTTTTTTCTTTTGGAAATTTTGTCATTATTTTATAGTGAAATTGGGGAGTTTTTCAACATTGAACATTTTTAAGAGTTTTTGCGTGAAATCGATGAGCTTTTTAACATTGAACTTTTATTTTGGTTTTTATATTGAAATTGTGAAATAGGCGAGTTTTTTTAACTTAGATATTTTATTTTTGTTTTTATAGTGAAATTGCTGATTTTTTGACTTGGAAGTTTTTTTATGGTTTTTATAGTGAAATTGATGAGGTTTTTAACTTTGAACTGTTGTTATTGTTTATAGAATGAAATTTGTGAGTTTTTCCACTTTGAACTTTTGTTATGGTCTTTTTAGTGAAATTGGTGAGTTTTTTTTCACTTGGAACTTTTATTATGGTTTTTATAGTGAAATTGGCGAGTTTTTTGACTTGGAACTTTTGTAATGGTCTGCATAGTGAAATTGGTGAGCTTTTAAACTTGAAACTTTTGTAAATGGTCTTTATAGTGAAATTGGTGAGTTTTTAAAATCTGAACTCTAGTAAATGCTCTTTGTTGTGAAATTGGTGATTTTTTGACTTGGATGTTCTGTAATGGTCTTTATAGTGAAATTGGTGAGTTTTTCACTTTCAACTTTGGTTATGGTCTTTATAGTCAAATTAGTGATAATTTTGACTTGAAACTCTTGAAATGGTCTTTATAGTGAAACTGGTGAGTTTTTTTCTTTTGGAACTTTTATCATGGTTTTATAGTAAAATTGGGGAGTTTTTCAAGTTTGAACATTTTTATGATTTTTTGATTGAAATCGATGAGCTTTTTAACATTGAACTTTTAATTTGGTTTTTATAGTGAGATTGTTGATTTTTTGACTTGGAAATTTTTTTTTATGGTTTTTATAGTGAAATTGATGAGTTTTTTAACTTTGAACTATTATTATTGTTTATAGAATGAAATTTGTGAGTTTTTTCACTTTGAACTTTTGTTATGATATTTTTTGTGAAATTTGTGAGTTTTTTTTCACTTGGAACTTTTATTATGGTTTTTATAGTGAAATTGGTGAGTTGTTTGACTTGTAACTTTTCTAATGGTCTTTATAGTGAAATTGGGGAGCTTTTGAACTTGAAACTTTTGTAAATGGTCATTATAGTGAAATCGATGAGTTTTTAAAATTTAAACTCTCGTACTGGTCTTTGTTGTGAAATTGGTGATTTTTTGACTATGATGTTCTGTAATGTTCTTTATAGTGAAATTGGTGAGTTTTTTCACTTTCAACTTTTGTTATGGTCTTTATAGTAAAATTAGTGATATTTTTAACTTGAAACTATTGAAATGGTCTTTATAGTGAAATTGGTGCGGTTTTTCTTTTGGAAATTTTGTCATGGTTTTATAGTGAAATTGGGGAGTTTTTCAACTTTGAACATTTTTATGAGTTTTTGAGTGAAATCGATGAGCTTTTTAACATTGAACTTTTATTTTGGTTTTTATAGTGAAATTGTGAAATAGGCGAGTTTTTTTTAACTTAGATCTTTTATTTTTCTATTTATAGTGAAATTGCTGATTTTGTGACTTGGAAATTTTTTAATGGTTTTTATAATGAAATTGTTTATAGAATGAAATTTGTGAGTGTTTTCACTTTGAACTTTTGTTACGGTCTTTTTAGTGAAATTGGTGACTTTTTTTTCACTTGGAACTTTTATTATGGTTTTTATAGTGAAATTGGTGAGTTTTTTGACTTGGAACTTTTGTAATGGTTTTTATAGTGAAATTGGTGAGCTTTTAAACTTGAACTTTTGTAATGGTCATTATAGTGAAATCGATGAGTTTTTGAAATCTGAACTCTCGTAATGGTCTTTGTTGTGAAATTGGAGATTTTTTGACTTGGATGTTCTGTAATGGTCTTTATAGTGTAATTGGTGAGTTTTTTCACTTTCAACTTTTGTTATGGTCTTTATAGTCAAATTGGTGATAATTTAGACTTGAAACTATTGGAATGGTCTTTATAGTGAAAATGGTGAGTTTTTTCGTTTGGAACTTTTGTCATGGTTTTATTGTTAAATTGGGGAGTTTTTCAACTTTGAAAATTTTTATGAGTTTTTGAATGAAAACTATGAGCTTTTTAACATTGAACTTTTATTTTGGTTTTTATAGTGAAATAGGCGAGTTTTTTTAACTTAGATCTTTTATTTTTGTTTTTATAGTGAAATTGCTGATTTTTTGACTTGGAAACTTTTTTATGGTTTTTATAGTGAAATTGATGAGTTTTTATACTTTGAACTGTTGTTATTGTTTATAGAATGAAATTTATGAGTTTTTTCACATTGAACTTTTGTTATGGTATTTTTAGTGAAATTGGTGAGTTTTTTTTTTCACTTGGAACTTTTATTATGGTTTTTATAATGAAATTGGTGAGTTTTTTGACTTGGAACTTTTGAAATGGTCTTTATAGTGAAATTGGTGAGCTTTTAAACTTGAAACTTTTGTAAATGGTCTTTATAGTGAAATCGGTGAGTTTTTAAAATCTGAACTCTCGTAATGGTCTTTGTTGTGAAATTGGTGATTTTTTAACTTGGATGTTCTGTAATGGTCTTTATAGTGAAATTGGTGAGTTTTTTCACTTTCAACTTTTGTTATGGTCTTTATAGTCAAATTGGTGATAATTTAGACTTGAAACTATTGAAATGGTCTTTCTAGTGAAATTGGTGAGTTTTTTCGTTTGGAACTTTTGTCATGGTTTTTTTGTTAAATTGGGGACTTTTTCAACTTTGAAAATTTTTATGAGTTTTTGAGTGAAATCGATGAGCTTTTTAACATTGAACTTTTATTTTAGTTTTTATAGTGAAATTGTGAAATAGGCGAGTTGTTTAACTTAGACCTTTTATTTTGGTTTTTATAGTGAAATTTTTTATTTTTTGACATGGAAATTTTGTTATGGTTTTTATAGTGAAATTGGTGAGTTTTTAAACTTTGAATAGTTGTTATCGTTTATAGAATGAAATTGGTGAGTTTTTTCAGTTTGAACTTTTTTCTGGTCTTTTAAGTGAAATAGGCGAATTTTTTTTCACATTGGAACTTTTATTATGGTTTTTAACTTTTGTAATGGTCTTTATAGTCAAATTGGTGATAATTTAGACTTGAAACTATTGAAATGGTCTTTCTAGTGAAATTGGTGAGTTTTTTCGTTTGGAACTTTTGTCATGGTTTTTTTGTGAAATTGGGGAGTTTTTCAACTTTGAAAATTTTTATGAGTTTTTGAGTGAAATCGATGAGCTTTTTAACATTGAACTTTTATTTTAGTTTTTATAGTGAAATTGTGAAATAGGCGAGTTGTTTAACTTAGATCTTTTATTTTGGTTTTTATAGTGAAATTTTTTTATTTTTTGACGTGGAAATTTTGTTATGGTTTTTATAGTGAAATTGGTGAGTTTTTAAACTTTGAATAGTTGTTATCGTTTATAGAATGAAATTGGTGAGTTTTTTCACTTTGAACTTTTTTCTGGTCTTTTAAGTGAAATAGGTGAATTTGTTTTCACTTGGAACTTTTATTATGGTTTTTATAGTGAAATTGGTGTGTTTTTTGACTTGGAACTTTTGTAATGGTGTTTATAGTGAAATTGGTGAGCTTTTTAACTTGAAACTTTTGTAAATGGTCTTTATAGTGAAGTTGGTGAGTTTTTAAAATCTGAACTCTCGTAATGGTCTTTTTTGTGAAATTGGTGATTTTTTGACTTGGATGTTCTGTAATGGTCTTTATAGTGAAATTGGTGAGTTTTTTCACTTTCAACTTTTGTTATGGTCTTTATAGTCAAATTAGTGATATTTTTAAATTAAAACTATTGAAATGGTCTTTATAGTGAAATTGGTGAGTTTTTTCTTTTGGAAATTTTGTCATGGTTTTATAGTGAAATTGGGGAGTTTTTCAACTTTGAACATTTTTAAGATTTCTTGAGTGAAATCGATGAGCTTTTTAACGTTGAACTTTTATTTTGGTTTTTATAGTGAAATTGTAAAATAGGCGAGGTTTTTTAACTTACATCTTTTATTTTTGTTTTTATAGTGAAATTGCTCATTTTTTGACTTGGAAATTTTTTTTATGGTTTTTATAGTGAAATTAATGAGTTTTTTTTTAACTTTGAACTGTTATTATTGTTTATAGAATGAAATTTGTGAGTTTTTTCACTTTGAACTTTTGTTATGGTCTTTTTAGTGAAATTGGTGAGTTTTTTTTTTCACTTGGAACTTTTATTTTGGTTTTTATAGTAAAATTGGTGAGTTTTTTGACTTGGAACTTTTGAATTGGTCTTTATAGTGAAATTGGTGAGCTTTTAAACTTGAAACTTTTGTAAATGGTCTATATAGTGAAATTGGTGAGCTTTTTAAAATCTGAACTCTCGTAATGCTCTTTGTTGTGAAATTGGTGATTTTTTGACTTGGATGTTCTGTAATGGTCTTTATAGTGAAATTGGTGAGTTTTTTCACTTTCAACTTTTGTTATGGTCTTTATAGTCAAAATTGTGATAATTTTGACTTGAAACTATTGAAATGGTCTTTATAGTGAAATTGGTGAGTTTTTTTCTTTTGGAACTTTTATCATGGTTTGATAGTGAAATTGGGTAGTTTTTCAACTTTGAACATTTTTATGCGTTTTTGAGTGAAATCGATGAGCTTTTTAACATTGAACTTTTATTTTGGTTTTTATAGTGAAATTGTGAAATAGGCGAGTTGTTTAACATAGATCTTTTATTTTGGTTTTTATAGTGAAATTTTTTATTTTTTGACATGGAAATTTTGTTATGGTTTTTATAGTGAAATTGCTGAGTTTTTAAACTTTGAACAGTTGTTATTGTTTATAGAATGAAATTGGTCAGTTTTTTCACTTTGAACTTTTTTCTGGTCTTTTAAGTGAAATAGGTGATTTTTTTTTTATTTTGAACTTTTATTATGTTTTTTATAGTGAAATTGGTGTGTTTTTTGACTTGGAACTTTTGTAATGGTGTTTATAGTGAAATCAGTGAGCTTTTTAACTTGAAACTTTTGTAAATGGTCTTTATAGTGAAGTTGGTGAGTTTTTAAAATCTGAACTCTCGTAATGGTCTTTGTTGTGAAATTGGTGATTTTTTGACTTGGATGTTCTGTAATGGTCTTTATAGTGAAATTGGTGAGTTTTTTCACTTTCAACTTTTGTTATGGTCTTTATAGTCAAATTAGTGATAATTTTGACTTGAAACTATTGAAATGGTTTTTATAGTGAAATTGTGAGTTTTTTTCTTTTGGAACTTTATCATGGTTTTATAGTGAAATTGGGGAGTTTTTCAACTTTGAACATTTTTTTGTGTTTTTGAGTGAGATCGATGAGGTGTTTAACATTGAACTTTTATTTTGGTTTTTATAGTGAAATTGTGAAATAGGCGAGTTTTTTTTAACTTAGATCTTTTATTTTGGTTTTTATAGTGAGATTGTTGATTTTTTGACTTGGAAATTTTTTTATGGTTTTTATAGTGAAATTGATGAGTTTTTTTAACTTTGAACTGTTGTTATTGTTTATAGAATGAAATTTGTGAGTTTTTTCACTTTGAACTTTTGATATGGTCTTTTTAGTGAAATTGGTGAGTTTTTTTTTTCACTTGGAACTTTTAGTATGGTTTTTATAGTGAAATTGGTGAGTTTTTTGACTTGGAACTTTTGTAATGGTCTTTATAGTGAAATTGGTGAGCTTTTAAGTTTGAAACTTTTGTAAATGGTCTCTATAATGAAATCGGTAAGATTTTAAAATCTGAACTCTCCTAATGGTCTTTGTTGTGAAATTGGTGATTTTTTGACTTGGATGATCTGTAATGGTCTTTATAATGAAATTGGTGAGTTTTTTCACTTTCAACTTTTGTTACGGTCTTTATTGTCAAATTGGTGATAATTTTGACTTGAAACTATTGAAATGGTCTTTTTAGTGAAATTGGTGAGTTTTTTTCTTTTGGAACTTTTATCATGGTTTTATTGTGAAATTGGGGAGTTTTTCAAGTTTGAACATTTTTATGAGTTTTTGTGTCAAATCGATGAGCTTTTTAACATTGAACTTTTGTTTTGGTTTTTATAGTGAAATAAGCGAGTTTTTTTTAACTTAGATCTTTTATTTTTGTTTTTATAGTGAAATTGCTGATTTTTTGACTTGGAATTTTTTTTATGGTTTTTATAGTGAAATTGATGAGTTTTTAAACTTTGAACTGTTGTTATTGTTTATAAAATGAAATTTATGAGTTTTTTCACTTTGAACTTTTGTTATGGTCTTCTTAGTGAAATTGGTGAGTTTTTTTTTTCACTTAGAACTTTTATTATGGTTTTTATAGTGAAATTGGTGAGCTTTTAAACTTGAAACTTTTGTAAATGGTCTTTATAATGAAATTGGTGAGTTTTTAAAATCTGAACTCTCGTAATGCTCTTTATTGTGAAATTGGTGATTGTTTGACTTGGATGTTCTGTAATGGTCTTTATAGTGAAATTGGTGAGTTTTTTCACTTTCAACTTTTGTGATGATCTTTATAGTCAAAATAGTGATAATTTTGACTTGAAACTATTGAAATGGTCTTTATAGTGAAATTGGTGAATTTTTTTCTTTTGGAACTTTTATCATGGTTTGATAGTGAAATTGGGGAGTTTTTCAAGTTTGAACATTTTTATGCGTTTTTGAGTGAAATTGATGAGCTTTTTAACATTGAACTTTTATTTTGGTTTTTATAGTGAAATTGTGAAATAGGCGAGTTGTTTAACATAGATCTTTTATTTTGGTTTTTATAGTGAGATTGTTGATTTTTTGACTTGGAAATTTTTTTATGGTTTTTATTGTGAAATTGATGAGTTTTTTAACTTTGAACTGTTGTTATTGTTTATAGAATGAAATTTGTGAGTTTTTTCTCTTTGAACTTTTGATATGGTCTTTTTAGTGAAATTGGTGAGTTTTTTTTCACTTGGAACTTTTATAATGGTCTTTATAGGGAAATTGGTTTGTTTTTTGACTTGGAACTTTTTTATTATAGTCTTTATAGTGAAATCGATGACTTTTTAAAATCTGAACTCTCGTAATGGTCTTTGTTGTGAAATTGGTGATTTTTTGACTTGGATGTTCTGTAATTGTCTTTATAGTGAAATTGGTGGGTTTTTTCACTTTCAACTTTTGTTATGGTCTTTATAGTCAAATTAGTGATACTTTTGACTTGAAACTATTGAAATGGTCTTTATAGTGAAATTGGTGAGTTTTTTCTTTTGAAACTTTTATCATGGTTTTATAGTGAAATTGAGGAATTTTTCAACTTTGAACACTTTTATGAGTTTTTTAGTGAAATCGATGAGCTTAACATTGAACTTTTATTTTAGTTTTTATAGTGAAATTGTGAAATAGGCGAGTTTTTTTAACTTAGATCTTTTATTTTAGTTTTTATAGTGAGATTGTTGATTTTTTGACTTTATAGTGAAATTGATGAGTTCTTTTAACTTTGAACTGTTGTTATTGTTTAGAGAATGAAATTTGTGAGTTTTTTCACTTTGAACTTTTGTTATGGTCTTTATAGTGAAATTGGTGAGTCTTTTTTTCACTTGGAACTTTTATTATAGTTTTTATAGGGAAATTGGTTTGTTTTTTGACTTGGAACTTTTGTAATGGTGTTTATAGTGAAATTGGTGAGATTTTTAAAGTGAAACTTTTGTAAATGGTCTTTATAGTGAAGTTCGTGAGTTTTAAAAATCTGAACTCTCGTAATGGTCTTTGTTGTAAAATTGGTAATTTTTTGACTAGGATGTTCTGTAATGGTCTTTATAGTGAAATTGGTGAGTTTTTTTCATTTTCAACTTTTTTTATGGTCTTTATATTCAAATTAGTGATATTTTTAAGTTGAAACTATGGAAATGGTCTTTATAGTGAAATTGGTGAGTTTTTTCTTTTGGATATTTTGTCATGGTTTTATAGTGAAATTGGGGAGTTTTTCAACTTTGAACATTTTAAAGAGTTTTTGAGTGAAATCGATGAGCTTTTTAACATTGAACTTTTATTTTGGTTTTTATAGTGAAATAGGCGAGTTTTTTTTAACTTAGATCTTTTATTTTTGTTTTTATAGTGAAATTTTTTATTTTTTGACATGGAAATTTTGTTATGGTTTTTATAGTGAAATTGGTGAGTTTTTAAACTTTGAATAGTTGTTATCGTTTATAGAATGAAATTGGTGAGTTTTTTCAGTTTGAACTTTTTTCTGGTCTTTTAAGTGAAATAGGTGAATTTTTTTTCACTTGGAACTTTTATTATGGTTTTTATAGTGAAATTGGCGAGTTTTTTGACTTTGAACTTTTGTAATGGTCTGTATAGTGAAATTGGTGAGCTTTTAAACTTGAAACTTTTGTAAATGGTCTTTATAGTGAAATTGGTATGTTTTTAAAATCTGAACTCTCGTAATGCTCTTTATTGTGAAATTGGTGATTGTTTGACTTGGATGTTCTGTAATGGTCTTTATAGTGAAATTGGTGAGTTTTTTCACTTTCAACTTTTGTGATGGTCTTTATAGTCAAACTAGTGATAATTTTGAATTGAAACTATTGAAATGGTCTTTATAGTGAAATTGGTGAGTTTTTTTCTTTTGGAACTTTTATCATGGTTTGATAGTGAAATTGGGGAGTTTTTCAAGTTTGAACATTTTTATGCGTTTTTGAGTGAAATCGATGAGCTTTTTAACATTGAACTTTTATTTGGGGTTTTATAGTGAAATTGTGAAATAGGCGAGTTGTTTAACATAGATCTATTATTTTGGTTTTTATAGTGAGATTGTTGATTTTTTGACTTGGAAACTTTTTTATGGTTTTTATAGTGAAATTGATGAGTTTTATAACTTTGAACTGTTGTTATTGTTTATAGAATGAAATTTGTGAGTTTTTTCTCTTTGAACTTTTGATATGGTCTTTTTAGTGAAATTGGTGAGTTTTTTTTTCACTTGGAACTTTTATTATGGTTTTTATAGTGAAATTGGTGAGTTTTTTGACTTGGAACTTTTGTAATGGTCTGTATAGTGAAATTGGTGAGCTTTTAAACTTGAAACTTTTGTAAATGGTCTTTATAGTGAAATTGGTGAGTTTTTAAAATCTGAACTCTCGTAATGCTCTTTGTTGTGAAATTAGTGATTTTTTGACTTGGATGTTCTGTAATGGTCTTTATAGTGAAATTGGTGAGTTTTTTCACTTTCAACTTTTGTTATGGTCTTTATAGTCAAAATAGTGATAATTTTGACTTGAAACTATTGAAATGGTCTTTATAGTGAAATTGGTGAGTTTTTTTCTTTTGGAACTTTTATCATGGTTTGATAGTGAAATTGCGGAGTTTTTCAACTTTGAACATTTTTATGAGTTTTTGAGTGAAATCGATGAGCTTTTTAACATTGAACTTTTATTTTGGTTTTTATAGTGAAAATGTGAAATAGGCGAGTTTTTTTAACTTAGATCTTTTATTTTTGTTTTTATAGTGAAAATGCTCATTTTTTGACTTGGAAATTTTTTTATGGTTTTTATAGTGAAATTGATGAGTTTTTAAACTTTGAACTGTTGTTATTGTTTATAGAATGAAATTTGTGAGTTTTTTCACTTTGAACTTTTGTTATGGTCTATTTAGTGAAATTGGTGAGTTTTTTTTTCATTTGGAACTTTTAGTATGGTTTTTATAGTGAAATTGGTGAGTTTTTTGACTTGGAACTATTGTAATGGTGTTTATAGTGAAATTGGTGAGCTTTTAAAATCTGAACTCTCGTAATGGTCTTTGTTGTGAAATTGGTGAGTTTTTTGACTTGGAACTATTGTAATGGTGTTTATAGTGAAATCGATGAGTTTTTAAAATCTGAACTCTCGTAATGGTCTTTGTTGTGAAATTGGTGATTTTTTTTGACTTGGATGTTCTGTAATGGTCTTTATAGTGAAATTGGTGAGTTTTTTTCATTTTCAACTTTTTTTTTATGGTCTTTATATTCAAATTAGTGATATTTTTAAGTTGAAACTATTGAAATGGTCTTTATAGTGAAATTGGTGAGTTTTTTCTTTTGGATATTTTGTCATGGTTTTATAGTGAAATTGGGGAGTTTTTCAACTTTGAACATTTTAAAGAGATTTTGAGTGAAATCGATGAGCTTTTTAACATTGAACTTTTATTTTTGTTTTTATAGTGAAATTGTGAAATAAGCGAGTTTTGTTAACTTAGATCTTTTATTTTTGTTTTTATAGTGAAATTGCTGATTTTTTGACTTGGAAATTTTTATGGTTTTTAAAGTGAAATTGACGAGTTTTTTAACATTGAAATGTTGTTATAGTTTATAGAATGAAATTTGTAAGTTTTTTCACTTGGAACCTTTATTATGGTTTTTATAGTAAAATTGGTGAGCTTTTTAACTTGAAACTTTTGTAAACGGTCTTTATAGTGAAATTGGTGAGTTTTTAAAATCTGAACTCTCGTAATGGTTGTTGTTGTGAAATTGGTGATTTTTTGACTTGGATGTTCTGTAATGGTCTTTATAGTGAAATTGGTGAGTTTTTTCACTTTTAACTTTTGTTATGGTCTTTATAGTAAAATTAGTGATATTTTTAAATTGAAACTATTGAAATGGTCTTTATAGTGAAATTGGTGAGTTTTTTCTTTTGGAACTTTTATCATGGTTTTATAGTGAAATTGGGGACTTTTTCAACTTTGAACAATTTTATGAGTTTTTGAGTGAAATCGATGAGCTTTTTAACATTGAACTTTTATTTAGGTTTTTAAGTGAAATTGTGAAATAAGCGAGTTTTTTAACTTAGATCTTTTATTTTTGTTTTTATAGTGAGATTGCAGATTTTTTGACTTGGAATTTTTTTTTTTATGGTTTTTATATTGAAATTGATGAGTTTTTTAACTTTGAACTGTTATTATTGTTTATAGAATGAAATTTGTGAGTTTTTTCACTTTGAACTTTTGTTATTGTCTTTTTAGTGAAATTGGTGAGTTTTTTTTCACTTGGAACTTTTATTATGGTTTTTATAGTGATATTGGTGAGTTTTTTTTCACTTGGAACTTTTATTATGGTCTTTATAGTGAAATTGGTGAGCTTTTTAACTTGAAACTTTTGTAAATGGTCTTTATAGTGAAATTGGTGAGTTTTTAAAATCTGAACTCTCGTAATGGTCTTTGTTGTGAAATTGGTGATTTTTTGACTTGGATGTTCTGTAATGGTGTTTATAGTGAAATTGGTGAGTTTTTTCACTTTCAACTTTTGTTATGGTCTTTATAGTCAAATTTGTGATATTTTTAAATTGAAACTATTGAAACGGTCTTTATAGTGAAATTGGTGAGTTTTTTCTTTTGGAACTTTTATCATGGTTTTATAGTGAAATTGGGGACTTTTTCAACTTTGAACAATTTTATGAGTTTTTGAGTGAAATCGATGAGCTTTTTAACATTGAACTTTTATTTTGGTTTTTACAGTGAAATTGTGAAATAGGCGAGTTTTTATTAACTTAGATCTTTTATTTTGGTTTTTATAGTGAGATTGCTGATTTTTTGACTTGGAAATTTTTTTTATGGCTTTTATAGTGAAATTGATGAGTTTTTTAACTTTGAACTCTTGTTATTGTTTATAGAATGAAATTTGTGAGTTTTTTCACTTTGAACTTTTGTTATTGTCTTTTTAGTGAAATTGGTGAGTTTTTTTTCACTTGGAACTTTTATTATGGTTTTTATAGTGAAATTGATGAGTTTTTTGACTTGGAACTTTTGTAATGGTCTTTATAGTGAAATTGGTGAGCTTTTTAACTTGAAACTTTTGTAAATGGTCTTTATAGTGATATTGGTGAGTTTTTAAAATCTGAACTCTCGTAATGGTCTTTGTTATGAAATTGGTGATTTTTTGACTTGGATGTTCTGTAATGGTCGTTATAGTGAAATTGGTGAGTTTTTTTATTGGAACTTTTGTCATGGTTTTATAAGGAAATTGGGGAGTTTCTTAACTTTGAACATTTTTATGAGTTTTTGAGTGAAATCGATGAGCTTTTTAACATTGAACTTTTATTTTGGTTTTTATAGTGAAATTGTGAAATAGGCGAGTTTTTTTAACATAGATCTTTTATTTTTGTTTTTATAGTGAAATCGCTAATTTTTTGACTTGGAAATTTTTTAATGGTTTTTATAGTGAAATTGACGAGTTTTTTAACTTTGAACTGTTGTTATAGTTTATAGAATGAAATTTGTGAGTTTTTTCACTTTGAACTTTTGTTATGGTCTTTTTACTGAAATTGGTGAGTTTTTTTTCACTTGGAACTTTTATTATGGTTTTTATAGTGAAATTGGTGAGCTTTTAAACTTAAAACTTTTGTAAATGGTCTTTATAGAATTGGTGAGTTTTTAAAATCTGAACTCTCATAATGGTCGTTGTAGTGAAATTGGTGATTTTTTGACTTGGATGTTCTATAATGGTCTTTATAGTGAAATTGGTGAGTTTTTTCACTTTCAACTTTTGTTATGGTCTTTATAGTCAAATTAGTGATATTTTTAAATTGAAATTATTGAAATGGTCTTTATAGTCAAATTAGTGATATTTTTTTTGGAACTTTTGTCATGGTTTTATAGTGAAATTTGGGAGTTTTTTAACTTTGAACATTTTTATGAGTTTTTGAGTGAAATCGATGAGCTTTTTAACATTGAACTTTTATTTTGGTTTTGATAGTGAAAGTATGAAATAGGCAAGTTTTTTAACTTAGATCTTTTATTTTTGTTTTTATAGTGAAATTGTTGATTTTTTGACTTGGATATTTTGTTATGGTTTTAATAGTGAAATTGGTGAGTTTTTTTAACTTTGAACTGTTGTTATTGTTTATAAAATGAAATTGGTGAGTATTTTCACTTTGAACTTTTTTTCACTTGGAACTTTTATTATGGTCAATATAGTGAAACTGAGGAGTTTGTTAGTTTTTAAGTTCTGTTATCCTTTTTAGAGTGAAATTGATATGTTTTTAATTTTGAACTTTTATTATGGTTTTTATAGTGAAATTGGTGTGTTTTTTTTACTAGGAACTTTGTAATGGTGTTTATCGTGAAATTGGTGAGCTTTTTAACTTGAAACTTTTGTAAATGGTCTTTATAGTGATGTTGGTGAGTTTTTAAAACCTGAACTCTCGTAATGGTATTTGTTGTGAAATTGGTGATTTTTTGACTTAGATGTTCTGTAATGGTCTTTATAGTGAAATTGGTGAGTTTTTTCACTTTCAACTTTTGTTATTGTCTTTATAGTCAAATTAGTGATATTCTTAACTTGAAACTATTGAAATGGTCTCTATAGTGAAATTGGTGAGTTTTTTCTTTTGGAACTTTTGTCATGGTTTTATTGTGAAATTTGGGAGTTTTTCAACTTTGAACATTTTTATTAATTTTTTGAGTGAAATCGATGAGCTTTTTAACATTGAACTTTTATTTTGGTTTTATAGTTAGATTGTAAAATAGGCGAGTTGTTTAAATTAGATCTTTTATTTTGGTTTTTATAGTGAAATTGTTGATATTTTGACTTGGAAATTTTGTTATGGTTTTTATAGTGAAATTGGTGAGTTTTTTTTAACTTTGAACTGTTGTTATTGTTTATAGAATGAAATTGGTGAGTTTTTTCAATTTGAACTTTTTTATGGTCTTTTAAGTGAAATTGGTGAATTTTTTTCCACTTGGAACTTTTATTATGGTCTATATAGTGAAATTGAGGAGTTTTTTAGTTTTTAAGTTTTGTTATCATTTTTAAAGTGAAATTGATATGTTTTTAATTTTGAACTTTTATTATGGTTTTTATAGTGAAGTTGGTGAGTTTTTTTTACTTGGAACTTTTGTAATGGTCTTTATAGTGAAATTGGTGAGCTTTTTAACTTGAAACTTTTGTAAATGGTCTTTATAGTGAAATTGGTGAGTTTTTAAAATCTGAACTCTCGTAATGGTCTTTGTTATGAAATTTGTGATTTTTTGACTTGGATGTTATGTAATGGTCTTTATAGTGAAATTGGTGAGTTTTTTTATTGGAACTTTTGTCATGGTTTTATAAGGAAATTGGGGAGTTTTTCAACTTTGAACATTTTTATGAGTTTTTGAGTGAAATCGATGAGCTTTTTAACATTGAACTTTTATTTTGGTTTTTATAGTGAAATTGTGAAATAGGCGAGTTTTTTTAACATAGATCTTTTATTTTTGTTTTTATAGTGAAATCGCTGATTTTTTGACATGGAAATTTTTTAATGGTTTTTATAGTGAAATTGACGAGTTTTTTAACTTTGAACTGTTGTTATAGTTTATATAATGAAATTTGTCAGTTTTTTCACTTTGAACTTTTGTAATGGTCTTTTTAGTGAAATTGGTGAGTTTTTTTTCACTTGGAACTTTTATTATGGTTTTTATAGTGAAATTGGTGAGCTTTTAAACTTAAAACTTTTGTAAATGGTCTTTATAGAGTTGGTGAGTTTTTAAAATCTAAACTCTCATAATGGTCGTTGTTGTGAAATTGGTGCTTTTTTGACTTGGATGTTCTGTAATGGTCTTTATAGTGAAATTGGTGAGTTTTTTCGCTTTCAACTTTTGTTATGGTCTTTATAGTCAAATTAGTGATATTTTTAAATTGAAACTATTGAAATGGTCTTTATAGTGAAATTGGTGAGTTTTTTCTTTTGGAACTTTTATCATGGTTTTCTAGTGAAATTGGGGAGTTTTTCAACTTTGAACAATTTTATGAGTTTTTGAGTGAAATCGATGAGCTTTTTAACATTGAACTTTTATCTTGGTTTTGATAGTGAAATTGTGAAATAGGTGAGTTTTTTTAACTTAGATCTTTTATTTTTGTTTTTATAGTGAGATTGCTGATTTTTTGACTTGGAAAATTTATTTATGGTTTTTATAGTGAAATTGATGAGTTTTTTAACTTTGAACTCTTGTTATTGTTTATAGAATGAAATTTGTGAGTTTTTTCACTTTGAACTTTTGTTATTGTCTTTTTAGTGAAATTGGTGAGTTTTTTTTCACTTGGAACTTTTATTATGGTTTTTATAGTGAAATTGGTGAGTTTTTTGACTTGGAACTTTTGTAATGGTCTTTATAGTGAAATTGGTGAGCTTTTTAACTTGAAACTTTTGTAAATGGTCTTTATAGTAAAATTGGTGAGTTTTTAAAATCTGAACTCTCGTAATGGTCTTTGTTATTAAATTGGTGATTTTTTGACTTGGATGTTCTGTAATGGTCCTTATAGTGAAATTGGTGAGTTTTTTTATTGGAACTTTTGTCATGGTTTTATAAGGAAATTGGGGAGTTTCTTAACTTTGAACATTTTTAAGAGTTTTTGAGTGAAATCGATGAGCTTTTTAACATTGAACTTTTATTTTGGTTTTTATAGTGAAATTGTGAAATAGGCGAGTATTTTTAACATAGATCTTTTATTTTTGTTTTTATAGTGAAATCGCTGATTTTTTGACTTGGAAAATTTTTAATGGTTTTTATAGTGAAATTGACGAGTTTTTTAACTTTGAACTGTTGTTATAGTTTATAGAATGAAATTTGTGAGTTTTTTCACTTTGAACCTTTGTTATGGTCTTTTTAGTGAAATTGGTGAGTTTTTTTTCACTTGGAACTTTTATTATGGTTTTTATAGTGAAATTGGTGAGCTTTTAAACTTAAAACTTTTGTAAATGGTCTGTATAGAATTGGTGAGTTTTTAAAATCTGAACTCTCATAATGGTCGTTGTTTTGAAATTGGTGATTTTTTGACTTGGATGTTCTGTAATGGTCTTTATAGTGAAATTGGTGAGTTTTTTCACTTTCAACTTTTGTTATGGTCTTTATAGTCAAATTAGAGATATTTTTAAATTGAAACTATTGAAATGGTCTTTATAGTCAAATTAGTGAGATTTTTTTTGGAACTTTTGTCATGGTTTTATAGTGAAATTTGGGAGTTTTTTAACTTTGAACATTTTTATGGGTTTTTGAGTGAAATCTATGAGCTTTTTAACATTGAACTTTTATTTTGGTTTTGATAGTGAAAGTATGAAATAGGCAAGTTGTTTAACTTAGATCTTTTATTTTTGTTTTTATAGTGAAATTGTTGATTTTTTGACTTGGATATTTTGTTATGGTTTTAATAGTGAAATTGGTGAGTTTTTTTTAACTTTGAACTGTTGTTATTGTTTATAGAATGAAATTGGTGAGTATTTTCACCTTGAACTTTTTTTCACTTGGAACTTTTTTTCACTTGGAACTTTTATTATGGTCTATATAGTGAAACTGAGGAGTTTGTTAGTTTTTAAGTTCTGTTATCCTTTTTAGAGTGAAATTGATATGTTTTTAATTTTGAACTTTTATTATGGTTTTTATAGTGAAATTGGTGTGTTTTTTTGACTAGGAACCTTTGTAATGGTGTTTATCGTGAAATTGGTGAGCTTTTTAACTTGAAACTTTTGTAAATGGTATTTATAGTGAAGTTGGTGAGTTTTTAAAACCTGAACTCTCGTAATGGTATTTGTTGTGAAATTGGTGATTTTTTGACCTAGATGTTCTGTAATGGTCTTTATAGTGAAATTGGTGAGTTTTTTCACTTTCAACTTTTGTTATTGTCTTTATAGTCAAATTAGTGATATTCTTAACTTGAAACTATTGAAATGGTCTTGATAGTGAAATTGGTGGGTTTTTTCTTTTGGAACTTTTGTCATGGTTTTATTGTGAAATTTGGGAGTTTTTCAACTTTGAACATTTTTATTAATTTTTTGAGTGAAATCGATGAGCTTTTTAACATTGAAATTTTATTTTGGTTTTATAGTGAGATTGTAAAATAGGCGAGTTGTTTAAATTAGATCTTTTATTTTGGTTTTTATAGTGAAATTGTTGATATTTTGACTTGGAAATTTTGTTATGGTTTTTATAGTGAAATTGGTGAGTTTTTTTTTTAACTTTGAACTGTTATTATTGTTTATAGAATGAAATTGGTGAGTTTTTTCAATTTGAACTTTTTTATGGTCTTTTAAGTGAAATTGGTGAATTTTTTTCCACTTGGAACTTTTATTATGGTCTATATAGTGAAATTGAGGAGTTTTTTAGTTTTTAAGTTTTGTTATCCTTTTTAAAGTGAAATTGATATGTTTTTAATTTTGAACTTTTATTATGGTTTTTATAGTGAAATTGGTGAGTTTTTTTTACTTGGAACTTTTGTAATGGTCTTTATAGTGAAATTGGTGAGCTTTTTAACTTGAAACTTATGTAAATGGTGTTTATAGTGAAATTGGTGAGTTTTTAAAATCTGAACTCTCGTAATGGTCTTTGTTATGAAATTTGTGATTTTTTGACTTGGATGTTATGTAATGGTCTTTATAGTGAAATTGGTGAGTTTTTTTATTGGAACTTTTGTCATGGTTTTATAAGGAAATTGGGGAGTTTCTTAACTTTGAACATTTTTATGAGTTTTTGAGTGAAATCGATGAGCTTTTTAACATTGAACTTTTATTTTGGTTTTTATAGTGAAATTGTGAAATAGGCGAGTTTTTTTTAACATAGATCTTTTATTTTTGTTTTTATAGTGAAATCGCTGATTTTTTGACATGGAAATTTTTTAATGGTTTTTATAGTGAAATTGACGAGTTTTTTAACTTTGAACTGTTGTTATAGTTTATAGAATGAAATTTGTCAGTTTTTTCACTTTGAACTTTTGTAATGGTCTTTTTAGTGAAATTGGTGAGTTTTTTTTCACTTGGAACTTTTATTATGGTTTTTATAGTGAAATTGGTGTGCTTTTAAACTTAAAACTTTTGTAAATGGTCTTTATAGAGTTGGTGAGTTTTTAAAATCTAAACTCTCATAATGGTCGTTGTTGTGAAATTGGTGCTTTTTTGACTTGGATGTTCTGTAATGGTCTTTATAGTGAAATTGGTGAGTTTTTTCGCTTTCAACTTTTGTTATGGTCTTTATAGTCAAATTAGTGATATTTTTAAATTGAAACTATTGAAATGGTCTTTATAGTGAAATTGGTGAGTTTTTTCTTTTGGTACTTTTATCATGGTTTTCTAGTGAAATTGGGGAGTTTTTCAACTTTGAACAATTTTATGAGTTTTTGAGTGAAATCGATGAGCTTTTTAACATTGAACTTTTATCTTGGTTTTGATAGTGAAATTGTGAAATAGGTGAGTTTTTTTAACTTAGATCTTTTATTTTGGTTTTTATAGTGAGATTGCTGATTTTTTGACTTGGAAAATTTATTTATGGTTTTTATAGTGAAATTGATGAGTTTTTTAACTTTGAACTCTTGTTATTGTTTATAGAATGAAATTTGTGAGTTTTTTCACTTTGAACTTTTGTTATTGTCTTTTTAGTGAAATTGGTGAGTTTTTTTTCACTTGGAACTTTTATTATGGTTTTTATAGTGAAATTGGTGAGTTTTTTGACTTGGAACTTTTGTAATGGTCTTTATAGTGAAATTGGTGAGCTTTTTAACTTGAAACTTTTGTAAATGGTCTTTATAGTGAAATTCGTGAGTTTTTAAAATCTGAACTCTCGTAATGGTCTTTGTTATTAAATTGGTGATTTTTTGACTTGGATGTTCTGTAATGGTCCTTATAGTGAAATTGGTGAGTTTTTTTATTGGAACTTTTGTCATGGTTTTATAAGGAAATTGGGGAGTTTCTTAACTTTGAACATTTTTATGAGTTTTTGAGTGAAATCGATGAGCTTTTTAACATTGAACTTTTATTTTGGTTTTTATAGTGAAATTGTGAAATAGGCGAGTATTTTTAACATAGATCTTTTATTTTTGTTTTTATAGTGAAATCGCTGATTTTTTGACTTGGAAAATTTTTAATGGTTTTTATAGTGAAATTGACGAGTTTTTTAACTTTGAACTGTTGTTATAGTTTATAGAATGAAATTTGTGAGTTTTTTCACTTTGAACTTTTGTTATGGTCTTTTTAGTGAAATTGGTGAGTTTTTTTTCAGTTGGAACTTTTATTATGGTTTTTATAGTGAAATTGGTGAGCTTTTAAACTTAAAACTTTTGTAAATGGTCTGTATAGAATTGGTGAGTTTTTAAAATCTGAACTCTCATAATGGTCGTTGTTTTGAAATTGGTGATTTTTTGACTTGGATGTTCTGTAATGGTCTTTATAGTGAAATTGGTGAGTTTTTTCACTTTCAACTTTTGTTATGGTCTTTATAGTCAAATTAGAGATATTTTTAAATTGAAACTATTGAAATGGTCTTTATAGTCAAATTAGTGAGATTTTTTTTGGAACTTTTGTCATGGTTTTATAGTGAAATTTGGGAGTTTTTTAACTTTGAACATTTTTATGAGTTTTTGAGTGAAATCTATGAGCTTTTTAACATTGAACTTTTATTTTGGTTTTGATAGTGAAAGTATGAAATAGGCAAGTTGTTTAACTTAGATCTTTTATTTTTGTTTTTATAGTGAAATTGTTGATTTTTTGACTTGGATATTTTGTTATGGTTTTAATAGTGAAATTGGTGAGTTTTTTTTAACTTTGAACTGTTGTTATTGTTTATAGAATGAAATTGGTGAGTATTTTCACCTTGAACTTTTTTTCACTTGGAACTTTTATTATGGTCTATATAGTGAAACTGAGGAGTTTGTTAGTTTTTAAGTTCTGTTATCCTTTTTAGAGTGAAATTGATATGTTTTTAATTTTGAACTTTTATTATGGTTTTTATAGTGAAATTGGTGTGTTTTTTTGACTAGGAACCTTTGTAATGGTGTTTATCGTGAAATTGGTGAGCTTTTTAACTTGAAACTTTTGTAAATGGTCTTTATAGTGAAGTTGGTGAGTTTTTAAAACCTGAACTCTCGTAATGGTATTTGTTGTGAAATTGGTGATTTTTTGACTTAGATGTTCTGTAATGGTCTTTATAGTGAAATTGGTGAGTTTTTTCACTTTCAACTTTTGTTATGGTCTTTATAGTCAAATTTGTGATATTCTTAACTTGAAACTATTGAAATGGTCTTGATAGTGAAATTGGTGAGTTTTTTCTTTTGGAACTTTTGTCATGGTTTTATTGTGAAATATGGGAGTTTTTCAACTTTGAACATTTTTATTAATTTTTTGAGTGAAATCGATGAGCTTTTTAACATTGAACTTTTATTTTGGTTTTATAGTGAGATTGTAAAATAGGCGAGTTGTTTAAATTAGATCTTTTATTTTGGTTTTTATAGTGAAATTGTTGATATTTTGACTTGGAAATTTTGTTATGGTTTTTATAGTGAAATTGGTGAGTTTTTTTTTAACTTTGAACTGTTGTTATTGTTTATAGAATGAAATTGGTGAGTTTTTTCAATTTGAATTTTTTTATGGTCTTTTAAGTGAAATTGGTGAATTTTTTTCCACTTGGAACTTTTATTATGGTCTATAGAGTGAAATTGAGGAGTTTTTTAGTTTTTAAGTTTTGTTATCCTTTTTAAAGTGAAATTGATATGTTTTTAATTTTGAACTTTTATTATGGTTTTTATAGTGAAATTGGTGAGTTTTTTTTACTTAGAACTTTTGTAATGGTCTTTATAGTGAAATTAGTGAGCTTTTTAACTTGAAACTTTTGTAAATGGTCTTTATAGTGAAATTGGTGAGTTTTTAAAATCTGAACTCTCGTAATGGTCTTTGTTATGAAATTGGTGATTTTTTGACTTGGATGTTATGTAATGGTCTTTATAGTGAAATTGGTGAGTTTTTTTATTGGAACTTTTGTCATGGTTTTATAAGGAAATTGGGGAGTTTCTTAACTTTGAACATTTTTATGAGTTTTTGAGTGAAATCGATGAGCTTTTTAACATTGAACTTTTATTTTGGTTTTTATAGTGAAATTGTGAAATAGGCGAGTTTTTTTAACATAAATCTTTTATTTTTATTTTTATAGTGAAATCGCTGATTTTTTGACTTGGAAATTTTTTAATGGTTTTTATAGTGAAATTGACGAGTTTTTTAACTTTGAACTGTTGTTATAGTTTATAGAATGAAATTTGTGAGTTTTTTCACTTTGAACTTTTGTTATGGTCTTTTTAGAAAAATTGGTGAGTTTTTTTTCACTTGGAACTTTTATTATGAATTTTATAGTGAAATTGGTGAGCTTTTAAACTTAAAACCTTTGTAAATGATCTTTATAGAATTGGTGAGTTTTTAAAATCTGAACTCTCATAATGGTCGTTGTTGTGAAATTGGTGATTTTTTGACTTGGATGTTCTGTAATGGTCTTTATCGTGAAATTGGTGAGTTTTCCACTTTCAACTTTTGTTATGGTCTTTATAGTCAAATTAGTGATATTTTTAAATTGAAACTATTGAAATGGTCTTTATAGTGAAATTGGTGAGTTTTTTCTTTTGGAACTTTTATCATGGTTTTTAGTGAAATTGGGGAGTTTTTAAACTTTGAACAATTTTATGAGTTTTTGAGTGAAATCGATGAGCTTTTTAACATTGAACTTTTATTTTGGTTTTGACAGTGAAATTGTGAAATAGGTGAGTTTTTTTAACTTAGATCTTTTATTTTGGTTTTTATTGTGAGATTGCTGATTTTTTGACTTGGAAAATTTATTTATGGTTTTTATAGTGAAATTGATGAGTTTTTTAACTTTGAACTCTTGTTATTGTTTATAGAATGAAATTTGTGAGTTTTTTCACTTTGAACTTTTGTTATTGTCTTTTTAGTGAAATTGGTGAGTTTTTTTTCACTTGGAACTTTTATTATGGTTTTTATAGTGAAATTGGTGAGTTTTTTGACTTGGAACTTTTGTAATGGTCTTTATAGTGAAATTGGTGAGCTTTTTAACTTGAAACTTTTGTAAATGGTCTTTATAGTGAAATTGGTGAGTTTTTAAAATCTGAACTCTCGTAATGGTCTTTGTTATGAAATTGGTGATTTTTTGACTTGGATGTTCTGTAATGGTCTTTATAGTGAAATTGGTGAGTTTTGTTTTGGTACTTTTGTCATGGTTTTATAGTGAAATTGGGGAGTTTTTTAACTTTCAACATTTTTATGAGTTTTTGAGTGAAATCGATGAGCTTTTTAACATTGAACTTTTATTTTGGTTTTGATTGTGAAATTATGAAATAGGCAAGTTGTTTAACTTAGATCTTTTATTTTTGTTTTTATACTGAAATTGTTGATTTTTTGACTTGGATATTTTGTTATGGTTTTAATAGTGAAATTGGTGAGTTTTTTTAACTTTGAACGGTTGTTATTGTTTATAGAATGAAATTGGTGAGTTTTTCACTTTGAACTTTTTTATGGTCTTTTAAGTGAAATTGGTGAACTTTTTTTCACTTGGAACTTTTATTATGGTCTATATAGTGAAATTGAGGAGTTTTTTAGTTTTAAAGTTTTGTTATCCTTTTTAGAGTGAAATTGATATGTTTTTAATTTTGAACTTTTATTATGGTTTTTATAGTGAAATTGGTGTGTTTTTTTTACTAGGAACCTTTGTAATGGTGTTTATCGTGAAATTGGTGAGCTTTTTAACTTGAAACTTTTGTAAATGGTCTTTATAGTGAAGTTGGTGAGTTTTTAAAACCTGAACTCTCGTAATGGTATTTGTTGTGAAATTGGTGATTTTTTGACTTAGATGTTCTGTAATGGTCTTTATAGTGAAATTGGTGAGTTTTTTCACTTTCAACTTTTGTTATGGTCTTTATAGTCAAATTTATGATATTCTTAACTTGAAACTATTGAAATGGTCTTGATAGTGAAATTGGTGAGTTTTTTCTTTTGGAACTTTTGTCATGGTTTTATTGTGAAATATGGGAGTTTTTCAACTTTGAACATTTTTATTAATTTTTTGAGTGAAATCAATGAGCTTTTTAACATTGAACTTTTATTTTGGTTTTATAGTGAGATTGTAAAATAGGCGAGTTGTTTAAATTAGATCTTTTATTTTGGTTTTTATAGTGAAATTGTTGATATTTTGACTTGGAAATTTTGTTATGGTTTTTATAGTGAAATTGGTGAGTTTTTTTTTTAACTTTGAACTGTTGTTATTGTTTATAGAATGAAATTGGTGAGATTTTTCAATTTGAACTTTTTTATGGTCTTTTAAGTGAAATTGGTGAATATTTTTCCACTTGGAACTTTTATTATGGTCTATATAGTGAAATTGAGGAGTTTTTTAGTTATTAAGTTTTGTTATCCTTTTTTAAGTGAAATTGATATGTTTTTAATTTTGAACTTTTATTATGGTTTTTATAGTGAAATTGGTGAGTTTTTTTTACTTGGAACTTTTGTAATGGTCTTTATAGTGAAATTGGTGAGCTTTTTAACTTGAAACTTTTAAAATGGTCTTTATAGTGAAATTGGTGAGTTTTTAAAATCTGAACTCTCGTAATGGTCTTCGTTATGAAATTGGTGATTTTTTGACTTGGATGTTCTGTAATGGTCTTTATAGTTAAATTGTTGAGTTTTTTTATTGGAACTTTTGTCATGGTTTTATAAGGAAATTGGGGAGTTTCTTAACTTTGAACATTTTTATGAGTTTTTGAGTGAAATCGATGAGCTTTTTAACATTGAACTTTTATTTTGGTTTTTAGAGTGAAATTGTGAAATAGGCGAGTTTTTTTAACATAGATCTTTTATTTTTGTTTTTATAGTGAAATCGCTGATTTTTTGACCTGGAAATTTTTTAATGGTTTTTATAGTGAAATTGACGAGTTATTTAACTTTGAATTGTTGTTATAGTTTATAGAATGAAATTTGTGAGTTTTTTAACTTTGAACTTTTGTTATGGTCTTTTTAGTAAAATTGGTGAGTTTTTTTTCACTTGGAACTTTTATTATGAATTTTATAGTGAAATTGGTGAGCTTTTAAACTTAAAACTTTTGTAAATGATCTTTATAGAATTGGTGAGTTTTTAAAATCTGAACTCTCATAATGGTCGTTGTTGTGAAATTGGTGATTTTTTGACTTGGATGTTCTGTAATGGTCTTTATCGTGAAACTGGTGAGTTTTTTCACTTTCAACTTTTGTTATGGTCTTTATAGTCAAATTAGTGATATTTTTAAATTGAAACTATTGAAATGGTCTTTATAGTGAAATTGGTGAGTTTTTTCTTTTGGAACTTTTATCATGGTTTTTAGTGAAATTGGGGAGTTTTTAAACTTTGAACAATTTTATGAGTTTTTGAGTGAAATCGATGAGCTTTTTAACATTGAACTTTTATTTTGGTTTTGACAGTGAAATTGTGAAATAGGTGAGTTTTTTTTAACTTAGATCTTTTATTTTGGTTTTTATTGTGAGATTGCTGATTTTTTGACTTGGAAAATTTATTTATGGTTTTTATAGTGAAATTGATGAGTTTTTTAACTTTGAACTCTTGTTATTGTTTATAGAATGAAATTTATGAGTTTTTTCACTTTGAACTTTTGTTATTGTCTTTTTAGTGAAATTGGTGAGTTTTTTTTTCACTTGGAACTTTTATTATGGTTTTTATAGTGAAATTGGTGAGTTTTTTGACTTGGAACCTTTGTAATGGTCTTTATAGTGAAATTGGTGAGCTTTTTAACTTGAAACTTTTGTAAATGGTCTTTATAGTGAAATTGGTGAGTTTTTAAAATCTGAACTCTCGTAATGGTCTTTGTTATGAAATTGGTGATTTTTTGACTTGGATGTTCTATAATGGTCTTTATAGTGAAATTGGTGAGTTTTGTTTTGGTACTTTTGTCATGGTTTTATAGTGAAATTGGGGAGTTTTTTAACTTTGAACATTTTTATGAGTTTTTGAGTGAAATCGATGAGCGTTTTAACATTGAACTTTTATTTTGGTTTTGATTGTGAAATTATGAAATAGGCAAGTTGTTTAACTTAGATCTTTTATTTTTGTTTTTATAGTGAAATTGTTAATTTTTTGACTTGGATATTTTGTTATGGTTTTAATAGTGAAATTGGTGAGTTTTTTTTAACTTTGAACTGTTTTTATTGTTTATAGAATGAAATTGGTGAGTTTTTTCACTTTGAACTTTTTTATGGTCTTTTAAGTGAAATTGGTGAACTTTTTTTCACTTGGAACTTTTATTATGGTCTATATAGTGAAATTGAGGAGTTATTTAGTTTTAAAGTTTTGTTATCCTTTTTAGAGTGAAATTGATATGTTTTTAATTTTGAACTTTTATTATGGTTTTTATAGTGAAATTGGTGTATTTTTTTTGACTAGGAACCTTTGTAATGGTGTTTATCGTGAAATTGGTGAGCTTTTTAACTTGAAACTTTTGTAAATGGTCTTTATAGTGAAGTTGGTGAGTTTTTAAAATCTGAGCTCTCGTAATGGTCTTTGTTGGGAAATTGGTGATTTTTTTGGATGTTCTGTAACGGTCTTTATAGTGAATTTGGTGAGTTTTTTCACTTTCAACTTTTTTTATGGTCTTTATAGTCAAATTAGTGATATTTTTAAATTGAAACTATTGAAATGGTCTTAATAGTGAAATTTGTGAGTTTTTTCTTTTGGAAATTTTGTCATGGTTTTATAGTGAAATTGGAGAGTTTTTTAACTTTGAACAATTTTATGAGTTTTTGAGTGAAATCGATGAGCTTTTTAACATTGAACTTTTATTTTGGTTTTTATAGTTAAATTGTGAAATAGGCGAGTTTTTTTAACATAGATCTTTTATTTTTGTTTTTATAGTGAAATTGCTGATTTTTTGACTTGGAAATTTTTTTTATGGTTTTTATAGTGAAATTGACAAGTTTTTTTAACTTTGAACCGTTGTTATAGTTTATAGAATGAAATTTGTGAGTTTTTTCACTTTGAACTTTTGTTATGGTGTTTTTAGTGAAATTGGTGAGTTTTTTTTCACTTGGAACTTTTATTATGGTTTTTATAGTGAATTGGTGAGCTTTTAAACTTAAAACTTTTGTAAATGGTCTTTATAGTGAAATTGGTGAATTTTTAAAATCTGAACTCTCATAATGGTCGTTGTTGTGAAATTGGTGATTTTTTGACTTGGATGTTCTGTAATGGTGTTTATCGTGAAATTGGTGAGTTTTCCACTTTCAACTTTTGTTATGGTCTTTATAGTCAAATTAGTGATATTTTTAAATTGAAACTATTGAAATGGTCTTTATAGTGAAATTGGTGAGTTTTTTCTTTTGGAACTTTTATCATGGTTTTTAGTGAAATTGGGGAGTTTTTAAACTTTGAACAATTTTATGAGTTTTTGAGTGAAATCGATGAGCTTTTTAACATTGAACTTTTATTTTGGTTTTGACAGTGAAATTGTGAAATAGGTGAGTTTTTTTTAACTTAGATCTTTTATTTTGGTTTTTATTGTGAGATTGCTGATTTTTTGACTTGGAAAATTTATTTATGGTTTTTATAGTGAAATTGATGAGTTTTTTAACTTTGAACTCTTGTTATTGTTTATAGAATGAAATTTATGAGTTTTTTCACTTTGAACTTTTGTTATTGTCTTTTTAGTGAAATTGGTGAGTTTTTTTTTCACTTGGAACTTTTATTATGGTTTTTATAGTGAAATTGGTGAGTTTTTTGACTTGGAACTTTTGTAATGGTCTTTATAGTGAAATTGGTGAGCTTTTTAACTTGAAACTTTTGTAAATGGTCTTTATAGTGAAATTGGTGAGTTTTTAAAATCTGAACTCTCGTAATGGTCTTTGTTATGAAATTGGTGATTTTTTTGACTTGGATGTTCTGTAATGGTCTTTATAGTGAAATTGGTGAGTTTTGTTTTGGTACTTTTGTCATGGTTTTATAGTGAAATTGGGGAGTTTTTTAACTTTGAACATTTTTATGAGTTTTTGAGTGAAATCGATGAGCTTTTTAACATTGAACTTTTATTTTGGTTTTGATTGTGAAATTATGAAATAGGCAAGTTGTTTAACTTAGATCTTTTATTTTTGTTTTTATACTGAAATTGTTGATTTTTTGACTTGGATATTTTGTTATGGTTTTAATAGTGAAATTGGTGAGTTTTTTTAACTTTGAACTGTTGTTATTGTTTATAGAATGAAATTGGTGAGTTTTTTCACTTTGAACTTTTTTATGGTCTTTTAAGTGAAATTGGTGAACTTTTTTTCACTTGGAACTTTTATTATGGTCTATATAGTGAAATTGAGGAGTTTTTTAGTTTTAAAGTTTTGTTATCCTTTTTAGAGTGAAATTGATATGTTTTTAATTTTGAACTTTTATTATGGTTTTTATAGTGAAATTGGTGTGTTTTTTTTACTAGGAACCTTTGTAATGGTGTTTATCGTGAAATTGGTGAGCTTTTTAACTTGAAACTTTTGTAAATGGTCTTTATAGTGAAGTTGGTGAGTTTTTAAAACCTGAACTCTCGTAATGGTATTTGTTGTGAAATTGGTGATTTTTTGACTTAGATGTTCTGTAATGGTCTTTATAGTGAAATTGGTGAGTTTTTTCACTTTCACCTTTTGTTATGGTCTTTAAAGTCAAATTTATGATATTCTTAACTTGAAACTATTGAAATGGTCTTGATAGTGAAATTGGTGAGTTTTTTCTTTTGGAACTTTTGTCATGGTTTTATTGTGAAATATGGGAGTTTTTCAACTTTGAACATTTTTATTAATTTTTTGAGTGAAATCAATGAGCTTTTTAACATTGAACTTTTATTTTGGTTTTATAGTGAGATTGTAAAATAGGCGAGTTGTTTAAATTAGATCTTTTATTTTGGTTTTTATAGTGAAATTGTTGATATTTTGACTTGGAAATTTTGTTATGGTTTTTATAGTGAAATTGGTGAGTTTTTTTTTTAACTTTGAACTGTTGTTATTGTTTATAGAATGAAATTGGTGAGATTTTTCAATTTGAACTTTTTTATGGTCTTTTAAGTGAAATTGGTGAATATTTTTCCACTTGGAACTTTTATTATGGTCTATATAGTGAAATTGAGGAGTTTTTTAGTTATTAAGTTTTGTTATCCTTTTTTAAGTGAAATTGATATGTTTTTAATTTTGAACTTTTATTATGGTTTTTATAGTGAAATTGGTGAGTTTTTTTTACTTGGAACTTTTGTAATGGTCTTTATAGTGAAATTGGTGAGCTTTTTAACTTGAAACTTTTAAAATGGTCTTTATAGTGAAATTGGTGAGTTTTTAAAATCTGAACTCTCGTAATGGTCTTCGTTATGAAATTGGTGATTTTTTGACTTGGATGTTCTGTAATGGTCTTTATAGTTAAATTGTTGAGTTTTTTTATTGGAACTTTTGTCATGGTTTTATAAGGAAATTGGGGAGTTTCTTAACTTTGAACATTTTTATGAGTTTTTGAGTGAAATCGATGAGCTTTTTAACATTGAACTTTTATTTTGGTTTTTAGAGTGAAATTGTGAAATAGGCGAGTTTTTTTAACATAGATCTTTTATTTTTGTTTTTATAGTGAAATCGCTGATTTTTTGACCTGGAAATTTTTTAATGGTTTTTATAGTGAAATTGACGAGTTATTTAACTTTGAATTGTTGTTATAGTTTATAGAATGAAATTTGTGAGTTTTTTAACTTTGAACTTTTGTTATGGTCTTTTTAGTAAAATTGGTGAGTTTTTTTTCACTTGGAACTTTTATTATGAATTTTATAGTGAAATTGGTGAGCTTTTAAACTTAAAACTTTTGTAAATGATCTTTATAGAATTGGTGAGTTTTTAAAATCTGAACTCTCATAATGGTCGTTGTTGTGAAATTGGTGATTTTTTGACTTGGATGTTCTGTAATGGTCTTTATCGTGAAACTGGTGAGTTTTTTCACTTTCAACTTTTGTTATGGTCTTTATAGTCAAATTAGTGATATTTTTAAATTGAAACTATTGAAATGGTCTTTATAGTGAAATTGGTGAGTTTTTTCTTTTGGAACTTTTATCATGGTTTTTAGTGAAATTGGGGAGTTTTTAAACTTTGAACAATTTTATGAGTTTTTGAGTGAAATCGATGAGCTTTTTAACATTGAACTTTTATTTTGGTTTTGACAGTGAAATTGTGAAATAGGTGAGTTTTTTTTAACTTAGATCTTTTATTTTGGTTTTTATTGTGAGATTGCTGATTTTTTGACTTGGAAAATTTATTTATGGTTTTTATAGTGAAATTGATGAGTTTTTTAACTTTGAACTCTTGTTATTGTTTATAGAATGAAATTTATGAGTTTTTTCACTTTGAACTTTTGTTATTGTCTTTTTAGTGAAATTGGTGAGTTTTTTTTTCACTTGGAACTTT
This sequence comes from Lathyrus sativus, assembly GCA_963859935.3. NCBI lineage: Eukaryota > Viridiplantae > Streptophyta > Magnoliopsida > Fabales > Fabaceae > Lathyrus > Lathyrus sativus. The sequence goes on along the minus strand of CAWUDS030002219.1, from coordinate 3,236,646 downwards.
TATTATGGTTTTTATAGTGAAATTGGTGAGTTTTTTGACTTGGAACCTTTGTAATGGTCTTTATAGTGAAATTGGTGAGCTTTTTAACTTGAAACTTTTGTAAATGGTCTTTATAGTGAAATTGGTGAGTTTTTAAAATCTGAACTCTCGTAATGGTCTTTGTTATGAAATTGGTGATTTTTTGACTTGGATGTTCTATAATGGTCTTTATAGTGAAATTGGTGAGTTTTGTTTTGGTACTTTTGTCATGGTTTTATAGTGAAATTGGGGAGTTTTTTAACTTTGAACATTTTTATGAGTTTTTGAGTGAAATCGATGAGCGTTTTAACATTGAACTTTTATTTTGGTTTTGATTGTGAAATTATGAAATAGGCAAGTTGTTTAACTTAGATCTTTTATTTTTGTTTTTATAGTGAAATTGTTAATTTTTTGACTTGGATATTTTGTTATGGTTTTAATAGTGAAATTGGTGAGTTTTTTTTAACTTTGAACTGTTTTTATTGTTTATAGAATGAAATTGGTGAGTTTTTTCACTTTGAACTTTTTTATGGTCTTTTAAGTGAAATTGGTGAACTTTTTTTCACTTGGAACTTTTATTATGGTCTATATAGTGAAATTGAGGAGTTATTTAGTTTTAAAGTTTTGTTATCCTTTTTAGAGTGAAATTGATATGTTTTTAATTTTGAACTTTTATTATGGTTTTTATAGTGAAATTGGTGTATTTTTTTTGACTAGGAACCTTTGTAATGGTGTTTATCGTGAAATTGGTGAGCTTTTTAACTTGAAACTTTTGTAAATGGTCTTTATAGTGAAGTTGGTGAGTTTTTAAAATCTGAGCTCTCGTAATGGTCTTTGTTGGGAAATTGGTGATTTTTTTGGATGTTCTGTAACGGTCTTTATAGTGAATTTGGTGAGTTTTTTCACTTTCAACTTTTTTTATGGTCTTTATAGTCAAATTAGTGATATTTTTAAATTGAAACTATTGAAATGGTCTTAATAGTGAAATTTGTGAGTTTTTTCTTTTGGAAATTTTGTCATGGTTTTATAGTGAAATTGGAGAGTTTTTTAACTTTGAACAATTTTATGAGTTTTTGAGTGAAATCGATGAGCTTTTTAACATTGAACTTTTATTTTGGTTTTTATAGTTAAATTGTGAAATAGGCGAGTTTTTTTAACATAGATCTTTTATTTTTGTTTTTATAGTGAAATTGCTGATTTTTTGACTTGGAAATTTTTTTTATGGTTTTTATAGTGAAATTGACAAGTTTTTTTAACTTTGAACCGTTGTTATAGTTTATAGAATGAAATTTGTGAGTTTTTTCACTTTGAACTTTTGTTATGGTGTTTTTAGTGAAATTGGTGAGTTTTTTTTCACTTGGAACTTTTATTATGGTTTTTATAGTGAATTGGTGAGCTTTTAAACTTAAAACTTTTGTAAATGGTCTTTATAGTGAAATTGGTGAATTTTTAAAATCTGAACTCTCATAATGGTCGTTGTTGTGAAATTGGTGATTTTTTGACTTGGATGTTCTGTAATGGTGTTTATCGTGAAATTGGTGAGTTTTCCACTTTCAACTTTTGTTATGGTCTTTATAGTCAAATTAGTGATATTTTTAAATTGAAACTATTGAAATGGTCTTTATAGTGAAATTGGTGAGTTTTTTCTTTTGGAACTTTTATCATGGTTTTTAGTGAAATTGGGGAGTTTTTAAACTTTGAACAATTTTATGAGTTTTTGAGTGAAATCGATGAGCTTTTTAACATTGAACTTTTATTTTGGTTTTGACAGTGAAATTGTGAAATAGGTGAGTTTTTTTTAACTTAGATCTTTTATTTTGGTTTTTATTGTGAGATTGCTGATTTTTTGACTTGGAAAATTTATTTATGGTTTTTATAGTGAAATTGATGAGTTTTTTAACTTTGAACTCTTGTTATTGTTTATAGAATGAAATTTATGAGTTTTTTCACTTTGAACTTTTGTTATTGTCTTTTTAGTGAAATTGGTGAGTTTTTTTTTCACTTGGAACTTTTATTATGGTTTTTATAGTGAAATTGGTGAGTTTTTTGACTTGGAACTTTTGTAATGGTCTTTATAGTGAAATTGGTGAGCTTTTTAACTTGAAACTTTTGTAAATGGTCTTTATAGTGAAATTGGTGAGTTTTTAAAATCTGAACTCTCGTAATGGTCTTTGTTATGAAATTGGTGATTTTTTTGACTTGGATGTTCTGTAATGGTCTTTATAGTGAAATTGGTGAGTTTTGTTTTGGTACTTTTGTCATGGTTTTATAGTGAAATTGGGGAGTTTTTTAACTTTGAACATTTTTATGAGTTTTTGAGTGAAATCGATGAGCTTTTTAACATTGAACTTTTATTTTGGTTTTGATTGTGAAATTATGAAATAGGCAAGTTGTTTAACTTAGATCTTTTATTTTTGTTTTTATACTGAAATTGTTGATTTTTTGACTTGGATATTTTGTTATGGTTTTAATAGTGAAATTGGTGAGTTTTTTTAACTTTGAACTGTTGTTATTGTTTATAGAATGAAATTGGTGAGTTTTTTCACTTTGAACTTTTTTATGGTCTTTTAAGTGAAATTGGTGAACTTTTTTTCACTTGGAACTTTTATTATGGTCTATATAGTGAAATTGAGGAGTTTTTTAGTTTTAAAGTTTTGTTATCCTTTTTAGAGTGAAATTGATATGTTTTTAATTTTGAACTTTTATTATGGTTTTTATAGTGAAATTGGTGTGTTTTTTTTACTAGGAACCTTTGTAATGGTGTTTATCGTGAAATTGGTGAGCTTTTTAACTTGAAACTTTTGTAAATGGTCTTTATAGTGAAGTTGGTGAGTTTTTAAAACCTGAACTCTCGTAATGGTATTTGTTGTGAAATTGGTGATTTTTTGACTTAGATGTTCTGTAATGGTCTTTATAGTGAAATTGGTGAGTTTTTTCACTTTCACCTTTTGTTATGGTCTTTAAAGTCAAATTTATGATATTCTTAACTTGAAACTATTGAAATGGTCTTGATAGTGAAATTGGTGAGTTTTTTCTTTTGGAACTTTTGTCATGGTTTTATTGTGAAATATGGGAGTTTTTCAACTTTGAACATTTTTATTAATTTTTTGAGTGAAATCAATGAGCTTTTTAACATTGAACTTTTATTTTGGTTTTATAGTGAGATTGTAAAATAGGCGAGTTGTTTAAATTAGATCTTTTATTTTGGTTTTTATAGTGAAATTGTTGATATTTTGACTTGGAAATTTTGTTATGGTTTTTATAGTGAAATTGGTGAGTTTTTTTTTTAACTTTGAACTGTTGTTATTGTTTATAGAATGAAATTGGTGAGATTTTTCAATTTGAACTTTTTTATGGTCTTTTAAGTGAAATTGGTGAATATTTTTCCACTTGGAACTTTTATTATGGTCTATATAGTGAAATTGAGGAGTTTTTTAGTTATTAAGTTTTGTTATCCTTTTTTAAGTGAAATTGATATGTTTTTAATTTTGAACTTTTATTATGGTTTTTATAGTGAAATTGGTGAGTTTTTTTTACTTGGAACTTTTGTAATGGTCTTTATAGTGAAATTGGTGAGCTTTTTAACTTGAAACTTTTAAAATGGTCTTTATAGTGAAATTGGTGAGTTTTTAAAATCTGAACTCTCGTAATGGTCTTCGTTATGAAATTGGTGATTTTTTGACTTGGATGTTCTGTAATGGTCTTTATAGTTAAATTGTTGAGTTTTTTTATTGGAACTTTTGTCATGGTTTTATAAGGAAATTGGGGAGTTTCTTAACTTTGAACATTTTTATGAGTTTTTGAGTGAAATCGATGAGCTTTTTAACATTGAACTTTTATTTTGGTTTTTAGAGTGAAATTGTGAAATAGGCGAGTTTTTTTAACATAGATCTTTTATTTTTGTTTTTATAGTGAAATCGCTGATTTTTTGACTTGGAAATTTTTTAATGGTTTTTATAGTGAAATTGACGAGTTATTTAACTTTGAATTGTTGTTATAGTTTATAGAATGAAATTTGTGAGTTTTTTAACTTTGAACTTTTGTTATGGTCTTTTTAGTAAAATTGGTGAGTTTTTTTTCACTTGGAACTTTTATTATGAATTTTATAGTGAAATTGGTGAGCTTTTAAACTTAAAACTTTTGTAAATGATCTTTATAGAATTGGTGAGTTTTTAAAATCTGAACTCTCATAATGGTCGTTGTTGTGAAATTGGTGATTTTTTGACTTGGATGTTCTGTAATGGTCTTTATCGTGAAACTGGTGAGTTTTTTCACTTTCAACTTTTGTTATGGTCTTTATAGTCAAATTAGTGATATTTTTAAATTGAAACTATTGAAATGGTCTTTATAGTGAAATTGGTGAGTTTTTTCTTTTGGAACTTTTATCATGGTTTTCTAGTGAAATTGGGGAGTTTTTAAACTTTGAACAATTTTATGAGTTTTTGAGTGAAATCGATGAGCTTTTTAACATTGAACTTTTATTTTGGTTTTGACAGTGAAATTGTGAAATAGGTGAGTTTTTTTAACTTAGATCTTTTATTTTGGTTTTTATAGTGAGATTGCTGATTTTTTGACTTGGAAAATTTATTTATGGTTTTTATAGTGAAATTGATGAGTTTTTTAACTTTGAACTCTTGTTATTGTTTATAGAATGAAATTTGTGAGTTTTGTCACTTTGAACTTTTGTTATTGTCTTTTTAGTGAAATTGGTGAGTTTTTTTTCACTTGGAACTTTTATTATGGTTTTTATAGTGAAATTGGTGAGTTTTTTGACTTGGAACCTTTGTAATGGTCTTTATAGTGAAATTGGTGAGCTTTTTAACTTGAAACTTTTGTAAATGGTCTTTATAGTGAAATTGGTGAGTTTTTAAAATCTGAACTCTCGTAATGGTCTTTGTTATGAAATTGGTGATTTTTTGACTTGGATGTTCTATAATGGTCTTTATAGTGAAATTGGTGAGTTTTGTTTTGGTACTTTTGTCATGGTTTTATAGTGAAATTGGGGAGTTTTTTAACTTTGAACATTTTTATGAGTTTTTGAGTGAAATCGATGAGCGTTTTAACATTGAACTTTTATTTTGGTTTTGATTGTGAAATTATGAAATAGGCAAGTTGTTTAACTTAGATCTTTTATTTTTGTTTTTATAGTGAAATTGTTAATTTTTTGACTTGGATATTTTGTTATGGTTTTAATAGTGAAATTGGTGAGTTTTTTTTAACTTTGAACTGTTTTTATTGTTTATAGAATGAAATTGGTGAGTTTTTTCACTTTGAACTTTTTTATGGTCTTTTAAGTGAAATTGGTGAACTTTTTTTCACTTGGAACTTTTATTATGGTCTATATAGTGAAATTGAGGAGTTATTTAGTTTTAAAGTTTTGTTATCCTTTTTAGAGTGAAATTGATATGTTTTTAATTTTGAACTTTTATTATGGTTTTTATAGTGAAATTGGTGTATTTTTTTTGACTAGGAACCTTTGTAATGGTGTTTATCGTGAAATTGGTGAGCTTTTTAACTTGAAACTTTTGTAAATGGTCTTTATAGTGAAGTTGGTGAGTTTTTAAAATCTGAGCTCTCGTAATGGTCTTTGTTGGGAAATTGGTGATTTTTTTGGATGTTCTGTAACGGTCTTTATAGTGAATTTGGTGAGTTTTTTCACTTTCAACTTTTTTTATGGTCTTTATAGTCAAATTAGTGATATTTTTAAATTGAAACTATTGAAATGGTCTTAATAGTGAAATTTGTGAGTTTTTTCTTTTGGAAATTTTGTCATGGTTTTATAGTGAAATTGGAGAGTTTTTTAACTTTGAACAATTTTATGAGTTTTTGAGTGAAATCGATGAGCTTTTTAACATTGAACTTTTATTTTGGTTTTTATAGTGAAATTGTGAAATAGGCGAGTTTTTTTAACATAGATCTTTTATTTTTGTTTTTATAGTGAAATTGCTGATTTTTTGACTTGGAAATTTTTTTTATGGTTTTTATAGTGAAATTGACAAGTTTTTTAACTTTGAACCGTTGTTATAGTTTATAGAATGAAATTTGTGAGTTTTTTCACTTTGAACTTTTGTTATGGTGTTTTTAGTGAAATTGGTGAGTTTTTTTTCACTTGGAACTTTTATTATGGTTTTTATAGTGAATTGGTGAGCTTTTAAACTTAAAACTTTTGTAAATGGTCTTTATAGTGAAATTGGTGAATTTTTAAAATCTGAACTCTCATAATGGTCGTTGTTGTGAAATTGGTGATTTTTTGACTTGGATGTTCTGTAATGGTGTTTATCGTGAAATTGGTGAGTTTTCCACTTTCAACTTTTGTTATGGTCTTTATAGTCAAATTAGTGATATTTTTAAATTGAAACTATTGAAATGGTCTTTATAGTGAAATTGGTGAGTTTTTTCTTTTGGAACTTTTATCATGGTTTTTAGTGAAATTGGGGAGTTTTTAAACTTTGAACAATTTTATGAGTTTTTGAGTGAAATCGATGAGCTTTTTAACATTGAACTTTTATTTTGGTTTTGACAGTGAAATTGTGAAATAGGTGAGTTTTTTTAACTTAGATCTTTTATTTTGGTTTTTATTGTGAGATTGCTGATTTTTTGACTTGGAAAATTTATTTATGGTTTTTATAGTGAAATTGATGAGTTTTTTAACTTTGAACTCTTGTTATTGTTTATAGAATGAAATTTATGAGTTTTTTCACTTTGAACTTTTGTTATTGTCTTTTTAGTGAAATTGGTGAGTTTTTTTTCACTTGGAACTTTTATTATGGTTTTTATAGTGAAATTGGTGAGTTTTTTGACTTGGAACTTTTGTAATGGTCTTTATAGTGAAATTGGTGAGCTTTTTAACTTGAAACTTTTGTAAATGGTCTTTATAGTGAAATTGGTGAGTTTTTAAAATCTGAACTCTCGTAATGGTCTTTGTTATGAAATTGGTGATTTTTTGACTTGGATGTTCTGTAATGGTCTTTATAGTGAAATTGGTGAGTTTTGTTTTGGTACTTTTGTCATGGTTTTATAGTGAAATTGGGGAGTTTTTTAACTTTGAACATTTTTATGAGTTTTTGAGTGAAATCGATGAGCTTTTTAACATTGAACTTTTATTTTGGTTTTGATTGTGAAATTATGAAATAGGCAAGTTGTTTAACTTAGATCTTTTATTTTTGTTTTTATACTGAAATTGTTGATTTTTTGACTTGGATATTTTGTTATGGTTTTAATTTAGAAATTGGTGAGTTTTTTTAACTTTGAACTGTTGTTATTGTTTATAGAATGAAATTGGTGAGTTTTTTCACTTTGAACTTTTTTATGGTCTTTTAAGTGAAATTGGTGAACTTTTTTTCACTTGGAACTTTTATTATGGTCTATATAGTGAAATTGAGGAGTTTTTTAGTTTTAAAGTTTTGTTATCCTTTTTAGAGTGAAATTGATATGTTTTTAATTTTGAACTTTTATTATGGTTTTTATAGTGAAATTGGTGTGTTTTTTTTACTAGGAACCTTTGTAATGGTGTTTATCGTGAAATTGGTGAGCTTTTTAACTTGAAACTTTTGTAAATGGTCTTTATAGTGAAGTTGGTGAGTTTTTAAAACCTGAACTCTCGTAATGGTATTTGTTGTGAAATTGGTGATTTTTTGACTTAGATGTTCTGTAATGGTCTTTATAGTGAAATTGGTGAGTTTTTTCACTTTCAACTTTTGTTATGGTCTTTATAGTCAAATTTATGATATTCTTAACTTGAAACTATTGAAATGGTCTTGATAGTGAAATTGGTGAGTTTTTTCTTTTGGAACTTTTGTCATGGTTTTATTGTGAAATATGGGAGTTTTTCAACTTTGAACATTTTTATTAATTTTTTGAGTGAAATCAATGAGCTTTTTAACATTGAACTTTTATTTTGGTTTTATAGTGAGATTGTAAAATAGGCGAGTTGTTTAAATTAGATCTTTTATTTTGGTTTTTATAGTGAAATTGTTGATATTTTGACTTGGAAATTTTGTTATGGTTTTTATAGTGAAATTGGTGAGTTTTTTTTTTAACTTTGAACTGTTGTTATTGTTTATAGAATGAAATTGGTGAGATTTTTCAATTTGAACTTTTTTATGGTCTTTTAAGTGAAATTGGTGAATATTTTTCCACTTGGAACTTTTATTATGGTCTATATAGTGAAATTGAGGAGTTTTTTAGTTATTAAGTTTTGTTATCCTTTTTTAAGTGAAATTGATATGTTTTTAATTTTGAACTTTTATTATGGTTTTTATAGTGAAATTGGTGAGTTTTTTTTACTTGGAACTTTTGTAATGGTCTTTATAGTGAAATTGGTGAGCTTTTTAACTTGAAACTTTTAAAATGGTCTTTATAGTGAAATTGGTGAGTTTTTAAAATCTGAACTCTCGTAATGGTCTTCGTTATGAAATTGGTGATTTTTTGACTTGGATGTTCTGTAATGGTCTTTATAGTTAAATTGTTGAGTTTTTTTATTGGAACTTTTGTCATGGTTTTATAAGGAAATTGGGGAGTTTCTTAACTTTGAACATTTTTATGAGTTTTTGAGTGAAATCGATGAGCTTTTTAACATTGAACTTTTATTTTGGTTTTTAGAGTGAAATTGTGAAATAGGCGAGTTTTTTTAACATAGATCTTTTATTTTTGTTTTTATAGTGAAATCGCTGATTTTTTGACTTGGAAATTTTTTAATGGTTTTTATAGTGAAATTGACGAGTTATTTAACTTTGAATTGTTGTTATAGTTTATAGAATGAAATTTGTGAGTTTTTTAACTTTGAACTTTTGTTATGGTCTTTTTAGTAAAATTGGTGAGTTTTTTTTCACTTGGAACTTTTATTATGAATTTTATAGTGAAATTGGTGAGCTTTTAAACTTAAAACTTTTGTAAATGATCTTTATAGAATTGGTGAGTTTTTAAAATCTGAACTCTCATAATGGTCGTTGTTGTGAAATTGGTGATTTTTTGACTTGGATGTTCTGTAATGGTCTTTATCGTGAAACTGGTGAGTTTTTTCACTTTCAACTTTTGTTATGGTCTTTATAGTCAAATTAGTGATATTTTTAAATTGAAACTATTGAAATGGTCTTTATAGTGAAATTGGTGAGTTTTTTCTTTTGGAACTTTTATCATGGTTTTCTAGTGAAATTGGGGAGTTTTTAAACTTTGAACAATTTTATGAGTTTTTGAGTGAAATCGGTGAGCTTTTTAACATTGAACTTTTATTTTGGTTTTGACAGTGAAATTGTGAAATAGGTGAGTTTTTTTAACTTAGATCTTTTATTTTGGTTTTTATAGTGAGATTGCTGATTTTTTGACTTGGAAAATTTATTTATGGTTTTTATAGTGAAATTGATGAGTTTTTTAACTTTGAACTCTTGTTATTGTTTATAGAATGAAATTTGTGAGTTTTGTCACTTTGAACTTTTGTTATTGTCTTTTTAGTGAAATTGGTGAGTTTTTTTTCACTTGGAACTTTTATTATGGTTTTTATAGTGAAATTGGTGAGTTTTTTGACTTGGAACCTTTGTAATGGTCTTTATAGTGAAATTGGTGAGCTTTTTAACTTGAAACTTTTGTAAATGGTCTTTATAGTGAAATTGGTGAGTTTTTAAAATCTGAACTCTCGTAATGGTCTTTGTTATGAAATTGGTGATTTTTTGACTTGGATGTTCTATAATGGTCTTTATAGTGAAATTGGTGAGTTTTGTTTTGGTACTTTTGTCATGGTTTTATAGTGAAATTGGGGAGTTTTTTTAACTTTGAACATTTTTATGAGTTTTTGAGTGAAATCGATGAGCGTTTTAACATTGAACTTTTATTTTGGTTTTGATTGTGAAATTATGAAATAGGCAAGTTGTTTAACTTAGATCTTTTATTTTTGTTTTTATAGTGAAATTGTTAATTTTTTGACTTGGATATTTTGTTATGGTTTTAATAGTGAAATTGGTGAGTTTTTTTTAACTTTGAACTGTTTTTATTGTTTATAGAATGAAATTGGTGAGTTTTTTCACTTTGAACTTTTTTATGGTCTTTTAAGTGAAATTGGTGAACTTTTTTTCACTTGGAACTTTTATTATGGTCTATATAGTGAAATTGAGGAGTTATTTAGTTTTAAAGTTTTGTTATCCTTTTTAGAGTGAAATTGATATGTTTTTAATTTTGAACTTTTATTATGGTTTTTATAGTGAAATTGGTGTATTTTTTTGACTAGGAACCTTTGTAATGGTGTTTATCGTGAAATTGGTGAGCTTTTTAACTTGAAACTTTTGTAAATGGTCTTTATAGTGAAGTTGGTGAGTTTTTAAAATCTGAGCTCTCGTAATGGTCTTTGTTGGGAAATTGGTGATTTTTTTGGATGTTCTGTAACGGTCTTTATAGTGAATTTGGTGAGTTTTTTCACTTTCAACTTTTTTTATGGTCTTTATAGTCAAATTAGTGATATTTTTAAATTGAAACTATTGAAATGGTCTTAATAGTGAAATTTGTGAGTTTTTTCTTTTGGAAATTTTGTCATGGTTTTATAGTGAAATTGGAGAGTTTTTTAACTTTGAACAATTTTAGGAGTTTTTGAGTGAAATCGATGAGCTTTTTAACATTGAACTTTTATTTTGGTTTTTATAGTGAAATTGTGAAATAGGCGAGTTTTTTTAACATAGATCTTTTATTTTTGTTTTTATAGTGAAATTGCTGATTTTTTGACTTGGAAATTTTTTTTATGGTTTTTATAGTGAAATTGACAAGTTTTTTAACTTTGAACCGTTGTTATAGTTTATAGAATGAAATTTGTGAGTTTTTTCACTTTGAACTTTTGTTATGGTGTTTTTAGTGAAATTGGTGAGTTTTTTTTCACTTGGAACTTTTATTATGGTTTTTATAGTGAATTGGTGAGCTTTTAAACTTAAAACTTTTGTAAATGGTCTTTATAGTGAAATTGGTGAATTTTTAAAATCTGAACTCTCATAATGGTCGTTGTTGTGAAATTGGTGATTTTTTGACTTGGATGTTCTGTAATGGTGTTTATCGTGAAATTGGTGAGTTTTCCACTTTCAACTTTTGTTATGGTCTTTATAGTCAAATTAGTGATATTTTTAAATTGAAACTATTGAAATGGTCTTTATAGTGAAATTGGTGAGTTTTTTCTTTTGGAACTTTTATCATGGTTTTTAGTGAAATTGGGGAGTTTTTAAACTTTGAACAATTTTATGAGTTTTTGAGTGAAATCGATGAGCTTTTTAACATTGAACTTTTATTTTGGTTTTGACAGTGAAATTGTGAAATAGGTGAGTTTTTTTAACTTAGATCTTTTATTTTGGTTTTTATTGTGAGATTGCTGATTTTTTGACTTGGAAAATTTATTTATGGTTTTTATAGTGAAATTGATGAGTTTTTTAACTTTGAACTCTTGTTATTGTTTATAGAATGAAATTTATGAGTTTTTTCACTTTGAACTTTTGTTATTGTCTTTTTAGTGAAATTGGTGAGTTTTTTTTCACTTGGAACTTTTATTATGGTTTTTATAGTGAAATTGGTGAGTTTTTTGACTTGGAACTTTTGTAATGGTCTTTATAGTGAAATTGGTGAGCTTTTTAACTTGAAACTTTTGTAAATGGTCTTTATAGTGAAATTGGTGAGTTTTTAAAATCTGAACTCTCGTAATGGTCTTTGTTATGAAATTGGTGATTTTTTGACTTGGATGTTCTGTAATGGTCTTTATAGTGAAATTGGTGAGTTTTGTTTTGGTACTTTTGTCATGGTTTTATAGTGAAATTGGGGAGTTTTTTAACTTTGAACATTTTTATGAGTTTTTGAGTGAAATCGATGAGCTTTTTAACATTGAACTTTTATTTTGGTTTTGATTGTGAAATTATGAAATAGGCAAGTTGTTTAACTTAGATCTTTTATTTTTGTTTTTATACTGAAATTGTTGATTTTTTGACTTGGATATTTTGTTATGGTTTTAATTTAGAAATTGGTGAGTTTTTTTAACTTTGAACTGTTGTTATTGTTTATAGAATGAAATTGGTGAGTTTTTTCACTTTGAACTTTTTTATGGTCTTTTAAGTGAAATTGGTGAACTTTTTTTCACTTGGAACTTTTATTATGGTCTATATAGTGAAATTGAGGAGTTTTTTAGTTTTAAAGTTTTGTTATCCTTTTTAGAGTGAAATTGATATGTTTTTAATTTTGAACTTTTATTATGGTTTTTATAGTGAAATTGGTGTGTTTTTTTTACTAGGAACCTTTGTAATGGTGTTTATCGTGAAATTGGTGAGCTTTTTAACTTGAAACTTTTGTAAATGGTCTTTATAGTGAAGTTGGTGAGTTTTTAAAACCTGAACTCTCGTAATGGTATTTGTTGTGAAATTGGTGATTTTTTGACTTAGATGTTCTGTAATGGTCTTTATAGTGAAATTGGTGAGTTTTTTCACTTTCAACTTTTGTTATGGTCTTTATAGTCAAATTTATGATATTCTTAACTTGAAACTATTGAAATGGTCTTGATAGTGAAATTGGTGAGTTTTTTCTTTTGGAACTTTTGTCATGGTTTTATTGTGAAATATGGGAGTTTTTCAACTTTGAACATTTTTATTAATTTTTTGAGTGAAATCAATGAGCTTTTTAACATTGAACTTTTATTTTGGTTTTATAGTGAGATTGTAAAATAGGCGAGTTGTTTAAATTAGATCTTTTATTTTGGTTTTTATAGTGAAATTGTTGATATTTTGACTTGGAAATTTTGTTATGGTTTTTATAGTGAAATTGGTGAGTTTTTTTTTTAACTTTGAACTGTTGTTATTGTTTATAGAATGAAATTGGTGAGATTTTTCAATTTGAACTTTTTTATGGTCTTTTAAGTGAAATTGGTGAATATTTTTCCACTTGGAACTTTTATTATGGTCTATATAGTGAAATTGAGGAGTTTTTTAGTTATTAAGTTTTGTTATCCTTTTTTAAGTGAAATTGATATGTTTTTAATTTTGAACTTTTATTATGGTTTTTATAGTGAAATTGGTGAGTTTTTTTTACTTGGAACTTTTGTAATGGTCTTTATAGTGAAATTGGTGAGCTTTTTAACTTGAAACTTTTAAAATGGTCTTTATAGTGAAATTGGTGAGTTTTTAAAATCTGAACTCTCGTAATGGTCTTCGTTATGAAATTGGTGATTTTTTGACTTGGATGTTCTGTAATGGTCTTTATAGTTAAATTGTTGAGTTTTTTTATTGGAACTTTTGTCATGGTTTTATAAGGAAATTGGGGAGTTTCTTAACTTTGAACATTTTTATGAGTTTTTGAGTGAAATCGATGAGCTTTTTAACATTGAACTTTTATTTTGGTTTTTAGAGTGAAATTGTGAAATAGGCGAGTTTTTTTAACATAGATCTTTTATTTTTGTTTTTATAGTGAAATCGCTGATTTTTTGACTTGGAAATTTTTTAATGGTTTTTATAGTGAAATTGACGAGTTATTTAACTTTGAATTGTTGTTATAGTTTATAGAATGAAATTTGTGAGTTTTTTAACTTTGAACTTTTGTTATGGTCTTTTTAGTAAAATTGGTGAGTTTTTTTTCACTTGGAACTTTTATTATGAATTTTATAGTGAAATTGGTGAGCTTTTAAACTTAAAACTTTTGTAAATGATCTTTATAGAATTGGTGAGTTTTTAAAATCTGAACTCTCATAATGGTCGTTGTTGTGAAATTGGTGATTTTTTGACTTGGATGTTCTGTAATGGTCTTTATCGTGAAACTGGTGAGTTTTTTCACTTTCAACTTTTGTTATGGTCTTTATAGTCAAATTAGTGATATTTTTAAATTGAAACTATTGAAATGGTCTTTATAGTGAAATTGGTGAGTTTTTTCTTTTGGAACTTTTATCATGGTTTTCTAGTGAAATTGGGGAGTTTTTAAACTTTGAACAATTTTATGAGTTTTTGAGTGAAATCGGTGAGCTTTTTAACATTGAACTTTTATTTTGGTTTTGACAGTGAAATTGTGAAATAGGTGAGTTTTTTTAACTTAGATCTTTTATTTTGGTTTTTATAGTGAGATTGCTGATTTTTTGACTTGGAAAATTTATTTATGGTTTTTATAGTGAAATTGATGAGTTTTTTAACTTTGAACTCTTGTTATTGTTTATAGAATGAAATTTGTGAGTTTTGTCACTTTGAACTTTTGTTATTGTCTTTTTAGTGAAATTGGTGAGTTTTTTTTCACTTGGAACTTTTATTATGGTTTTTATAGTGAAATTGGTGAGTTTTTTGACTTGGAACCTTTGTAATGGTCTTTATAGTGAAATTGGTGAGCTTTTTAACTTGAAACTTTTGTAAATGGTCTTTATAGTGAAATTGGTGAGTTTTTAAAATCTGAACTCTCGTAATGGTCTTTGTTATGAAATTGGTGATTTTTTGACTTGGATGTTCTATAATGGTCTTTATAGTGAAATTGGTGAGTTTTGTTTTGGTACTTTTGTCATGGTTTTATAGTGAAATTGGGGAGTTTTTTTAACTTTGAACATTTTTATGAGTTTTTGAGTGAAATCGATGAGCGTTTTAACATTGAACTTTTATTTTGGTTTTGATTGTGAAATTATGAAATAGGCAAGTTGTTTAACTTAGATCTTTTATTTTTGTTTTTATAGTGAAATTGTTAATTTTTTGACTTGGATATTTTGTTATGGTTTTAATAGTGAAATTGGTGAGTTTTTTTTAACTTTGAACTGTTTTTATTGTTTATAGAATGAAATTGGTGAGTTTTTTCACTTTGAACTTTTTTATGGTCTTTTAAGTGAAATTGGTGAACTTTTTTTCACTTGGAACTTTTATTATGGTCTATATAGTGAAATTGAGGAGTTATTTAGTTTTAAAGTTTTGTTATCCTTTTTAGAGTGAAATTGATATGTTTTTAATTTTGAACTTTTATTATGGTTTTTATAGTGAAATTGGTGTATTTTTTTGACTAGGAACCTTTGTAATGGTGTTTATCGTGAAATTGGTGAGCTTTTTAACTTGAAACTTTTGTAAATGGTCTTTATAGTGAAGTTGGTGAGTTTTTAAAATCTGAGCTCTCGTAATGGTCTTTGTTGGGAAATTGGTGATTTTTTTGGATGTTCTGTAACGGTCTTTATAGTGAATTTGGTGAGTTTTTTCACTTTCAACTTTTTTTATGGTCTTTATAGTCAAATTAGTGATATTTTTAAATTGAAACTATTGAAATGGTCTTAATAGTGAAATTTGTGAGTTTTTTCTTTTGGAAATTTTGTCATGGTTTTATAGTGAAATTGGAGAGTTTTTTAACTTTGAACAATTTTAGGAGTTTTTGAGTGAAATCGATGAGCTTTTTAACATTGAACTTTTATTTTGGTTTTTATAGTGAAATTGTGAAATAGGCGAGTTTTTTTAACATAGATCTTTTATTTTTGTTTTTATAGTGAAATTGCTGATTTTTTGACTTGGAAATTTTTTTTATGGTTTTTATAGTGAAATTGACAAGTTTTTTAACTTTGAACCGTTGTTATAGTTTATAGAATGAAATTTGTGAGTTTTTTCACTTTGAACTTTTGTTATGGTGTTTTTAGTGAAATTGGTGAGTTTTTTTTCACTTGGAACTTTTATTATGGTTTTTATAGTGAATTGGTGAGCTTTTAAACTTAAAACTTTTGTAAATGGTCTTTATAGTGAAATTGGTGAATTTTTAAAATCTGAACTCTCGTAATGGTCGTTGTTGTGAAATTGGTGATTTTTTAACTTGGATGTTCTGTAATGTGGTTATAGTGAAATTGGTGAGTTTTTTCACTTTCAACTTTTGTTATGGTTTTTATAGTGAAATTAGTGATATTTTTAAATTGAAACTATTGAAATGGTCTTTATAGTGAAATTGGTGAGTTTTTTCTTTTGGAACTTTTATCATGGTTTTAGAGTGAAATTGGGGAGTTTTTAAACTTTGAACAATTTTATGAGTTTTTGAGTGAAATCAATGAGCTTTTTAACATTGAACTTTTATTTTGGTTTTTATAGTGAAATTATGAAATAGGCAAGTTTTTTAACTTAGATTTTTTATTTTTGTTTTTATAGTGAAATTGTTGATTTTTTGACTTGGATATTTTGTTATGGTTTTAATAGTGAAATTGGTGAGTTTTTTTCACTTAGAACTTTTGTTATTGTTTATAGAATGAAATTGGTGAGTTTTTACACTTTGAACTTTTTTATGGTCTTTTAAGTGAAATTGGTGAACTTTTTTTCACTTGGAACTTTTATTATGGTCTATATAGTGAAATTGAGGAGTTTTTTAGTTTTTTAGTTTTGTTATCCTTTTAAGAGTGAAATTGATATATTTTTAATTTTGAACTTTTATTATGGTTTTCATAGTGAAATTTGTGAGTTTTTTGACTTGGAAGTTTTGTAATGGTCTTTAAAGTGAAATTGGTGAGCTTTTTAACTTGAAAATTTTATAAATGGTCTTTATAGTGAAATTGGTGAGTTTTTAAAACCTGAACTCTCGTAATGGTCATTGTTGTGAAATTGGTGATTTTTTGACTTAGATGTTCTGTAATGGTCTTTATTGTGAAATTAGTGAGTTTTTTCACTTTCAACTTTTGTTATGGTCTTTATAGTCAAATTAGTGATATTCTTAACTTGAAACTATTGAAATGGTCTTGATAGTGAAATTGGTGAGTTTTTTCTTTTGGAACTTTTGTCATGGTTTTATTGTGAAATTGGGGAGTTTTTCAACTTTGAACATTTTTATTAATTTTTTGAGTGAAATCTATGAGCTTTTTAACATTGAACTTTTATTTTGGTTTTATAGTGAGATTGTAAAATAGGCGAGTTGTTTAAATTAGATCTTTTATTTTGGTTTTTATAGTGAAATTGTTGAAATTTTGACTTGGAAATTTTGTTATGGTTTTTATAGTGAAATTGGTGAGTTTTTTTTAACTTTGAACTGTTGTTATTATTTATAGAATGTAATTGGTGAGTTTTTTCACTTTGAACTTTTTTATGGTCTTTTAAGTGAAATTGGTGAAATTTTTTTCACATGGAACTTTTATTATGGTCTATATAGTGAAATTGAGGCGTTTTTTAGTTTTTAAGTTTTGTTATCCTTTTTAGAGTGAAATTGATATGTTTTTAATTTTGAACTTTTATTATGGTTTTTATAGTGAATTTGGTGAGTTTTTTGACTTGGAAATTTTGTAATGGTCTTTATAGTGAGATTGGTGAGCTTTCTAACTTAAAACTTTTGTAAATGGTCTTTATAGTGAAATTGGTGAGTTTTTAAAACCTGAACTCTCGTAATTGTCTCTGTTGTGAAATTGGTAATTTTTTGACTTGGATGTTCTATAATGGTCTTTATAGTGAAATTCGTGAGTTTTTTCACTTTCAACTTTTGTTATTGTCTATATAGTCAAATTAGTGATATTCTTAACTTTAAACTATTGAAATGGTATTTATAGTGAAATTGGTGAGTTTTTTCTTTTGGAACGTTTTTCATGGTTTTATAGTGAAATTGAAGAGTTTTTCAACTTTGAAAATTTTTATGAGTTTTTGAGTGAAATCGATGAGGTTTTTAACATTCAACTTTTATTTTGGTTTTTATAGTGAAATTGTGAAATAGGCGAGGTTTTTTAACTTAGATCTTTTATTTTTGTTTTTATAGTGAAATTGCTGATTTCTTGACATGAAATTTTTTTTATGGTTTTTATAGTGAAATTGATGAGTTTTTAAACTTTGAACTGTTGTTATTGTTTATAGAATCAAATTGGGGAGTTTTTTCACTTTGAACTTTTTTATGGTCTTTTAAGTTAAATTGGTGAATTTTTTTTCACTTGGAACTTTTATTATGGTCTATATAGTGAAATTGAAGAGTTTTTTAGTTTTTATGTTTTGTTATCCTTTTTAGAGTGAAATTAATATGTTTTTATATTTGAACTTTTATTATGGTCTATATAGTGAAATTGGTGAGTTTTTAAAACCTGAAATTAATTTGTTATCCTTTTCAACTTTGAACGCTTTTATGAGTTTTTTAGTGAAATCGATGAGATTTTTAACATTGATCTTTAATTTTGGTTTTTAAAGTGAAATTGTGAAATAGGCGAGTTGTTTAACTTAGATCTTTTATTTTGGTTTTTATAGTGAAATTGTGGATTTTTTGACTTGGAAATTTTGTTATGGTTTTTATATTTAAATTGGTAAGTTTTTTTAACTTTGAACTGTTGTTTTTGTTATATAGAATGAAATTGGTGAGTTTTTTCACTTTGAACTTTATTATGGTCTTTTAAGTGAAATTGGTGATTTTTTTTCACTTGGAACTTTTATTATGGTCTATATAGTGAAATTGAGGAGTTTTTTAGTTTTTATGTTTTGTTATCCTTTTTAGAGTGAAATTGATATGTTTTTAATTTTGAACTTTTATTATGGTTTTTATAGTGAAATTGCTGAGTTTTTTGACTTGGAAATTTTGTAATGGTCTTTATAGTGAGATTGGTGAGCTTTCTAACTTAAAACTTTTGTAAATGGTCTTTATAGTGAAATTGGTGAGTTTTTAAAACCTGAACTCTCGTAATGGCCTTTGTTGTGAAATTGGTAATTTTTTGACTTGGATGTTCTATAACGGTCTTTATAGTGAAATTGGTGAGTTTTTTCACTTTCAACTTTTGTTATGGTCTTTGTAGTCAAATTGGAGATAATTTTGACTTGAAACTATTGGAATGGTCTTTATAGTGAAATTGGTGAGTTTTTTCTTTTGAAATTTTTCGTCATGGTTTTAGTTGTGAAATTGGGGAGTTTTTCAACTTTGAACATTTTTATGAGTTTTTTAGTGAAATCGATGAGCTTTTTAACATTGAACTATAATTTTGGTTTTTATAATGAAATTGTGAAATAGGCGAGTTGTTTAACTTAGATCTTTTATTTTGGTTTATATAGTGAAATTGTTGATTTTTTGACTTGGAAATTTTGTTATGGTTTTTATATTGAAATTGGTGAGTTTTTTAACTTTGAACTGTTGTTTTTGTTATATAGAATGAAATTGGTGAGTTTTTTAACTTTGAACTTTTTTATGGTCTTTTAAGTGAAATTGGTGAATTTTTTTCACTTGGAACTTTTATTATGGTCTATATAGTGAAATTGAGGTGTTTTTTAGTTTTTATGTTTTGTTATCCTTTTTAGAGTGAAATTAATATGTTTTTTATTTTGAACTTTTAATATGGTTTTTATAGTGAAATTGGTGAATTTTTTGACTTGGAACTTTTGTAATGGTGTTTATAGTGAAATTGGTGAGCTTTTTAACTTGAAACTTTTGTAAATGATCTTTATAGTGAAATTGGTGAGTTTTTAAAATCTGAACTCTCGTAATGGTCTTTGTTGTGAAATTGGTGATTTTTTGACTTGGATGATCTGTAACGGTCTTTATAGTGAAATTGGTGAGTTTTTACACTTTCAACTTTTGTTATGGTCTTTGTAGTCAAATTGGAGATAATTTTGACTTGAAACTATTGGAATGGTCTTTATAGTGAAATTGGTGAGTTTTTTCTTTTGAAACTTTTGTCATGGTTTTGTTGTGAAATTGGGGAGTTTTTCAACTTTGAACATTTTTATGAGTATTTTAGTGAAATCGATGAGCTTTTTAACATTGAACTTTAATTTTGGTTTTTAAAGTGAAATTGTGAAATAGGCGAGTTGTTTAACTTAGATCTTAGATTTTGGTTTTTATAGTAAAATTGTTGATTTTTTAACTTGGAAATTTTGTAATGGTGAAATTGGTGAGTTTTTTAACTTTGAACTGTTGTTATTGTTTATAGAATGAAATTGGTGAGTTTTTTCACTTTGAAATTTTTTATGGCCTTTTAAGTGAAATTGGTGAATTTTTTTTTCACTTGGAACTTTTACTATGGTCTATATAATGAAATTGAGGAGTTTTTTTAGTTTTTATGTTTTGTTATCCTTTTTAGAGTGAAATTGATATGTTTTTAGTTTTGAACTTTTATTATGCTCTTTATAGTGAAATTGGTGAGTTTTTAAAATCTGAACTCTCGTATTGGTCTTTGTTGTAAAATTGGTGATTTTTTTGACTTGGATATTCTGTAATGGTCTTTATAGTGAAATTGGTGAGTTTTTTCACTTTCAACTTTTGTTATGGTCTCTATAGTCAAATTGGAGATAATTTTGAATTGAAACTATTGAAATGGTCTTTATACTGAAATTGGTGAGTTTTTTCTTTTGGAACTTTTGCTATGGTTTTGTTGTGAAATTGGGGAGTTTTTCAACTTTGAACATTTTTATGAGTTTTTGAGTGAAATCGATGAGGTTTTTAACATTGAACTTTAATTTTGGTTTTTATAGTGAAATTGTGAAATACGCGAGTTGTTTAACTTAGATCTTTTATTTTGGTTTTTATAGTGAAATTTTTTATTTTTTGACATGGAAATTTTGTTATGGTTTTTACAGTGAAATTGGTGAGTTTTTTAACTTTGAACTGTTGTTATTGTTTATAGAATGAAATTGGTGAGTTTTTTCACTTTGAACTTTTTTATGGTCTTTTAAGTGAAATTGGTGAATTTTTTTTTTCACTTGGAACTTTTATTATGGTCTATATAATGAAATTGAGGAGTTTTTTAGTTTTTATGTTTTGTTATCCTTTTTAGAGTGAAATTGATATGTTTTTAGTTTTGAACTTTTATTATGGTCTTTATAGTGAAATTGGTGAGTTTTTAAAATCTGAACTCTCGTATTGGTCTTTGTTGTAAAATTGGTGATTTTTTTGACTTGGATATTCTGTAATGGTCTTTATAGTGAAATTGGTGAGTTTTTTCACTTTCAACTTTTGTTATGGTCTTTATAGTCAAATTGGAGATAATTTTGAATTGAAACTATTGAAATGGTCTTTATACTGAAATTGGTGAGTTTTTTCTTTTGGAACTTTTGTTATGGTTTTGTTGTGAAATTGGGGAGTTTTTCAACTTTGAACATTTTTATGAGTTTTTGAGTGAAATCGATGAGGTTTTTAACATTGAACTTTAATTTTGGTTTTTATAGTGAAATTGTGAAATAGGCGAGTTGTTTAACTTAGATCTTTTATTTTGGTTTATATAGTGAAATTGTTGATTTTTTGACTTGGAAATTTTGTTATGGTTTTTATATTGAAATTGGTGAGTTTTTTAACTTTGAACTGTTGTTTTTGTTATATAGAATGAAATTGGTGAGTTTTTTAACTTTGAACTTTTTTATGGTCTTTTAAGTGAAATTGGTGAATTTTTTTCACTTGGAACTTTTATTATGGTCTATATAGTGAAATTGAGGTGTTTTTTAGTTTTTATGTTTTGTTATCCTTTTTAGAGTGAAATTAATATGTTTTTTATTTTGAACTTTTAATATGGTTTTTATAGTGAAATTGGTGAATTTTTTGACTTGGAACTTTTGTAATGGTGTTTATAGTGAAATTGGTGAGCTTTTTAACTTGAAACTTTTGTAAATGATCTTTATAGTGAAATTGGTGAGTTTTTAAAATCTGAACTCTCGTAATGGTCTTTGTTGTGAAATTGGTGATTTTTTGACTTGGATGATCTGTAACGGTCTTTATAGTGAAATTGGTGAGTTTTTACACTTTCAACTTTTGTTATGGTCTTTGTAGTCAAATTGGAGATAATTTTGACTTGAAACTATTGGAATGGTCTTTATAGTGAAATTGGTGAGTTTTTTCTTTTGAAACTTTTGTCATGGTTTTGTTGTGAAATTGGGGAGTTTTTCAACTTTGAACATTTTTATGAGTATTTTAGTGAAATCGATGAGCTTTTTAACATTGAACTTTAATTTTGGTTTTTAAAGTGAAATTGTGAAATAGGCGAGTTGTTTAACTTAGATCTTAGATTTTGGTTTTTATAGTAAAATTGTTGATTTTTTAACTTGGAAATTTTGTAATGGTGAAATTGGTGAGTTTTTTAACTTTGAACTGTTGTTATTGTTTATAGAATGAAATTTGTGAGTTTTTTCACTTTGAACTTTTTTATGGTCTTTTAAGTGAAATTGTTGAATTGTTTTTCACTTGGAACTTTTATTATGGTCTATATAGTGAAATTGAGGAGTTTTCTAGTTTTTATGTTTTGTTATCCTTTTTAGAGTGAAATTAATATGTTTTTAATTTTGAAATTTTATTATGGTTTTTATAGTGAAATTGGTGAGTTTTTTGACTTGAAACTTTTGTAATGGTCTTTATAGTGAAATTGGTGAGCTTTTTAACTTGAAAATTTTGTAAATGGTCTTTATAGTGAAATTGGTGAGTTTTTAAAATTTGAAATCTCGTAATGGTCTTTGTTGTGAAATTGGTGATTTTTTGACTTGGATGTTCTGTAATGGTCTTTATAGTGAAATTGGTGAGTTTTTTCACTTTCAACTTTTGTTATGGTCTTTATAGTCAAATTGGAGATAATGTGACTTGAAACTATTGAAATGGTCTTTATAGTGAAATTGGTGAGTTTTTTCTTTTGGAACTTTTGTCACGGTTTTGTTGTGAAATTGGGGAGTTTTTCAACTTTGAACATTTTTATGAGTTTTTGAGTGAAATCGATGAGCTTTTTAACATTGAACTGTTATTTTGGTTTTTATAGTGAAATTGTGAAATAGGCGAGTTGTTTAACTTAGATATTTTATTTTGGTTTTCATAGTGAAATTGTTGATTTTTTGACTTGGAAATCTTGTTGTGGTTTTTATATTGAAATTGGTGAGTTTTTTAACTTTGAACTGTTGTTATTGTTTATAGAATGAAATTGGTGAGTTTTTTCACTTTGAAATTTTTTATGGCCTTTTAAGTGAAATTGGTGAATTTTTTTTTCACTTGGAACTTTTACTATGGTCTATATAATGAAATTGAGGAGTTTTTTTAGTTTTTATGTTTTGTTATCCTTTTTAGAGTGAAATTGATATGTTTTTAGTTTTGAACTTTTATTATGCTCTTTATAGTGAAATTGGTGAGTTTTTAAAATCTGAACTCTCGTATTGGTCTTTGTTGTAAAATTGGTGATTTTTTTGACTTGGATATTCTGTAATGGTCTTTATAGTGAAATTGGTGAGTTTTTTCACTTTCAACTTTTGTTATGGTCTCTATAGTCAAATTGGAGATAATTTTGAATTGAAACTATTGAAATGGTCTTTATACTGAAATTGGTGAGTTTTTTCTTTTGGAACTTTTGCTATGGTTTTGTTGTGAAATTGGGGAGTTTTTCAACTTTGAACATTTTTATGAGTTTTTGAGTGAAATCGATGAGGTTTTTAACATTGAACTTTAATTTTGGTTTTTATAGTGAAATTGTGAAATACGCGAGTTGTTTAACTTAGATCTTTTATTTTGGTTTTTATAGTGAAATTTTTTATTTTTTGACATGGAAATTTTGTTATGGTTTTTACAGTGAAATTGGTGAGTTTTTTAACTTTGAACTGTTGTTATTGTTTATAGAATGAAATTGGTGAGTTTTTTCACTTTGAACTTTTTTATGGTCTTTTAAGTGAAATTGGTGAATTTTTTTTTTCACTTGGAACTTTTATTATGGTCTATATAATGAAATTGAGGAGTTTTTTAGTTTTTATGTTTTGTTATCCTTTTTAGAGTGAAATTGATATGTTTTTAGTTTTGAACTTTTATTATGGTCTTTATAGTGAAATTGGTGAGTTTTTAAAATCTGAACTCTCGTATTGGTCTTTGTTGTAAAATTGGTGATTTTTTTGACTTGGATATTCTGTAATGGTCTTTATAGTGAAATTGGTGAGTTTTTTCACTTTCAACTTTTGTTATGGTCTTTATAGTCAAATTGGAGATAATTTTGAATTGAAACTATTGAAATGGTCTTTATACTGAAATTGGTGAGTTTTTTCTTTTGGAACTTTTGTTATGGTTTTGTTGTGAAATTGGGGAGTTTTTCAACTTTGAACATTTTTATGAGTTTTTGAGTGAAATCGATGAGGTTTTTAACATTGAACTTTAATTTTGGTTTTTATAGTGAAATTGTGAAATAGGCGAGTTGTTTAACTTAGATCTTTTATTTTGGTTTTTATAGTGAAATTGTTGATTTTTTGACTTGGAAATTTTGTTATGGTTTTTATATTGAAATTGGTGAGTTTTTTAACTTTGAACTGTTGTTATTGTTTATAGAATGAAATTGGTGAGTTTTTTCACTTTGAACTTTTATTATGGTATATATATTGAAATTGAGTAGTTTTATAGTTTTTATGTTTTGTTATCCTTTTTAGAGTGAAATTAATATGTTTTTAATTTTGAACTTTTATTATGGTTTTTATAGTGAAATTGGTGAGTTTTTTGATTTGGAACTTTTGTAATGGTCTTTATAGTGAAATTAGTGAGCTTTTTAACTTGAAACTTTTGTAAATGGTCTTTATAGTGAAATTGGTGAGTTTTTAAAATTTGAACTCTCGTAACGGTCTTTGTTGTGAAATTGGTGATTTTTTGACTTGGATGTTCTGTAATGGTCTTTATAGTGAAATTGGTGAGTTTTTCACTTTCAACTTTTATTTTGGTCTTTATAGTCAAATTAGTGATATTCTTAACTTGAAACTATTGAAATGGTCTTTTATAGTGAAATTGGTGAGTTTTTTCTTTTGGAACTTTTTTCATGGTTTTATAGTGAAATTGAAGAGTTTTTCAACTTTGAACATTTTTATGAGTTTTTGAGTGAAATCGATGAGCTTTTTAACATTAAACTTTTATTTTTGTTTTTGTAGTGAAATTGTGAAATAGGCGAGTTTTTTTAACTTAGATCTTTTATTTTTGTTTTTATAGTGAAATTGCTGATTTTTTGACTTGGAAATTTTTTTATGGTTTTTATAGTGAAATTGATGAGTTTTTAAACTTTGAACTGTTGTTATTGTTTATAGAATGAAATTTGTTAGTTTTTTCACTTTGAACTTTTGTTATGGTCTTTTTAGTGAAATTGGTGAGTGTTTTTTCACTTGGAACTTTTATTATTGTTTTTATAGTGAAATTGGTGAGTTTTTTTGACTTTGAACTTTTGTAATGGTCTTTGTAGTAAAATTGGTGAGCTTTTTAACTTGAAACTTTTGTAAATGGTGTTTATAGTGAAATTGGTGAGTTTATAAAATCTGAACTCTCGTAATGGTCTTTGTTGTGAAATTGGTGATTTTTTGACTTGGATGTTCTGTAATGGTCTTTATGGTGAAATTGGTGAATTTTTTCACTTTCAACTTTTGTTATGGTCTTTATAGTCAAATTGGTGATATTTTTAACTTGAAACTATTGAAATGGTCTTTATAGTGAAATTGGTGAGTTTTTTCTTTTGGAACTTTTATCATGGTTTTATAGTGAAATTGGGGAGTTTTTCAACTTTGAACATTTTTATGAGTTTTTGAGTGAAATCGATGAGCTTTTTAACATTGAACTTTTATTTAGGTTTTTATTGTGAAATTGCGAAATAGGCGAGTTTTTTAACTTAGATCTTTTATTTTTTTTTATAGTGAAATTGTTGATATTCTTACTTGGAAATTTTTTTTATGGTTTTTATAGTGAAATTGATGAGTTTTTTTATCTTTGAACTGTTGTTATTGTTTATATAATGAAATTTGTGAGTTTTATCACTTTGACTTGAAACTATTCAAATGGTCTTTATAGTGAAATTGGTGAGTTTTTTCTTTTGGAAATTTTGTCATGGTTTTATAGTGAAATTAAGGATTTTTAAACTTTCAACATTTTTAAGAGTTTTTGAGTGAAATCGATGAGCTTTTTAACATTGAACTTTTATTTTGGTTTTTATTGTGAATTTGTGAAATAGGCGAGTTTTTTTAACTTAGATCTTTTAGTTTTCTTTTTATAGTGAAATTGTTGATTTTTTGACTTGGAAATTTTTTTATGGTTTTTATAGTGAAATTGATGAGTTTTTTTAATTTTGAACTGTTGTTATTGTTTATAGAATGAAATTTGTGAGTTTTTTCACTTTCAACTTTTGTTATGGTCTTTTTAGTGAAATTGGTGAGTTTTTTTTCACTTGGAACTTTTATTTTGGTTTTTATAGTGAAATTGGGGAGTTTTTTGACTTGGAACTTTTTTAATGGTCTTTATACTGAAATTGGTGAACTTTTAAACTTGAAACTTTTGTAAATGGTCTTCATAGTGAAATTGGTGAGTTTATAAAATCTGAACTCTCGTAATGGTCTTTGTTGTGAAATTGGTGATTGTTTGACTTGGATGTTCTGTAATGGTCTTTATGGTGAAATTGGTGAATTTTATCACTTTCAACTTTTGTTATGGTCTTTATAGTCAAATTGGTGATATTTTTAACTTGAAACTATTGAAATGGTCTTTATAGTGAAATTGGTGAGTTTTTTCTTTTAGAACTTTTATGATGGTTTTATAGTGAAATTGGGGAGTTTTTCAACTTTGAACATTTTAATGTGTTTTTGAGTGAAATCGATGAGCTTTTTAACATTGAACTTTTATTTTGGTTTTTATTGTGAAATTGCGAAATAGGCGAGTTTTTTAACTTAGATCTTTTATTTTTGTTTTTATAGTGAAATTGTTGATTTTCTTACTTGGAAATTTTTTTATGGTTTTTATAGTCAAATTGATGAGTTTTTTTAACTTTGAACTGTTGTTATTGTTTATAGAATGAAATTTGTGAGTTTTTTCACTTTGGACTTTTGTTATGGTCTTTTTAGTGAAATTGGTGAGTTTTTTTTCACTTGGAACTTTTATTATGGTTTTTATAGTGAAATTGGGGAGTTTTTTGACTTGGAACTTTTTTAATGGTCTTTATACTGAAATTGGTGAGCTTTTAAACTTGAAACTTTTGTAAATGGTCTTCATAGTGAAATTGGTGAGTTTATAAAATCTGAACTCTCGTAATGGTCTTTGTTGTGAAATTGGTGATTTTTTGACTTGGATGTTCTGTAATGGTCTTTATAGTGAAATTGGTGAGTTTTTTCACTTTCAACTTTTGTTTTGGTCTTTATAGTCAAATTAGTGTTATTTTTTACTTGAAACTATTCAAATGGTCTTTATAGTGAAATTGGTGAGTCTTTTCTTTTTGAAATTTTGTCATGGTTTTATAGTGAAATTGGGGAGTTTTTCAACTTTCAACATTTTAAAGAGTTTTTGAGTGAAATCGATGAGCTTTTTAACATTGAACTTTTATTTTGGTTTTTATTGTGAATTTGTGAAATAGGCGAGTTTTTTTAACTTAGTTCTTTTATTTTTCTTTTTATAGTGAAATTGTTGATTTTTTGACATGGAAATTTTTTTATGGTTTTTATAGTGAAATTGATGAGTTTTTTTAATTTTGAACTGTTGTTATTGTTTATAGAATGAAATTTGTGAGTTTTTTCACTTTGAACTTTTGTTATGGTCTTTTTAGTGAAATTGGTGAGTTTTTTTTTCACTTGGAACTTTTATTATGGTTTTTATAGTGAAATTGGGGAGTTTTTTGACTTGGAACTTTTTTAATGGTCTTTATACTGAAATTGGTGAGCTTTTAAACTTGAAACTTTTGTAAATGGTCTTCATAGTGAAATTGGTGAGTTTATAAAATCTGAACTCTCGTAATGGTCTTTGTTGTGAAATTGGTGATTTTTTGACTTGGATGTTCTGTAATGGTCTTTATGGTGAAATTGGTGAATTTTATCACTTTCAACTTTTGTTATGGTCTTTATAGTCAAATTGGTGATATTTTTAACTTGAAACTATTGAAATGGTCTTTATAGTGAAATTGGTGAGTTTTTTCTTTTGGAACTTTTATCATGGTTTTATAGTGAAATTGGGGAGTTTTTCAACTTTGAACATTTTAATGTGTTTTTGAGTGAAATCGATGAGCTTTTTAACATTGAACTTTTATTTTGGTTTTTATTGTGAAATTGCGAAATAGGCGAGTTTTTTAACTTAGATCTTTTATTTTTGTTTTTATAGTGAAATTGTTGATTTTCTTACTTGGAAATTTTTTTATGGTTTTTATAGTCAAATTGATGAGTTTTTTTAACTTTGAACTGTTGTTATTGTTTATAGAATGAAATTTGTGAGTTTTTTCACTTTGGACTTTTGTTATGGTCTTTTTAGTGAAATTGGTGAGTTTTTTTTCACTTGGAACTTTTATTATGGTTTTTATAGTGAAATTGGGGAGTTTTTTGACTTGGAACTTTTTTAATGGTCTTTATACTGAAATTGGTGAGCTTTTAAACTTGAAACTTTTGTAAATGGTCTTCATAGTGAAATTGGTGAGTTTATAAAATCTGAACTCTCGTAATGGTCTTTGTTGTGAAATTGGTGATTTTTTGACTTGGATGTTCTGTAATGGTCTTTATAGTGAAATTGGTGAGTTTTTTCACTTTCAACTTTTGTTTTGGTCTTTATAGTCAAATTAGTGTTATTTTTAACTTGAAACTATTCAAATGGTCTTTATAGTGAAATTGGTGAGTCTTTTCTTTTTGAAATTTTGTCATGGTTTTATTGTGAAATTGGGGAGTTTTTCAACTTTCAACATTTTTAAGAGTTTTTGAGTGAAATCGATGAGCTTTTTAACATTGAACTTTTATTTTGGTTTTTATTGTGAATTTGTGAAATAGGCGAGTTTTTTTAACTTAGTTCTTTTATTTTTCTTTTTATAGTGAAATTGTTGATTTTTTGACATGGAAATTTTTTTATGGTTTTTATAGTGAAATTGATGAGTTTTTTTAATTTTGAACTGTTGTTATTGTTTATAGAATGAAATTTGTGAGTTTTTTCACTTTGAACTTTTGTTATGGTCTTTTTAGTGAAATTGGTGAGTTTTTTTTTCACTTGGAACTTTTATTATGGTTTTTATAGTGAAATTGGGGAGTTTTTTGACTTGGAACTTTTTTAATGGTCTTTATACTGAAATTGGTGAGCTTTTAAACTTGAAACTTTTGTAAATGGTCTTCATAGTGAAATTGGTGAGTTTATAAAATCTGAACTCTCGTAATGGTCTTTGTTGTGAAATTGGTGATTTTTTGACTTGGATGTTCTGTAATGGTCTTTATGGTGAAATTGGTGAATTTTATCACTTTCAACTTTTGTTATGGTCTTTATAGTCAAATTGGTGATATTT
Organism: Lathyrus sativus; assembly: GCA_963859935.3. NCBI lineage: Eukaryota > Viridiplantae > Streptophyta > Magnoliopsida > Fabales > Fabaceae > Lathyrus > Lathyrus sativus. Next base: position 3,207,551 of record CAWUDS030002219.1, on the reverse strand, counting down.
TTAACTTGAAACTATTGAAATGGTCTTTATAGTGAAATTGGTGAGTTTTTTCTTTTGGAACTTTTATCATGGTTTTATAGTGAAATTGGGGAGTTTTTCAACTTTGAACATTTTAATGTGTTTTTGAGTGAAATCGATGAGCTTTTTAACATTGAACTTTTATTTTGGTTTTTATTGTGAAATTGCGAAATAGGCGAGTTTTTTAACTTAGATCTTTTATTTTTGTTTTTATAGTGAAATTGTTGATTTTCTTACTTGGAAATTTTTTTATGGTTTTTATAGTCAAATTGATGAGTTTTTTTAACTTTGAACTGTTGTTATTGTTTATAGAATGAAATTTGTGAGTTTTTTCACTTTGGACTTTTGTTATGGTCTTTTTAGTGAAATTGGTGAGTTTTTTTTCACTTGGAACTTTTATTATGGTTTTTATAGTGAAATTGGGGAGTTTTTTGACTTGGAACTTTTTTAATGGTCTTTATACTGAAATTGGTGAGCTTTTAAACTTGAAACTTTTGTAAATGGTCTTCATAGTGAAATTGGTGAGTTTATAAAATCTGAACTCTCGTAATGGTCTTTGTTGTGAAATTGGTGATTTTTTGACTTGGATGTTCTGTAATGGTCTTTATAGTGAAATTGGTGAGTTTTTTCACTTTCAACTTTTGTTTTGGTCTTTATAGTCAAATTAGTGTTATTTTTAACTTGAAACTATTCAAATGGTCTTTATAGTGAAATTGGTGAGTCTTTTCTTTTTGAAATTTTGTCATGGTTTTATTGTGAAATTGGGGAGTTTTTCAACTTTCAACATTTTTAAGAGTTTTTGAGTGAAATCGATGAGCTTTTTAACATTGAACTTTTATTTTGGTTTTTATTGTGAATTTGTGAAATAGGCGAGTTTTTTTAACTTAGTTCTTTTATTTTTCTTTTTATAGTGAAATTGTTGATTTTTTGACATGGAAATTTTTTTATGGTTTTTATAGTGAAATTGATGAGTTTTTTTAATTTTGAACTGTTGTTATTGTTTATAGAATGAAATTTGTGAGTTTTTTCACTTTGAACTTTTGTTATGGTCTTTTTAGTGAAATTGGTGAGTTTTTTTTTTCACTTGGAACTTTTATTATGGTTTTTATAGTGAAATTGGGGAGTTTTTTGACTTGGAACTTTTTTAATGGTCTTTATACTGAAATTGGTGAGCTTTTAAACTTGAAACTTTTGTAAATGGTCTTCATAGTGAAATTGGTGAGTTTATAAAATCTGAACTCTCGTAATGGTCTTTGTTGTGAAATTGGTGATTTTTTGACTTGGATGTTCTGTAATGGTCTTTATGGTGAAATTGGTGAATTTTATCACTTTCAACTTTTGTTATGGTCTTTATAGTCAAATTGGTGATATTTTTAACTTGAAACTATTGAAATGGTCTTTATAGTGAAATTGGTGAGTTTTTTCTTTTGGAACTTTTATCATGGTTTTATAGTGAAATTGGGGAGTTTTTCAACTTTGAACATTTTAATGTGTTTTTGAGTGAAATCGATGAGCTTTTTAACATTGAACTTTTATTTTGGTTTTTATTGTGAAATTGCGAAATAGGCGAGTTTTTTAACTTAGATCTTTTATTTTTGTTTTTATAGTGAAATTGTTGATTTTCTTACTTGGAAATTTTTTTATGGTTTTATTGTCAAATTGATGAGTTTTTTTTAACTTTGAACTGTTGTTATTGTTTATAGAATGAAATTTGTGAGTTTTTTCACTTTGGACTTTTGTTATGGTCTTTTTAGTGAAATTGGTGAGTTTTTTTTCACTTGGAACTTTTATTATGGTTTTTATAGTGAAATTGGGGAGTTTTTTGACTTGGAACTTTTTTAATGGTCTTTATACTGAAATTGGTGAGCTTTTAAACTTGAAACTTTTGTAAATGGTCTTCATAGTGAAATTGGTGAGTTTATAAAATCTGAACTCTCGTAATGGTCTTTGTTGTGAAATTGGTGATTTTTTGACTTGGATGTTCTGTAATGGTCTTTATAGTGAAATTGGTGAGTTTTTTCACTTTCAACTTTTGTTTTGGTCTTTATAGTCAAATTAGTGTTATTTTTAACTTGAAACTATTCAAATGGTCTTTATAGTGAAATTGGTGAGTCTTTTCTTTTTGAAATTTTGTCATGGTTTTATAGTGAAATTGGGGAGTTTTTCAACTTTCAACATTTTTAAGAGTTTTTGAGTGAAATCGATGAGCTTTTTAACATTGAACTTTTATTTTGGTTTTTATTGTGAATTTGTGAAATAGGCGAGTTTTTTTAACTTAGTTCTTTTATTTTTCTTTTTATAGTGAAATTGTTGATTTTTTGACATGGAAATTTTTTTATGGTTTTTATAGTGAAATTGATGAGTTTTTTAAATTTTGAACTGTTGTTATTGTTTATAGAATGAAATTTGTGAGTTTTTTCACTTTGAACTTTTGTTATGGTCTTTTTAGTGAAATTGGTGAGTTTTTTTTTCACTTGGAACTTTTATTATGGTTTTTATAGTGAAATTGGGGAGTTTTTTGACTTGGAACTTTTTAATGGTCTTTATACTGAAATTGGTGAGCTTTTAAACTTGAAACTTTTGTAAATGGTCTTCATAGTGAAATTGGTGAGTTTATAAAATCTGAACTCTCGTAATGGTCTTTGTTGTGAAATTGGTGATTTTTTGACTTGGATGTTCTATAATGGTCTTTATGGTGAAATTGGTGAATTTTATCACTTTCAACTTTTGTTATGGTCTTTATAGTCAAATTGGTGATATTTTTAACTTGAAACTATTGAAATGGTCTTTATAGTGAAATTGGTGAGTTTTTTCTTTTGGAACTTTTATCATGGTTTTATAGTGAAATTGGGGAGTTTTTCAACTTTGAACATTTTAATGTGTTTTTGAGTGAAATCGATGAGCTTTTTAACATTGAACTTTTATTTTGGTTTTTATTGTGAAATTGCGAAATAGGCGAGTTTTTTAACTTAGATCTTTTATTTTTGTTTTTATAGTGAAATTGTTGATTTTCTTACTTGGAAATTTTTTTATGGTTTTTATTGTCAAATTGATGAGTTTTTTTTAACTTTGAACTGTTGTTATTGTTTATAGAATGAAATTTGTGAGTTTTTTCACTTTGGACTTTTGTTATGGTCTTTTTAGTGAAATTGGTGAGTTTTTTTTCACTTGGAACTTTTATTATGGTTTTTATAGTGAAATTGGGGAGTTTTTTTGACTTGGAACTTTTTTAATGGTCTTTATACTGAAATTGGTGAGCTTTTAAACTTGAAACTTTTGTAAATGGTCTTCATAGTGAAATTGGTGAGTTTATAAAATCTGAACTCTCGTAATGGTCTTTGTTGTGAAATTGGTGATTTTTTGACTTGGATGTTCTGTAATGGTCTTTATAGTGAAATTGGTGAGTTTTTTCACTTTCAACTTTTGTTTTGGTCTTTATAGTCAAATTAGTGATATTTTTAACTTGAAACTATTCAAATGGTCTTTATAGTGAAATTGGTGAGTCTTTTCTTTTTGAAATTTTGTCATGGTTTTATAGTGAAATTGGGGAGTTTTTCAACTTTCAACATTTTTAAGAGTTTTTGAGTGAAATCGATGAGCTTTTTAACATTGAACTTTTATTTTGGTTTTTATTGTGAATTTGTGAAATAGGCGAGTTTTTTTAACTTAGTTCTTTTATTTTTCTTTTTATAGTGAAATTGTTGATTTTTTGACATGGAAATTTTTTTATGGTTTTTATAGTGAAATTGATGAGTTTTTTAAATTTTGAACTGTTGTTATTGTTTATAGAATGAAATTTGTGAGTTTTTTCACTTTGAACTTTTGTTATGGTCTTTTTAGTGAAATTGGTGAGTTTTTTTTTCACTTGGAACTTTTATTATGGTTTTTATAGTGAAATTGGGGAGTTTTTTGACTTGGAACTTTTTAATGGTCTTTATACTGAAATTGGTGAGCTTTTAAACTTGAAACTTTTGTAAATGGTCTTCATAGTGAAATTGGTGAGTTTATAAAATCTGAACTCTCGTAATGGTCTTTGTTGTGAAATTGGTGATTTTTTGACTTGGATGTTCTATAATGGTCTTTATGGTGAAATTGGTGAATTTTATCACTTTCAACTTTTGTTATGGTCTTTATAGTCAAATTGGTGATATTTTTAACTTGAAACTATTGAAATGGTCTTTATAGTGAAATTGGTGAGTTTTTTCTTTTGGAACTTTTATCATGGTTTTATAGTGAAATTGGGGAGTTTTTCAACTTTGAACATTTTAATGTGTTTTTGAGTGAAATCGATGAGCTTTTTAACATTGAACTTTTATTTTGGTTTTTATTGTGAAATTGCGAAATAGGCGAGTTTTTTAACTTAGATCTTTTATTTTTGTTTTTATAGTGAAATTGTTGATTTTCTTACTTGGAAATTTTTTTATGGTTTTTATTGTCAAATTGATGAGTTTTTTTTAACTTTGAACTGTTGTTATTGTTTATAGAATGAAATTTGTGAGTTTTTTCACTTTGGACTTTTGTTATGGTCTTTTTAGTGAAATTGGTGAGTTTTTTTTCACTTGGAACTTTTATTATGGTTTTTATAGTGAAATTGGGGAGTTTTTTGACTTGGAACTTTTTTAATGGTCTTTATACTGAAATTGGTGAGCTTTTAAACTTGAAACTTTTGTAAATGGTCTTCATAGTGAAATTGGTGAGTTTATAAAATCTGAACTCTCGTAATGGTCTTTGTTGTGAAATTGGTGATTTTTTGACTTGGATGTTCTGTAATGGTCTTTATAGTGAAATTGGTGAGTTTTTTCACTTTCAACTTTTGTTTTGGTCTTTATAGTCAAATTAGTGATATTTTTAACTTGAAACTATTCAAATGGTCTTTATAGTGAAATTGGTGAGTTTTTTCTTTTGGAAATTTTGTCATGGTTTTATAGTCAAATTGGGGAGTTTTTCAACTTTCAACATTTTTAAGAGTTTTTGAGTGAAATCGATGAGCTTTTTAACATTGAACTTTTATTTTGGTTTTTATTGTGAATTTGTGATATAGGCGAGTTTTTTTAACTTAGATCTTTTATTTTTCTTTTTATAGTGAAATTGTTGATTTTTTGACTTGGAAATTTTTTTATGGTTTTTATAGTGAAATTGATGAGTTTTTTTAATTTTGAACTGTTGTTATTGTTTATAGAAGGAAATTTGTGAGTTTTTTCACTTTGAACTTTTGTTATGGTCTTTTTAGTGAAATTGGTGTGTTTTTTTTATGGGTTTATACTGAAATTGGTGAGTTTTTTGACTTGGAACTTTTGTAATGGTCTTTATAGTGAAATTGGTGAGCATTTAAACTTGAAACTTTTGTAAATGGTCTTCATAGTGAAATTTGTGAGTTTATAAAATCTGAACTCTCGTAATGGTCTTTGTTGTGAAATTGGTGATTTTTTGACTTGGATGTTCTGTAATGGTCTTTATAGTGAAATTGGTGAATTTTTTCACTTTCAACTTTTGTTATGGTCTTTATAGTCAAATTAGTGATATTTTTAACTTGAAACTATTGAAATGGTCTTTATAGTGAAATTGGTGAGTTTTTTCTTTTGGAACTTTTATCATGGTTTTATAGTGAAATTGGGGAGTTTTTCAACTTTGAACATTTTTGAGTTTTTGAGTGAAATTGATGAGCTTTTTAGCATTGAACTTTTATTTTGGTTTTTATTGTGAAATTGCGAAATATGCGAGTTTTTTAACTTAGATCTTTAATTTTGGTTTTATAGTGAAATTGTTGATTTTCTTACTTGGAAATTTTTTTATGGTTTTTATAGTGAAATTGATGAGTTTTTTTAACTTTGAACTGTTGTTATTGTTTATAGAATGAAATTTGTGAATTTTTTCACTTTAAACTTTTGTTATGGTCTTTTTAGTAAAATTGGTGAGTTTTTTTTCACTTGGAACTTTTATTATGGTTTTTGTAGTGAAATTGGGGAGTTTTTTGACTTGGAACTTATTTAATGGTCTTTATACTGAAATTGGTGAGCTTTTAAACTTGAAACTTTTGTAAATGGTCTTCATAGTGAAATTGGTGAGTTTATAAAATCTGAACTCTCGTAATGGTCTTTGTTGTGAAATTGGTGATTTTTTGACTAAGATGTTTTGTAATGGTCTTTATAGTGAAATTGGTGAGTTTTTTCACTTTCAACTTTTGTTTTGGTCTTTATAGTAAAATTAGTGATATTTTTAACTTGAAACTATTCAAATGGTCTTTATAGTGAAATTGGTGAGTTTTTTCTTTTGGAAATTTTGTCATGGTTTTATAGTGAAATTGGGGAGTTTTTCAACTTTCAACATTTTTAAGAGTTTTTGAGTGAAATCGATGAGCTTTTTAACATTGAACTTTTATTTTGGTTTTTATTGTGAATTTGTGAAATAGGCGAGTTTTTTTAACTTAGATCTTTTATTTTTCTTTTTATAGTGAAATTGTTGATTTATTGACTTGAAAATTTTTTTATGGTTTTTATAGTGAAATTGATGAGTTTTTTTTTTTTTGAACTGTTGTTATTGTTTATAGAAGGAAATTTGTGAGTTTTTTCACTTTGAACTTTTGTTATGGTCTTTTAAGTGAAATTGGTGAGTTTTTTTTCACTTGGAACTTTTATTATGGTTTTATAGTGAAATTGGTGAGTTTTTTGACATGGAACTTTTTTAATGATCTTTATAGTGAAATTGGTGAGCTTTTAAACTTGAAACTTTTGTAAATGGTCTTCATAGTGAAATTTGTGAGTTTATAAAATCTGAACTCTCGTAATGGTCTTTGTTGTGAAATTGGTGATTTTTTTACTTGGATGTTCTGTAATGGTCTTTATAGTGAAATTGGTGAATTTTTTCACTTTCAACTTTTGTTACGGTCTTTATAGACAAATTAGTGATATTTTTAACTTAAAACTATTGAAATGGTCTTTATAGTGAAATTGGTGAGTTTTTTCTTTTGGAACTTTTATCATGGTTTTATAGTGAAATTGGGGAGTTTTTCAACTTTGAACATTTTTATGAGTTTTTGAGTGAAATTGATGAGCTTTTTAGCGTTGAACTTTTATTTTGGTTTTTATTGTGAAATTGCGAAATAGGCGAGTTTTTTAACTTAGATCTTTTATTTTTGTTTTTATAGTGAAATTGTTGATTTTCTTACTTGGAAATTTTTTTATGGTATTTATAGTGAAATTGATGAGTTTTTTTAACTTTGAACTGTTGTTATTGTTTATAGAATGAAATTTGTGAGTTTTTTCACTTTAAACTTTTGTTATGGTCTTTTTAGTGAAGTTGGTGAGTTTTTTTTGACTTGGTACTTTTATTATGGTTTTTATAGTGAAATTGGGGAGTTTTTTGACTTGGAACTTATTTAATGGTCTTTATACTGAAATTGGTGAGCTTTTAAACTTGAAACTTTTGTAAATGGTCTTCATAGTGAAATTGGTGAGTTTATAAAATCTGAACTCTCGTAATGGTCTTTGTTGTGAAATTGGGGATTTTTTGACTAAGATGTTTTGTAATGGTCTTTATAGTGAAATTGGTGAGTTTTTTCACTTTCAACTTTTGTTTTGGTCTTTATAGTAAAATTAGTGATATTTTTAACTTGAAACTATTCAAATGGTCTTTATAGTGAAATTGGTGAGTTTTTTCTTTTGGAAATTTTGTCATGGTTTTATAGTGAAATTGGGGAGTTTTTCAACTTTCAACATTTTTAAGAGTTTTTGAGTGAAATCGATGAGCTTTTTAACATTGAACTTTTATTTTGGTTTTTATTGTGAATTTGTGAAATAGGCGAGTTTTTTTAACTTAGATCTTTTATTTTTCTTTTTATAGTGAAATTGTTGATTTATTGACTTGAAAATTTTTTTATGGTTTTTATAGTGAAATTGATGAGTTTTTTTTTTTTTTGAACTGTTGTTATTGTTTATAGAAGGAAATTTGTGAGTTTTTTCACTTTGAACTTTTGTTATGGTCTTTTTAGTGAAATTGGTGAGTTTTTTTTTCACCTGGAACTTTTATTATGGTTTTTATAGTGAAATTGGGGAGTTTTTTGCATTGGAACTTTTTTAATGATCTTTATAGTGAAATTGGTGAGCATTTAAAATTGAAACTTTTGTAAATGGACTTCATAGTGAAATTTTTGAGTTTATAAAATCTGAACTCTCGTAATGGTCTTTGTTGTGAAATTGGTGATTTTTTAACTTGGATGTTCTGTAATGGTCTTTATAGTGAAATTGGTGAATTTTTTCACTTTCAACTTTTGTTATGGTCTTTATAGTCAAATTAGTGATATTTTTAACTTGAAACTATTGAAATGGTCTTTATAGTGAAATTGGTGAGTTTTTTCTTTTGGAACTTTTATCATGGTTTTATAGTGAAATTGGGGAGTTTTTCAACTTTGAACATTTGAATGTGTTTTTGAGTGAAATCGATGAGCTTTTTAACATTGAACTTTTATTTTGGTTTTTATTGTGAAATTGCGAAATAGGCGAGTTTTTTAACTTAGATCTTTTATTTTTGTTTTTATAGTGAAATTGTTGATTTTCTTACTTGAAATTTTTTTTATGGTTTTTATAGTCAAATTGATGAGTTTTTTTTAACTTTGAACTGTTGTTATTGTTTATAGAATGAAATTTGTGAGTTTTTTCACTTTAAACTTTTGTTATGGTCTTTTTAGTGAAATTGGTGAGTTTTTTTTAACTTGGTACTTTTATTATGGTTTTTATAGTGAAATTGGGGAGTTTTTTGACTTGGAACTTTTTTAATGGTATTTATACTGAAATTGGTGAGCTTTTAAACTTGAAACTTTTGTAAATGGTCTTCATAGTGAAATTTGTGAGTTTATAAAATCTGAACTCTCGTAATGGTCTTTGTTGTGAAATTGGGGATTTTTTGAGTTGGATGTTCTGTAATGGTCTTTATAGTGAAATTGGTGAGTTTTTTCACTTTCAAATTTTGTTTTGGTCTTTATAGTCAAATTAGTGATATTTTTAACTTGAAACTATTGAAATGGTCTTTATAGTGAAATTGGTGAGTTTTTTCTTTTGGAACTTTTATCATGGTTTTATAGTGAAATTGAGGAGTTTTTCAACTTTGAACATTTTTATGAGTTTTTGAGTGAAATCGATGAGCTTTTTAACATTGAACTTTTATTTTGATTTTTATTGTGAAATTGCGAAATAGGCGAGCTTTTTAACTTAGATCTTTTATTTTTGTTTTTATAGTGAAATTGTTGATTTTCTTACTTGTAAATTTTTTTATGGTTTTTATAGTGAAATTGATGAGTTTTTTTTTAACTTTGAACTGTTGTTATTGTTTATAGAATGAAATTTGTGAGTTTTTTCACTTTGAACTTTTGTTATGGTCTTTTTAGTGAAATTGGTGGGTTTTGTTTTCACTTGGAACTTTTATTATGGTTTTTATAGTGAAATTGGGGAGTTTTTTGACTTGGAACTTTTTTAATGGTCTTTATACTGAAATTGGTGAGCTTTTAAACTTGAAACTTTTGTAAATGGTCTTCACAGTGAAATTGGTGAGTTTATAAAATCTGAACTCTCGTAATGGTCTTTGTTGTGAAATTGGTGATTTTTTGACTTGGATGTTCTGTAATGGTCTTTATAGTGAAATTGGTGAGTTTTTTCACTTTCAACTTTTGTTTTGCTCTTTATAGTCAAATTATTGATATTTTTAACTTGAAACTATTCAAATGGTCTTTATAGTTAAATTGGTGAGTTTTTTCTTTTGGAAATTTTGTCATGGTTTTATAGTGAAACTGGGGAGTTTTTCAACTTTCAACATTTTTAAGAGTTTTTGAGTGAAATTGATGAGCTATTTAACATTGAACTTTTATTTGTTTTTTATTGTAAAATTGTGAAATAGGCGAGTTTTTTTAACTTAGATCTTTTATTTTTGTTTTTATAGTGAAATTGTTGATTTTTTGACTTGGAAATTTTTTATGGTTTTTATAGTGAAACTAATGAGTTTTTTTTAACTTTGAACTGTTGTTATTGTTTATAGAATGAAATTTGTGAGTTTTTTCACTTTGAACTTTTGTTATGGTCTTTTTAATGAAATTGGTGAGTTTTTTTTCACTTGGAACTTTTATTATGGTTTTTATAGTGAAATTGGGGGGTTTTTTGACTTGGAACTTTTTTAATGGTCTTTATACTGAAATTGGTGAGCTTTTAAACTTGAAACTTTTGTAAATGGTCTTCACAGTGAAATTGGTGAGTTTATAAAATCTGAACTCTCGTAATGGTCTTTGTTGTGAAATTGGTGATTTTTTGACTTGGATGTTCTGTAATGGTCTTTATAGTGAAATTGGTGAGTTTTTTCACTTTCAACTTTTGTTTTGGTCTTTATAGTCAAATTAGTGATATTTTTAACTTGAAACTATTCAAATGGTCTTTATAGTGAAATTGGTGAGTTTTTTCTTTTGGAAATTTTGTCATGGTTTTATAGTGAAATTGGGGAGTTTTTCAACTTTCAACATTTTTAAGATTTTTTGAGTGAAATCGATGAGCTTTTTAACATTGAACTTTTATTTTGGTTTTTATTGTGAAATTGTAAAATAGGCGAGTTTTTTCAACTTAGATCTTTTATTTTTGTTTTTATAGTGAAATTGTTGATTTTTTGACTTGGAAATTTTTTTATGGTTTTTATAGTGAAATTGATGAGTTTTTTTAACTTTGAACTGTTGTTATTGTTTATAGAATGAAATTTGTGAGTTTTTTCACTTTGAACTTTTGTTATGGTCTTTTTAGTGAAATTGGTGAGTTTTTTTTCACTTGGAACTTTTATTATGGTTTTTATAGTGAAATTGGTGAGTTTTTTGACTTGGAACTTTTGTAATGGTCTTTATAGTGAAATTGGTGAGCTTTTAAACTTGAAACTTTTGTAAATGGTTTTCACAGTGAAATTGGCGAGTTTATAAAATCTGAACTCTCGTAATGGTCTTTGTTGTGAAATTGGTGATTTTTTGACTTGGATGTTCTGTAATGGTCTTTATAGTGAATTTGGTGAGTTTTTTCACTTTCAACTTTTGTTTTGCTCTTTATAGTCAAATTATTGATATTTTTAACTTGAAACTATTCAAATGGTCTTTATAGTGAAATTGGTGAGTTTTTTCTTTTGGAAATTTTGTCATGGTTTTATAGTGAAATTGGGGAGTTTTTCAACTTTCAACATTTTTAAGAGTTTTTGAGTGAAATTGATGAGCTATTTAACATTGAACTTTTATTTGTTTTTTATTGTAAAATTGTGAAATAGGCGAGTTTTTTTAACTTAGATCTTTTATTTTTGTTTTTATAGTGAAATTGTTGATTTTTTGACTTGGAAATTTTTTATGGTTTTTATAGTGAAATTAATGAGTTTTTTTTAACTTTGAACTGTTGTTATTGTTTATAGAATGAAATTTGTGAGTTTTTTCACTTTGAACTTTTGTTATGGTCTTTTTAATGAAATTGGTGAGTTTTTTTCACTTGGAACTTTTATTATGGTTTTTATAGTGAAATTGGGGGGTTTTTTGACTTGGAACTTTTTTAATGGTCTTTATACTGAAATTGGTGAGCTTTTAAACTTGAAACTTTTGTAAATGGTCTTCATAGTGAAATTGGTGAGTTTATAAAATCTGAACTCTCGTAATGGTCTTTGTTGTGAAATTGGTGATTTTTTGACTTGGATGTTCTGTAATGGTCTTTATAGTGAAATTGGTGAGTTTTTTCACTTTCAACTTTTGTTTTGGTCTTTATAGTCAAATTAGTGATATTTTTAACTTGAAACTATTCAAATGGTCTTTATAGTGAAATTGGTGAGTTTTTTCTTTTGGAAATTTTGTCATGGTTTTATAGTGAAATTGGGGAGTTTTTCAACTTTCAACATTTTTAAGAGTTTTTGAGTGAAATCGATGAGCTTTTTAACATTGAACTTTTATTTTGGTTTTTATTGTTAAATTGTAAAATAGGCGAGTTTTTTCAACTTAGATCTTTTATTTTTGTTTTTATAGTGAAATTGTTGATTTTTTGACTTGGAAATTTTTTTATGGTTTTTATAGTGAAATTGATGAGTTTTTTTAACTTTGAACTGTTGTTATTGTTTATAGAATGAAATTTGTGAGTTTTTTCACTTTGAACTTTTGTTATGGTCTTTTTAGTGAAATTGGTGAGTTTTTTTTTCACTTGGAACTTTTATTATGGTTTTTATAGTGAAATTGGTGAGTTTTTTGACTTGGAACTTTTGTAATGGTCTTTATAGTGAAATTGGTGAGCTTTTAAACTTGAAACTTTTGTAAATGGTCTTCACAGTGAAATTGGTGAGTTTATAAAATCTGAACTCTCGTAATGGTCTTTGTTGTGAAATTGGTGATTTTTTGACTTGGATGTTCTGTAATGGTCTTTATAGTGAAATTGGTGAGTTTTTTCACTTTCAACTTTTGTTTTGGTCTTTATAGTCAAATTAGTGATATTTTTAACTTGAAACTATTGAAATGGTCTTTATAGTGAAATTGGTGAGTTTTTTCTTTTGGAAATTTTATCATGGTTTTATAGTGAAATTGGGGAGTTTTTCAACTTTCAACATTTTTAAGAGTTTTTGAGTGAAATCGATGAGCTTTTTAACATTGAACATTTATTTTGGTTTTTATTGTGAAATTGTGAAATAGGCGAGTTTTTTTAACTTAGATCTTTTATTTTTGTTTTTATAGTGAAATTTTTGATTTTTTGACTTGGAAATTTTTGTATGGTTTTTATAGTGAAATTGATGAGTTTTTTTAACTTTGAACTATTGTTATTGTTTATAGAAGGAAATTTGTGAGTTTTTTCACTTTGAACTTTTGTTATGGTCTTTTTAGTGAAATTGGTGAGTTTGTTTTTCACTTGGAACTTTTATTATGGTTTTTATAGTGAAATTGGGGAGTTTTTTGACTTGGAACTTTCTTATTGGTCTTTATACTGAAATTGGTGAGCTTTTAAACTTGAAACTTTTGTAAATGGTCTTCACAGTGAAATTGGTGAGTTTATAAAATCTGAACTCTCGTAATGGTCTTTGTTGTGATATTGGTGATTTTTTGACTTGGATGTTCTGTAATGGTCTTTATAGTGAAATTGGTGAGTTTTTTCACTTTCAACTTTTGTTTTGGTCTTTATAGTCAAATTAGTGATATTTTTAACTTGAAACTATTCAAATGGTCTTTATAGTGAAATTGGTGAGTTTTTTCTTTTGGAAAATTTGTCATGGTTTTATAGTGAAATTGGGGAGTTTTTCAACTTTCAACATTTTTATGAGTTTTTGAGTGAAATCGATGAGCTTTTTAACATTGAACTTTTATTTTGGTTTTTATTGTGAAATTGTGAAATAGGCGAGTTTTTTTAACTTAGACCTTTTATTTTATTTTTTTATAGTGAAATTGTTGATTTTTTGACTTGGAAATTTTTTTTATGGTTTTTATAGTGAAATTGATGAGTTTTTTTAACTTTGAACTGTTGTTATTGTTTATAGAAGGAAATTTGTGAGTTTTTTCACTTTGAACTTTTGTTATGGTCTTTTTAGTGAAATTGGTGAGTTTTTTTTTCACTTGGAACTTTTATTATGGTTTTTATAGTGAAATTGGTGAGTTTTTTGACTTGGAACTTTTGTAATGGTCTTTATAGTGAAATTGGTGAGCTTTTAAACTTGAAACTTTTGTAAATGGTCTTCATAGGGAAATTTGTGAGTTTATAAAATCTGAACTCTCGTAATGGTCTTTGTTGTGAAATTGGTGATTTTTTGACTTGGATGTTCTGTAATGGTCTTTAAAGTGAAATTGGTGAATTTTTTCACTTTCAACTTTTGTTATGGTCTTTATAGTCAAATTAGTGATATTTTTAACTTGAAACTATTGAAATGGTCTTTATAGTGAAATTGGTGAGTTTTTTCTTTTGGAACTTTTATCATGGTTTTATAGTGAAATTGGGGAGTTTTTCAACTTTGAACTTTTTTATGAGTTTTTGAGTGAATTCGATGAGCTTTTTAACATTGAACTTTTATTTTGGTTTTTATTGTGAAATTGCGAAATAGGCGAGTTTTTTAACTTAGATCTTTTATTTTTGTTTTTATAGTGAAATTGTTGATTTTCTTACTTGGAAATTTTTTTATGGATTTTATAGTGAAATTGATGAGTTTTATTAACTTTGAACTGTTGTTATTGTTTATAGAATGAAATTTGTGAGTTTTTTCACTTTGAACTTTTGTTATGGTCTTTTTAGTGAAATTGGTGAGTTTTTTTTCACTTGGAACTTTTATTATGGTTTTTATAGTGAAATTGGGGAGTTTTTTGACTTGGAACTTTCTTATTGGTCTTTATACTGAAATTGGTGAGCTTTTAAACTTGAAACTTTTGTAAATGGTCTTCACAGTGAAATTGGTGAGTTTATAAAATCTGAACTCTCGTAATGGTCTTTGTTGTGATATTGGTGATTTTTTGACTTGGATGTTCTGTAATGGTCTTTATAGTGAAATTGGTGAGTTTTTTCACTTTCAACTTTTGTTTTGCTCTTTATAGTCAAATTATTGATATTTTTAACTTGAAACTATTCAAATGGTCTTTATAGTTAAATTGGTGAGTTTTTTCTTTTGGAAATTTTGTCATGGTTTTATAGTGAAACTGGGGAGTTTTTCAACTTTCAACATTTTTAAGAGTTTTTGAGTGAAATTGATGAGCTATTTAACATTGAACTTTTATTTGTTTTTTATTGTAAAATTGTGAAATAGGCGAGTTTTTTTAACTTAGATCTTTTATTTTTGTTTTTATAGTGAAATTGTTGATTTTTTGACTTGGAAATTTTTTATGGTTTTTATAGTGAAACTAATGAGTTTTTTTTAACTTTGAACTGTTGTTATTGTTTATAGAATGAAATTTGTGAGTTTTTTCACTTTGAACTTTTGTTATGGTCTTTTTAATGAAATTGGTGAGTTTTTTTTCACTTGGAACTTTTATTATGGTTTTTATAGTGAAATTGGGGGGTTTTTTGACTTGGAACTTTTTTAATGGTCTTTATACTGAAATTGGTGAGCTTTTAAACTTGAAACTTTTGTAAATGGTCTTCACAGTGAAATTGGTGAGTTTATAAAATCTGAACTCTCGTAATGGTCTTTGTTGTGAAATTGGTGATTTTTTGACTTGGATGTTCTGTAATGGTCTTTATAGTGAAATTGGTGAGTTTTTTCACTTTCAACTTTTGTTTTGGTCTTTATAGTCAAATTAGTGATATTTTTAACTTGAAACTATTCAAATGGTCTTTATAGTGAAATTGGTGAGTTTTTTCTTTTGGAAATTTTGTCATGGTTTTATAGTGAAATTGGGGAGTTTTTCAACTTTCAACATTTTTAAGATTTTTTGAGTGAAATCGATGAGCTTTTTAACATTGAACTTTTATTTTGGTTTTTATTGTGAAATTGTAAAATAGGCGAGTTTTTTCAACTTAGATCTTTTATTTTTGTTTTTATAGTGAAATTGTTGATTTTTTGACTTGGAAATTTTTTTATGGTTTTTATAGTGAAATTGATGAGTTTTTTTAACTTTGAACTGTTGTTATTGTTTATAGAATGAAATTTGTGAGTTTTTTCACTTTGAACTTTTGTTATGGTCTTTTTAGTGAAATTGGTGAGTTTTTTTTCACTTGGAACTTTTATTATGGTTTTTATAGTGAAATTGGTGAGTTTTTTGACTTGGAACTTTTGTAATGGTCTTTATAGTGAAATTGGTGAGCTTTTAAACTTGAAACTTTTGTAAATGGTTTTCACAGTGAAATTGGCGAGTTTATAAAATCTGAACTCTCGTAATGGTCTTTGTTGTGAAATTGGTGATTTTTTGACTTGGATGTTCTGTAATGGTCTTTATAGTGAATTTGGTGAGTTTTTTCACTTTCAACTTTTGTTTTGCTCTTTATAGTCAAATTATTGATATTTTTAACTTGAAACTATTCAAATGGTCTTTATAGTGAAATTGGTGAGTTTTTTCTTTTGGAAATTTTGTCATGGTTTTATAGTGAAATTGGGGAGTTTTTCAACTTTCAACATTTTTAAGAGTTTTTGAGTGAAATTGATGAGCTATTTAACATTGAACTTTTATTTGTTTTTTATTGTAAAATTGTGAAATAGGCGAGTTTTTTTAACTTAGATCTTTTATTTTTGTTTTTATAGTGAAATTGTTGATTTTTTGACTTGGAAATTTTTTATGGTTTTTATAGTGAAATTAATGAGTTTTTTTTAACTTTGAACTGTTGTTATTGTTTATAGAATGAAATTTGTGAGTTTTTTCACTTTGAACTTTTGTTATGGTCTTTTTAATGAAATTGGTGAGTTTTTTTCACTTGGAACTTTTATTATGGTTTTTATAGTGAAATTGGGGGGTTTTTTGACTTGGAACTTTTTTAATGGTCTTTATACTGAAATTGGTGAGCTTTTAAACTTGAAACTTTTGTAAATGGTCTTCATAGTGAAATTGGTGAGTTTATAAAATCTGAACTCTCGTAATGGTCTTTGTTGTGAAATTGGTGATTTTTTGACTTGGATGTTCTGTAATGGTCTTTATAGTGAAATTGGTGAGTTTTTTCACTTTCAACTTTTGTTTTGGTCTTTATAGTCAAATTAGTGATATTTTTAACTTGAAACTATTCAAATGGTCTTTATAGTGAAATTGGTGAGTTTTTTCTTTTGGAAATTTTGTCATGGTTTTATAGTGAAATTGGGGAGTTTTTCAACTTTCAACATTTTTAAGAGTTTTTGAGTGAAATCGATGAGCTTTTTAACATTGAACTTTTATTTTGGTTTTTATTGTTAAATTGTAAAATAGGCGAGTTTTTTCAACTTAGATCTTTTATTTTTGTTTTTATAGTGAAATTGTTGATTTTTTGACTTGGAAATTTTTTTATGGTTTTTATAGTGAAATTGATGAGTTTTTTTAACTTTGAACTGTTGTTATTGTTTATAGAATGAAATTTGTGAGTTTTTTCACTTTGAACTTTTGTTATGGTCTTTTTAGTGAAATTGGTGAGTTTTTTTTTCACTTGGAACTTTTATTATGGTTTTTATAGTGAAATTGGTGAGTTTTTTGACTTGGAACTTTTGTAATGGTCTTTATAGTGAAATTGGTGAGCTTTTAAACTTGAAACTTTTGTAAATGGTCTTCACAGTGAAATTGGTGAGTTTATAAAATCTGAACTCTCGTAATGGTCTTTGTTGTGAAATTGGTGATTTTTTGACTTGGATGTTCTGTAATGGTCTTTATAGTGAAATTGGTGAGTTTTTTCACTTTCAACTTTTGTTTTGGTCTTTATAGTCAAATTAGTGATATTTTTAACTTGAAACTATTGAAATGGTCTTTATAGTGAAATTGGTGAGTTTTTTCTTTTGGAAATTTTATCATGGTTTTATAGTGAAATTGGGGAGTTTTTCAACTTTCAACATTTTTAAGAGTTTTTGAGTGAAATCGATGAGCTTTTTAACATTGAACATTTATTTTGGTTTTTATTGTGAAATTGTGAAATAGGCGAGTTTTTTTAACTTAGATCTTTTATTTTTGTTTTTATAGTGAAATTTTTGATTTTTTGACTTGGAAATTTTTGTATGGTTTTTATAGTGAAATTGATGAGTTTTTTTAACTTTGAACTATTGTTATTGTTTATAGAAGGAAATTTGTGAGTTTTTTCACTTTGAACTTTTGTTATGGTCTTTTTAGTGAAATTGGTGAGTTTGTTTTTCACTTGGAACTTTTATTATGGTTTTTATAGTGAAATTGGGGAGTTTTTTGACTTGGAACTTTCTTATTGGTCTTTATACTGAAATTGGTGAGCTTTTAAACTTGAAACTTTTGTAAATGGTCTTCACAGTGAAATTGGTGAGTTTATAAAATCTGAACTCTCGTAATGGTCTTTGTTGTGATATTGGTGATTTTTTGACTTGGATGTTCTGTAATGGTCTTTATAGTGAAATTGGTGAGTTTTTTCACTTTCAACTTTTGTTTTGGTCTTTATAGTCAAATTAGTGATATTTTTAACTTGAAACTATTCAAATGGTCTTTATAGTGAAATTGGTGAGTTTTTTCTTTTGGAAAATTTGTCATGGTTTTATAGTGAAATTGGGGAGTTTTTCAACTTTCAACATTTTTATGAGTTTTTGAGTGAAATCGATGAGCTTTTTAACATTGAACTTTTATTTTGGTTTTTATTGTGAAATTGTGAAATAGGCGAGTTTTTTTAACTTAGACCTTTTATTTTATTTTTTTATAGTGAAATTGTTGATTTTTTGACTTGGAAATTTTTTTTATGGTTTTTATAGTGAAATTGATGAGTTTTTTTAACTTTGAACTGTTGTTATTGTTTATAGAAGGAAATTTGTGAGTTTTTTCACTTTGAACTTTTGTTATGGTCTTTTTAGTGAAATTGGTGAGTTTTTTTTTCACTTGGAACTTTTATTATGGTTTTTATAGTGAAATTGGTGAGTTTTTTGACTTGGAACTTTTGTAATGGTCTTTATAGTGAAATTGGTGAGCTTTTAAACTTGAAACTTTTGTAAATGGTCTTCATAGGGAAATTTGTGAGTTTATAAAATCTGAACTCTCGTAATGGTCTTTGTTGTGAAATTGGTGATTTTTTGACTTGGATGTTCTGTAATGGTCTTTAAAGTGAAATTGGTGAATTTTTTCACTTTCAACTTTTGTTATGGTCTTTATAGTCAAATTAGTGATATTTTTAACTTGAAACTATTGAAATGGTCTTTATAGTGAAATTGGTGAGTTTTTTCTTTTGGAACTTTTATCATGGTTTTATAGTGAAATTGGGGAGTTTTTCAACTTTGAACTTTTTTATGAGTTTTTGAGTGAATTCGATGAGCTTTTTAACATTGAACTTTTATTTTGGTTTTTATTGTGAAATTGCGAAATAGGCGAGTTTTTTAACTTAGATCTTTTATTTTTGTTTTTATAGTGAAATTGTTGATTTTCTTACTTGGAAATTTTTTTATGGATTTTATAGTGAAATTGATGAGTTTTATTAACTTTGAACTGTTGTTATTGTTTATAGAATGAAATTTGTGAGTTTTTTCACTTTGAACTTTTGTTATGGTCTTTTTAGTGAAATTGGTGAGTTTTTTTTCACTTGGAACTTTTATTATGGTTTTTATAGTGAAATTGGGGAGTTTTTTGACTTGGAACTTTCTTATTGGTCTTTATACTGAAATTGGTGAGCTTTTAAACTTGAAACTTTTGTAAATGGTCTTCACAGTGAAATTGGTGAGTTTATAAAATCTGAACTCTCGTAATGGTCTTTGTTGTGATATTGGTGATTTTTTGACTTGGATGTTCTGTAATGGTCTTTATAGTGAAATTGGTGAGTTTTTTCACTTTCAACTATTGTTTTGGTCTTTATAGTCAAATTAGTGATATTTTTAACTTGAAACTATTCAAATGGTCTTTATAGTGAAATTGGTGAGTTTTTTCTTTTGGAAATTTTGTCATGGTTTTATAGTGAAATTGGGGAGTTTTTCAACTTTCAACATTTTTATGAGTTTTTGAGTGAAATCGATGAGCTTTTTAACATTGAACTTTTATTTTGGTTTTTATTGTGAAATTGTGAAATAGGCGAGTTTTTTTAACTTAGACCTTTTATTTTATTTTTTTATAGTGAAATTGTTGATTTTTTGACTTGGAAATTTTTTTATGGTTTTTATAGTGAAATTGATGAGTTTTTTTAACTTTGAACTGTTGTTATTGTTTATAGAAGGAAATTTGTGAGTTTTTTCACTTTGAACTTTTGTTATGGTCTTTTTAGTGAAATTGGTGAGTTTTTTTTTCACTTGGAACTTTTATTATGGTTTTTATAGTGAAATTGGTGAGTTTTTTGACTTGGAACTTTTTTAATGGTCTTTATAGTGAAATTGGTGAGCTTTTAAACTTGAAACTTTTGTAAATGGTCTTCATAGGGAAATTTGTGAGTTTATAAAATCTGAACTCTCGTAATGGTCTTTGTTGTGAAATTGGTGATTTTTTGACTTGGATGTTCTGTAATGGTCTTTAAAGTGAAATTGGTGAATTTTTTCACTTTCAACTTTTGTTATGGTCTTTATAGTCAAATTAGTGATATTTTTAACTTGAAACTATTGAAATGGTCTTTATAGTGAAATTGGTGAGTTTTTTCTTTTGGAACTTTTATCATGGTTTTATAGTGAAATTGGGGAGTTTTTCAACTTTGAACTTTTTTATGAGTTTTTGAGTGAATTCGATGAGCTTTTTAACATTGAACTTTTATTTTGGTTTTTATTGTGAAATTGCGAAATAGGCGAGTTTTTTAACTTAGATCTTTTATTTTTGTTTTTATAGTGAAATTGTTGATTTTCTTACTTGGAAATTTTTTTATGGATTTTATAGTGAAATTGATGAGTTTTATTAACTTTGAACTGTTGTTATTGTTTATAGAATGAAATTTGTGAGTTTTTTCACTTTGAACTTTTGTTATGGTCTTTTTAGTGAAATTGGTGAGTTTTTTTTCACTTGGAACTTTTATTATGGTTTTTATAGTGAAATTGGGGAGTTTTTTGACTTGGAACTTTCTTATTGGTCTTTATACTGAAATTGGTGAGCTTTTAAACTTGAAACTTTTGTAAATGGTCTTCACAGTGAAATTGGTGAGTTTATAAAATCTGAACTCTCGTAATGGTCTTTGTTGTGATATTGGTGATTTTTTGACTTGGATGTTCTGTAATGGTCTTTATAGTGAAATTGGTGAGTTTTTTCACTT